>SJYT01053600.1:52116-108809 GCA_006410635.1 Cephalophus harveyi
GACCGAGGATGAGATGGCTGGATGGCATCACTGACTCGATGGACGTGAGTCTGAGTGAACTCCGAGAGATGGTGATGAACAGGGAGGCCTGGCGTGCTGCGATTCATGGGGTCGCAAAGAGTCGGACACGACTGAGCGACTGAACTGAACTGAACTGAGTGTATATATGGAGAAGGCAATGGCAACCCACTCTAGTACTCTTGCCTGGAAAATCCCATGGGTGGAAGAGCCTGGTAGGCTGCAGTCCATGGGGTCTCTAAGAGTCGGATACGACTAAGTGACTTCACTTTGACTTTCCATTTTCATGAATTGGAGAAGGAAATGGCAACCCACTCCAGTGCTCTTGCCTGAAGAATCCCAGAGATTGGGGAGCCTGGTAGGCTGCCGTCTATGGGGTCACAGAGTCGGACACAACTGAAGTGACTTAGCAGCAGCAGCAGCAGTGCGTATATACAACGGAATATTAGCCACGAAAAAGAATGAAATGATGCCATCTGCAGCAACACGGATGAACTTAAAGATCACACAAAGTGTGATCTTAAACTTCACACAAAGTGAAGTAAGTCAGAAAAAAAAAGATAAATATCATATGATATCATTTATATGTGGAATCTCAAATATGACACATTTGGCTTTATTCACAAAACAGAAATAGACCTACAGACGTAGAACACAAAATATGGTTACCAAAGGGGAAAAGGGGGGAGGGATAAATCAAGAGTTTGGGATTAGCATATACACACTATCATATATTAGATAAACAAAGGCCTACTGTATAGCACAGAGAACTAAATTTAATATTAACATTTTATAATAACCTACAAGGGAAAAGAATCTGAAAAAATAGATACATATGTATATATAACTGAATCTCTTTGTTGAAACTAATACAAGATTGTAAACCAACTATACTTCAATAAATAAATATAACCTAAAAAATAAAAATAATAATGAAACACAAAAATGACGACAGAAATAACTATTGCTTCAGTTTTCCCTAATGATTAGCTTAAGGGAAGTCAGGTAGAAAACCAGTTAGAGGTTATATAGATGCGCTTGTTTACTGATTCACTTATTCATTCAAACATACACATGTGGTGAATCCCTTTATGTGCCAGGTATTGGGAGAAACAGACAAAGCAACAGATTTCATGGAGGAGTCTTCCGCTGGTTGTACCATCCACCGATGAGACAGCTAACTTTGAATTTAAAAAAAAAAGGGAACTGTTAACATGTAATATTTGTATAGAGAAGGCACACAATTACAAATGTTCAGTCTGATGAATTTTGAGAGACTGAACACGTGAGTGTTAAGAGCACCTGGATTAAGAAACAGACCATTAACAGAATCCTCACTGTGTCTTCTTCTAGACGCTCCTTCACCTCTGCAATAACTGCTAACCTGACTTTGATGTCACAGGCCACTCTTCCTGATTTTGTGCTCTGTATAAGCGAAATCCTATAGAATACGCCTCTCATTGCCTTGCTTCTCTTGCTCAACATGGTGTTTTGGGGATTCACGGGTATTGTGGTAAGTAGCTGTGGATCATCCATTCTCCACTGCTGTCTGAACTCTCAGCAAAGACTCTCAGCCTCCCACAATATTATGCTTCCGTCTCTCCCAATAGGGCTTCCCAGGTGGCTCAGAGGTAAAGAATCTGTCTGCCAACACAAGAGACCCAGGATTGATCCCTGGCCGGGGAGATCCCCTGGAGAAGGAAATTTCAACCCACTCCAGTATTCTTGCCTGGAGAATCCCCATGGACAGAGAAGCCTGGTGGGCTACAGTCCATAGGGTCACAAAGACTTGGACTTGATTAAGCAACTGAACAACAAACAAAACTCTCCCAATAACATTTCCCATCCCCTTTCTGTGCTTTCTCTCCATACTTATTATCACCATCTAACATCCTGTACATTTGAGATATTTTGTTTATTATTTGCCGTGCCTGGAATGTGAGTTCCATGGAGCTAGATAAGTGCTCAGTAAATACCTTTTGAACAAATGAATCTCGGCTGCTGCTGCAAGGCTCCCAGCTAGCCCAGAGCAGGGGATGGGGCTGAGGGCGGGTGGGGAACGCCGTGCCGCCCAGACAGAACAGATGGGGCAGGTCTGCAGCAAAGTGCCATTTAGCAGGAGATGCCAACCTGATGTGGAGCCAGGTGTGGCTCTCCCACTGTGACATCTGTGCCACAGTCATGAATACCAATGTGAAACTCCTCCATAAAAATGCTTGCAAATGATTTTTTTTCAAAGTTTACTAAAACTGAAAAAGAAAAAGGTCCAGAAATATCTATCAATAGGGAATATCCTTTGGGATCCTGGAAAATTGGATGAGAACTTTCTGTCTTTGTATTATTTTGCATCCTTTGAATTATTAATAATAAGGTCTTTGACTTAGTGATTAAAATGTAAAGAATAACACACCATAGTTAAGCAGAAATTATCCTAGTATTGTAAAAAAAAACCACTGAATATTTACAAACTGATAGCAAAGATATCACAACAGCTTACATTTTGTAAAAATCACAACTTATCACAATAACAGAATAGTGCCTGGCTTATAGTAAGCACTCAAATATTCCTTGAATAAATGAATGAAAACATATTAATATGTTCAGTCATCCCTCTAAGTCAAATGAGAAAAAAAATCATTTAATAAATGCTGAAAGAGCATTAAAAAAGAATTCATATTAAAAAAGTATATATGTATAAATGAATCACTTTGTTGTACAGCAGCAATTAACACAACATTGTAAACAACTGTACTTCAATAAAAATAAAATACTAAAAAATAATTCAGCATCCATGTCTGATGAAAACTCTTGGCATGTGTTAAAGAAGGTTTCCATCGTATGCCTCTCTGCAAACCACTGCAATCTGGCTTCTGCTGGCACCATGCCATGGAAACTGCATTCCCCAAGGCGCTCAGTGCCCTATATATTGCCAAACCCAATGCACTTGGATGGGGACCAATAAATATGTAATGAATTAAGGAATGGATGATCAAAGAATCTCAGATCAACAGTCAACATCGTACTTAACAATAAAACATCAGACCTTGTCTCTTTCAAGTCAGAAGCTAAACCAGGATATGAGCAACCACTGTCATTTGCTGTTTTTCTGGAAGCTCAAGTAAAAACAAACAAAAAACCATGGAGACAAAACAAGGTATAGCTCTTGGCAGCGAGACAAAAACGATCTTTCCTTGCACGAAACCTAGGAGAATCATTAAAAAACGATCAGCAGTAAGAAAAGAGTCCTGGAAATTTACAAAATAAATACTCAGAGAGCAACAATTTTCCTCCAAAACCAGTAAATGGAATGTCCATGCAATGATATAATGAAACAGCTGACAAAGTACGATATAAAGAAGGCAGGGGGCATTTCCTGGTGGTCCATGGTTAAGACTTGGTGCTTTCACTGCTAGGACCCAGGTTCAATCCCTGCTTGAGGAACTAAGATCCCACAAGTTGAGTGGAATGGGCAAAAAAAAAAAAAAAGGCACAGATTCTCATGAATAAAAAGTAAAGCAATTTAGGTGAAAGAGAATTCTAGCTTTACAAACTGAAAAATTTGTGTGGAGAATAAGACTTCTTAAAAAAAATAGCTGAATGTGAAAAATAAATGATGCTTAGGTTGTGAATTCAATATTAAATTCTAGGTGAAAGAGACAAACTGGATACCTGCCATAAACAGATCACATACAGTGTAATTATGAGAGAGGGTCAAGGTCATTAAAATGGGGCTGATATTGCCCCACCCTAGAAAGCATATCCCACTTCCTCTGTTGCTGTTTGTAATTATTGTCTGAAGTCCCTGAACTTGTAACCTCAGTTTCCCTAAGATGATAATCTGCTCTCTTAGACAAGTGACTTCACAAACATGGGAAAGTGTAGAAACAAGAATAGAGGGGATGGACAGATAGGTCCAGCTTGAGCCCTTTAGGTTCAGCAGAGAGTTTCTATGGTCCTTGTGATAATATGTAATTTTTGCATGCTATTTAATGTGTGTGGAACACTTAAAAGAATTTTAATATCTAATGTACATTTATTTTGAAATTTTATTGATTGAATTATCACAGGAAGCACTAGGCATATGGTGATAAAAAAGACAGATGAAGTCTATGCCTTAATGATGGCAGATGGGCACAGGGAACAAACAAATACACAACTAATATTACTTCAAAAGTGACTGATGCACCTATAGTCAATTAATCTATGGCAAAGGAGGCAAGAAAACACAAGACAGAAAAAACATCCATCTCTTCAACAAGTGGTGCTGGAAAAATGGGCTAGCATGTGTAAAACAATGAGATATAAGAGCATGTCCTCACACCATACACAAAAATAAACTCAAAATGGTTTAAAGACCTTAATGTGGGTCATTTGTAGTGATGTGGATGAACCCAGAGTCTGTCATATGGAGTGAAGTAAGTCAGAAGGAAAAAAACAAATATTGTGTATTTACGCCTATATATGGAATCTAGGGAGAAGGCAATGGCACCCCACTTCAGTACTCTTGCCTGGAAAATCCCATGGATGGAGGAGCCTGGTGGGCTGCAGTCCATGGGGTTGCAAAGAGGCGGACACGACTGAGCGACTTTACTTTCACTCTTCACTTTCATGCATTGGAGAAGAAATGGCAAGCCACTCCAGTGTTCTTGCCTGGAGAATCCCAGGGACGGGGGAGCCTGGTGGGCTGCCGTCTATGGGGTCGCACAGAGTCGGACACGACTGAAGCGACTTAGCAGCAGCAGCATGGAATCTAGAAGAATGGTACTGATTAACCTATTTGAGGGGCAGGAATAGAGATGCAGACATAGAGAATGGACGGTGGACACAGCGGGGAATGAGAGGGTGGGAGCCGTCTATGGGGTCGCACAGAGTCGGACACGACTGAAGCGACTTAGCAGCAGCAGCATGGAATCTAGAAGAATGGTACAGATTAACCTATTTGAGGGGCAGGAATAGAGATGCAGACATAGAGAATGGACGGTGGACACAGCGGGGAATGAGAGGGTGGGACGAACTGAGAGAGTAGCATTGAAATATATATATATCAATATATCACCGCCATCTGTAAAACAGACAGCTAATGCGAAGCTGCTGTAGAACAGGGAGCAGAGCTTGGTGCTCTGATAGCTGGATGGGCTGTGGCCGCGTGCTTAGTCGTGTCCCACTCTTTGCGATCCCATGGACTGTAGCCGTCCAGGTTTCTCTGCCCATGGGGTTTCAAAGCAAGAATACTGGAGCGGGTTGCCATTTCCTTCGCCAGGGGATCTTCCCAACCTAGGGATCGAACCCACGTCTCCTGTGTCTCCTGCATTGCAGGCGGATTCTTTACCCGCTGAGCCATTGGGGAAGCCCAACAGGATGGGAAGGAGGCTCAAGAAGGAGGGGATATATGTATACATATAATGAATTCATGCTGCTGTATAGCAGAAACTAACACAACACTGTAAAGCAATTATGTGTGCATGCTCAGTCATGTCCGACTCTTATGACCCCATGGACTGTAGCCTGCCAGGCTCCTCTGTCCATGGGATTTCCCAGGCATGAATATTAGTGATTTGCCATTTCCTCCTCCAGGGAAAGCAATTATACTCCAATTTTGCCAAGAAAAGACCTACACAGTAATAGGAGAATAGACTCTGTATGATTTCACTACCTCTAGACCATGAAATTTTTGCACCTTGTTTTACGTCCCTGGATATATTCCAGTGTCTCCTAGTTTACAGTTTATGGGAATGTGAATAGAATTTGTATGCTACTGTTGTGTGAAAGAAGGCAATGGCACCCCACTCCAGTACTCTTGCCTGGAAAATCCCATGGATGGAGGAGCCTGGAAGGCTGCAGTCCACGGGGTCGCTGAGGGTCGGACACGACTGAGCGACTTCACTTTCACTTTCACTTTCATGCATTGGAGAAGGAAATGGCAACCCGTTCCAGTGTTCTTGCCTGGAGAATCCCAGGGACGGGGGAGCCTGGTGGGCTGCCGTCTACGGGGTTGCACAGAGTCGGACACGACTGAAGTGACTTAGCAGTAGCAATTGTGTGAAAATTGCATAAACCTTAATTATGTTGAATTGGTTCATAGTGCTTTTCAGGTCTACATATCCTTCTATTTCTCTGTCCTTCCTGTTAGTCACTCAGTTGTCCTAATCTTTGTAACCCCATGGACTGTAGTGGACTCTTCTGTCGTGGAATTCTCCAGGCAAGAATACTGGGATGCATTGCCATTTCCTTCTCCAGGGGATTTTCCTGGCCCAGGGATTGAACTTGAGTCTCGTGCATTGCAGGGTTCTCCCGCTTTGTGGGCAGATTCTTTACCATCTGAGCCACCAGAGAAGCCCCACTTCTCTGTATATTCATTCTATTAACTTTTTTTTTTTTTTTTGAATGTGATATTGAAACCCCAACTAGAAATCTTAATTTATCTACTTAAAAAATATTTGTAATATATAGTGGAACTATATGTAAACTTGTTCGATATTTTCCAAGGCTTCTGCAAATGTGTTATTGAAAGTGTTAGTTGTTCAGTTGTGTCTGACTTTTTGCAGCCCCATGGACTGTAGCCCACCAGGCTCCTCTGTCTATGGAATTCTCCAGGTAAGAATACTGGAGTGGGTTGCCATTCCTTTCTCCAGGGGATCTTCCCGACCCAAGGATCAAACCTGGGTCTCCTGCATTACAGGCAGATTCTTTACCATCATACTTTCATAATTAAAAAAAAACTTAAAACAACAATAACTAAAAAAAAAAAAGGGCCTAAATGTAAGACCTGAAACCATAAAACTTCTAGAAGAGAACACAGGAAGAACAGTCTTTGACATAAATCATAGCAATATTTTTTTGGATCTGTCTCCTTGGGCAAAACAAAAGCAAAATTAAACAAATGGCACATAATTAAACTTAAAATCTTTTGCACAGCAAAGAAAATCATCAACAAAATGAAAAAAAATCCACAGAATAGGAGAAAATATTTGTAAATGATGTGACCAACAAAGAGTTAATATCCATAACATATAAACAGCTCATACAACTCAACATTTTTAAAAAAAAGCAATCAAAAATTGGGCAAAAGACCTGAATAGATATTTTTTCCAAAGAAGACATACAGATGGCTAATGAGCACATGAAAAAATGCTCAACATCACTTATTGTTAGAGAAATGGCAATCAAAACAATAATGAGATATCACCTCACATCTGTCAGAATGGCTTGTCATCAAAAAGTCTACAAATTAAAAAAAAGTCTACACATACTAAATGTTGGAGAGAATATAGAGAAAAGGATGCCCTGGTACACTATTGGTGGGAATGTAAATTGGTGAAATCACTATGGAAAACAGTATGGGCATTTTCTCAAAACTTGGAACTACCATGTGACTCAGCAATTTCATTCCTGGGTATATATCCAGAAAAAGACAAAAACGCTAATTCAAAAAGATACATGCACTCCAATGTAGTAGCAGCACTACTTATAATAGCCAAGACGGGGAAGCAATTCAAGTGCCCACAGCAGATGAATAAATAAAGATGTCACACACACAGACAATGGAATATTATTCAGCCATAAAAAGAATGAAATCCTGCCATTTGCAGTAAGCAACGTGGATGGACTTAGAGAATATTATGCTTAGTGAAATAAGTCAGATAGCGAAAGACAAATGCAGTATATCACGTGTATATGAAATCTATAAAATAATGCAAATGCATGCATATGCAAAACAGAAACAGACTCACAAATACAGAAAACAAACCAGTGGTTACCAGACGGAAGAGGGAAGCGGAGGAGGGACAAATTAGGGGCATGGGATTAACAGACACAAATTACTATGTATAAAATAGATAAGCAACAAGGATACATGGTATACTACAGGGAATTATAGTCATTATCCTGTAACAGCTTTTAATAGAGTATAATCTACAAAAATACCAAATCACTATGTGGTAAACCCAAAACTAGTAATAATGTTGTAAATCAACTATACTTCAATTTTTAAAAAGTAATTGATAATACTCTGCAGAAAATAAACACGGTTAAAATGATAGGCATGAAAGGGAGTATAGTTTGAAGACTTCTCTGAGGAGGTATTTGAACTGAGATCCAAAATGTATGAAGGAGCAAACCACGCAGAAGCAAAGCATCCATGCCCAGCAAACAGAGCATAGTTTCAGAAACAGAAATGAGGTTGATGTGTTCCAGACTCTGCAAGGCAGCACGGCGGGTGGAACAGAGTGAGCGAGGGAGAGAGGAGACTGAAAGCAAAGTAGATGCCAGGTCATGTAGGGTCTTGAAGACAATGGGGAAGGAGTCTGGATTTTCTTTCTTTCTTTTCCTTAATTTACTTGACTGCAGTGGGTCTTAGTTGCAGCATGCAGCATCTTTCATTGAGGCACATGGACTCTAGCTGTGGTGGGAGGTCTCCAAAGCATAAGGGCTTAATTGCTCCGTGGCATGTGGAATCTTAGTTCTCCCAAAGTGAAAGTTGCTCAGTCGTGTCCAACTCCTTATGACCCCATGGACTATATATAGTCCATGGAATTCTCCTGGCCAGAATATTGGAGTGGGTAGCCTTTCCCTTCTCCAGGGGACCTTCCCAACCCAGGAATCGAAGCCAGGTCTCCCACATTGCAGGTGGATTCTTTACCAGCTGAGGCACAAGAGAAGCCCAACAATACTGGAGTAGGTAGCCTATCCGTTCTCCAGTGGATCTTCCCAACCCAGGAATTGAACTGGGGTCTCCTGCATTGCATGTGGATTCTTTACCAACTGAGCTTCCCTGACCAGGGATCAAACCCATTTTCCCTGCATTGGAAGGAGGATTCTTAACCACTGGACCACCAGTGAAGTCCTTGGGTTTTATTTTTAATGCGAAGGGAATTTTTTGGGAGGTTTTGAACAAGGGAATCATGTGCTCTGGTTTATGATCTTTAAAAGCCCATTGGGGCTACTGTAAGAATTCATAGTCTGTTGGGAATTCCCTGGTGGTCCAGTGGTTAGGACTCAGCGCTTTCACTGCCAGGGGTCCAAGTTCAATTCCTGGTCAGGAAACCAAGATGCCAGAAGCCCATGAGGTTTGGCCAAAAGCATAAAACAAACAAAACGAAAAGAATTCATAGTCTGTAATGAGGAGGGGCAGGCCAGCCAGATGAGAGGCCCCTTAAAGGTGAAGGATGACACCATCTCGGAAGAGGACGGTAGCAGTGTAATTGAGGAGAAGTAACTAGTTTGAAGATAGGTTACAATGACAGAGCCAAATATCTTCCATCTGGGCTGACTGGTGTGGGATGTCAGGTAAGGAGAAATTGGGGAAAACATTTAGCACTTTGCATTAAATATCTGGGTGGATGATGGAAAGATATTGGAGGGATTGGGGTGAGGAGGGACAGGTTTAGTAAGAGAAATCAAGAATTCTAATTTGGGTATGTAAACTGTGGGGTCCCTCTTAGATACCCAAGTGGAGGTGATGAGCAGGGAGACGAGGAGTGCATTATAAGCCCGTAGCTGGTAGTTACCAGAGAGGGAAATGGCAACCCGCTCCAGTATTCTTGCCTGGAGAATTCCGTGGACAGAGGAGCCTGGTGGGCTGCTGTCCCTGGGGTCGCACAGAGTCAAACATGACTAAAGCGATTTAGCATGCATGCATGCATTGGAGAGGGAAATGGCAACCCGCTCCAGTATTCTTGCCTGGAGAATCCCAGGGATGGAGGAGCCTGGTGGGCTGCCGACTACGGGGTCACAAGAGTCGGACATGACTGAAGTGACTTAGCAGCAGCAGCTGATATTTACAGACACGAGACCTCAGGTAACAAAGGAAAGGATTTAAGTGGAGTGATGTTGAACTGTGGGGCATATTTAGGGTAAGTGGGAAGAGATGGGGAAGAAATGAACGGCTGGAGAGGGAACAGGAGGCAGACCGAGGAGAAAGTGAATCATTGTGTCAGAAGCTGCAGAGAGGTTGAGGAAGACGTGGCTACTGGGTTGGCAAACTGCAGGTCATCAGTGACCTTCACTAGAGAGCTTCCATAGGGCTGACCGGAGTGGGCATTCATGGGGCCAAAAGTACAAGTGGAGGTCTACACATCACAGATCTAAATATTTAAATAATATCAATGGAGCAAACTGCTAACTAAAATATTATTGTATTCATTATATATTGGCAGGCAAGGTTCAGACTTAGAGTTCTCCACTTCCTTGAGTTCCTTATCAGAATGAACTGGCATAAAGAGAACTTGGCTCCTGACCTGCTCCCCTTCCCCTTTTCCTTCCCTCCCTTCAGACTGAATGTCCAACTTTACCTACAGTTGCTTCCCGAACCCTCCTCCCCAGCCAACAGCCATCTCTGAGGGAGGCATGGGGAAACACCCACTGCACCCCTTTAATTTAGGGAATAGCCGCTCATAGGCCCTGGGAACTGGTGTGGGACCATTGAGACAGGGTCCTAGGCATCCTGAGTGAGGTAAATAGGAAGGGGGCAAATCCACGGGTTTGTGTTCCCCTCATGGGGAGGGGCAAAGCCAAAGGGGGATCTGAGCAGAGTCCTCTAAAGCAGAGGTCCCCACCAGGTACCAGTCCGTGGACTGTTAGGAACCAGGCCGCACAGCAGGAGGTGAGTGGCGGGCAAGAGAGCCAGGTTTCATCTGTATTTACAGCTGCTCCCCATTACTCATATCACTGCCTGAGCTCACCTCCTGTCGGATCACCCATCTCAGCTTTCAAAAGAGAATCAGCTAAGATCCCTGCAGTGAGAAGGAATGGATCGGGACCCATTTGTGAACAAGCCAGGTGAATCACCTTTGTCCATGCTAGAAGAGGACCAGCTGCTTGAGATGGCAAATGATGGCGGCCTGAAAGCATGTCTGAGACAGCTTCAAATCCCCACACATTCTGGATTAAAGTCAAGGCGGAATATCCTGAGACGCCATAAAAGCAGTGGAAAACCTGCTTCTGTTTTCAACATCCTATCTTGGTGAAGCAGGGTTTTCCTCAGTGACAAAAACCAAACCAAAATTATAAAGTAGACTGGACATAAGCAACACACTTTGGGTGTCACTGTCTCCCATCACCCCCAGAAGGGACTGTCCAGTTGCAGGAAAACAAGCTCAGGGATCCCATGGATTCTGCATTATGGTGAGGTGTATAATTATCTCGTTACATATCACAATGTAATAATAATAAAAATAAAGTGCACAATAAATGTAATGCACTTGAATCATCCTGAAACCATCCCCCACCCCCGTCTGTGAAAAAACTGTCTTCCACAAAACCAGTCTCTGGTGCCAAAAGAGTTGGGGACCACTGCTATAAAGCATGTGGCTTGGGGGCAGTATTGGAGTAGGTTAAAAAGAGAATGGGGGCTTCCCAGGTGGCACCAGTGGTAAAGAACCCTGCCTGTCATTACAAGAGATGTGAGAGGTGAGAATTCAATTCTGGGGTCAGGCAGATCCCCTGGAGAAGGGCATGGCATCCCACTCCGGTATTCTTGCCTGGAGAATCCCATGGACAGAGGAGCCTGGCGGGCTACAGTCCACAGGGTTGCAAAGAATCAGACGTGACTGAGCACACAGGGGATGGAGAATACGGAGTAAAGTGGGGAGAAAACAGTGTGGACGGGCCTTTGAAGGAACTTTTCCCACCATGGGGTAGCAGCTGGAAGGAAAGGAAAAGCCCAAGAAAACTCAGTCTTTGTGTTTCTAAAAACGGCACTCTGGCATGCTGATGGAAAGGATGAGTAGAAGGAAAAGCTGACGAGGAAGAGGATGGGGATAATATTGGGTGCGGAGTCCTTGAGCAGGTGAGGGGGACGGGATCCAAGGCTTGGTGGAGAGATTGGCACAAACAATTCTTCCACTATTAGACGAGGGAGAGCAGCTTAAAAGGGCACAGATGTAAGCAAGCTGGCAAATCTGGCAGTGGGAAGAAAACAAAATCATTCTTTTCTAATTGCTCCCAATATTTACAGTTACAGAGTGAATGAGGTCATCCACGGAGAGTAGGGAGAGACAAATTGTGTAAAGTTATCTGAGATACTTGAAAAAGTGGTTAAGATGGTCTATTTTATGTTAGATGTACTTTGCCATAATTAAAAATAAATAATAGTTTGAGGGAATTCCCCTAGTAGCCTAGCGGTTAGGATTCTGGGCTTTCACTGCTGGGGTTCAGACCCTGGTTGGGGAACTGAGATCCCACAAGCCACAAGGTGCAGCCAAAAAAATAAATAATAAAGAAATAATTTTTAAAAGGTGAAAAAAGGCTAAAAAATAACCACCCTGCCCTTAAAAAAAAAAAAGCTACTTGGGAATACAGGAGAGTAAATATATTGGGGAAATTTAATATTAGAAGCAGTACCAGGGGCTTACTGGAGATTTGTGGACATAAATTTAAAGCAAAACCAATAAGCTTAATCGTGCATGTTTTTCCTCTGCTGCCTTCAGTTGCCAGGCTACAAACAGGTGAAGTAGGCAGAATGTTGGCTTAAGAGAATTTGATTGATTTAAGAAGATTTGTGACTTTAATTAAAAATATTTAAGAGAATTTGATTGACTCAGACTGAAACTGAATGTTAAAAAACTTCTGGATTAGTAAATAACTTCAGATTTATTAGGTCTGTAAACAGTGTTTCAGTGCTTAGCAATTTTATTTATTCCATTTATAAGTCTGCCTTGTCAGACGTTTGAAGCACTGAAGAGAATCAAATCTGTAATTGTGGTTAAAATGCCAAAGCTACGGAAATGTTATTAATCAAGTTTGTAAATGATGTTAAATATTTAGGAAAATTTACTATGTCAAATTTACATGCTAATTTAGCATTGATATAAGAACAAATGAAAATTAGTCATTAACTTTAGATAAAGCTAGACTTATAAATACAACAATATTATCTGTGAGTCATATGTTAAAGGCTTAGGGAAAATTGGGCTTTTAGATTTATAAATTTAGCAAGTTGTAAAAGTGGAAGTCACTTAGTCATGTACAACTCTTTGCAACCCCATGTACTACACAGTCCATTGAATTCTCCAGGCCAGAACACTGGACTGGGTAGTCATTCTTTTCTCCAGGGGATCTTCCCAACCCAGGGATCGAGCCCAGGTCTCCCACATTGCAGGCGGATTCTTCACCAAACTGAGTCACGAGGGAAGCCCTTAGCAAGCTGAGCATTAGTTAATATAGAAGTAACTGGACTTCCCTGGCGGTGCAGTGGTTTAGAATCCGTCTGCCACTACAGTGGACATGGGTTTCATCTCCACTCCAGGAAGATTCCACATGCCATGGAGCAACTAAGCCTGATGCCACAATCACTGAGCCTGTGTCCCTAGAGCCTGTGCTCTGCAACAAGAGAAGTCACTGCAATGAGAAGCCCGAGCACCCCGACAACGAGTAGCCCCTACTCGCTGCAATTCGAGAAAGCCTGCACGCAGCAAGGAAGATCTAGCACAGCCAAAAAATATATATATATAAAAGTAACTGTAGCATACTCCTGCATGCCTTAAGGCCCAAATGTAGATGCTAAAAATACAGCTACTCCCTATAAGATCCCATCTTATGCCAGTGGCACTATTTTATTTTCTCAGCACGGATATCTACTTCCCGTGCTCCCAAATTCCACTAAAATGACAGAAGAATATTATTGATATATACAAAATTATGTATACTTAATATGTATTATTTATGTATAAAATATTTATATAGTCTGGAAATTTTTGCATATATAATTGACAAAAAAACAAGAAAGAGTCCTATTATTAAATCAAAAATGATGAAGAAGGGACTTCCCTGGTGGTCCAGTGGCTAAGACTTCACATTCCCAATGCAGGAGCTGGGGTTTGATCCCTGGTTGGGGAACTAGAGCCCACATGCTATAATTAAAGAGTTTGCATGCCACAACTAAAGATCCCCTATGCTGCGAATATGACCTGGAGCAGTCAAATAAATATTTTTACCAAGAAAGAAAGAAATGATGAAGAATTCCTATAAAATAGACTCTATAAAGTTTGCAATCAAGGGTAAGACTAGGGTAGAGAAAACTTGACACTAAACACTGCTGAGGAAAAGCAGCTCTTCCCAAGGAAGCCAGGGGGAAATCCAACATTAGAATAAGCAAATATGAAGAGAGAGAGAGGCCCCCTACAGTTGTTAAGGTAATTAAGTACCAGGCTGCATTTGGCCTGGCTGGATCAGACACTGCCCTCTAGTTGACAGCTCCAGGCAGATAAAGTTCCCAGGATAAAGACCCCAGGACTACTTTCTGAACAAAGGAATAAATAACTTTCCTAGAGAAGGCTCACCCACTCCAGTGTTCTTGCCTGGAGAATCCCAGGGACGGGGGAGCCTGGTGGGCTGCCGTCTGTGGGGTCGCACAGAGTCGGACACAACTGAAGCGACTTAGCAGCAGCAGCAGAGTAAGCTCTGAACTTGAGGGCTGGCCTGGATTGGGAAGCAGAGCCCTTCTTAACGGGCTTCCAAAACAATAGGGACAGA
This sequence comes from Cephalophus harveyi, assembly GCA_006410635.1. Taxonomy (NCBI): domain Eukaryota; kingdom Metazoa; phylum Chordata; class Mammalia; order Artiodactyla; family Bovidae; genus Cephalophus; species Cephalophus harveyi. The sequence goes on from SJYT01053600.1 coordinate 66,604, forward strand.
GGTTGGGGAGGAAGAGGAAAGGCTGTTCCTGGTGCCTGGCCCTGCCACAGCTACCTAGCTAGCTCTCCAAGGTAGAACACTTGTGAAGAATTCCAGGAGCCGCAGAAGGCGAGCAGTGCCCCCAAGAATACACAGTACCTACTAAGAGGGAGAGAATACCTGTCCTCTTCGAATATAAATGTACTACCTAGTCAGGCAGTACAGTTACCCCATCCCTTAAAATCTCAGAAACCGGCTCCTGGAATAAGAACAGAGGTTCTCATTTGGACTAACAATGCTCCAGCTTCCAACCCTGCAAATTCTAGGGAAAGGAGTGGTGGATACAAGAAACATGCTGTCTAAAAACACTGAGGACTTCCCTGGCGGCTCAATGGTTAAGACTTCACCTTCTAATGCAGGGGGCATGGGTTTGATCCCTGGTCAAGGAACTAGATCGCACATGCCATGGGGTACAGCCAAATTTAAAAAATTAATAAATAAAAACACTAGGAAAACTTATGTCTATATCTAAATAAATGTAGACATGTATACTGTGAGAAAAATTAAGACCTGGAACTAGAACTTCTTAAGACTTCAACATTGGAGTGAGGGCAGGAAGGGTTTGAAAGCAGCTTATGGCTTGAATTGCTCCAGGGATGCTAAAGACACAGAGGTACTGATAGAAGATATCTGGCAGGAGATTTAAGATGAACTGAAATGGGGCATGCAGGAGGCTCTAGGGTACCAGTAATATTTCATTTCTCAAGGTAAAATTGTTTTGCTTGCTTTATGTTTTTTTCTGTGTGTCTTATATTTCTGTACATGTAGTATTTTATAATAAAACATTAAAAAAAATCAAGAGTGACTGCTAAACGTGGAATTCTCAAACCTGGGTGCATATACAACATGGGGAAGTTTTAAAAATACCAAAGCACTAAATGGCCATCAACAGAGGAATGGATAAAGAAGATATGGGACGTGTACACAAAACCCTGGGATTTCCTTGGAAGGAATGATGCTAAAGCTGAAACTCCAGTACTTTGGCCACCTCATGCGAAGAGTTGACTCATTGGAAAAGACTGATGCTGGGAGGGATTGGGGGCAGGAGGAGAAGGGGACGACCGAGGATGAGATGGCTGGAACATCTACTTCCCATGAAGTGATGGGACCAGATGCCATGAGCTTAGTTTTCTGAATGTTGAACTTTAAGCCAAACTTTTCACTCTCCTCTTTCACTTTCATCAAGAGGCTCTTTACTCAGCCATAAAAAGGAATGAAATTGGGTCATTTGTGTAGATATGGATGGACCTAGAGACTGTCATACAGAATGAAATAACACAGAGAAAAATGCATTGCATATTAATACATATATGTGGAATCTAGAAAAATGGTATACACGATCTTATCTGCAAAGTAGAAATAGAGACACAGACACAGAGAACAAAAATGTGGATACCAAGGGGGAAGGGGCCATGAGATGAACTGGGAGACTGGAATTGATGTATATACACTATTGATACTGTAGATAAAAGAGATAACTAATGAGAACCTACTATATAGCACAGGGAACTCTACTCAATGCTCTGTAGTGACCGAAATGGGAAAGAAATTAAAAGAGAGAGAGATAGGTACATGTACAGCTGATACACTTAGCTATACAGTAGACACTAGCCCAACATTGTAAAGCAGCTGTACTCCAATACAAATTAATTTAAACAATACTAATGGCCAGAGCACACCCCAGACCGAATGAATTAGAATCTGTGGGATGGGGTCAGACTTAGGTATCTGAGAACCACTGTATTAAAAGAATACAAATAAAGAAATTCAACAGGAGGAAGCAGTAATCACAATCAATGTCAACAGGTTAAATTCCCTAAGTAAAAGATGGAATTCAGCAAGATCACCGATTCACTTTCTTCATTCTCATGTTCCTTGCACAGTATTTGCTCTGTTCTCAAAATCCTTGTGGCTATAAGACTATCGTAGAAATGTTACCGTTATATCCTTTTAGGTTTACATTAAGAGGGATAGAACCCCTGACTCTCTGCCAGAAGTCTCGGCAAAGCTTTCATGGCATCTGTTTTTTATTTTCTTACTCTGATCATGCAATCAACCCTGAGGTACTCTCTATCACCAGGAGACTTTGGTTAGCCAGGCCTCTGTCACAGGTATAGACTCGCTTGCCCCAAATTCAGGGTGGAATCAGTATTACCAGAACTGCATAGGATTAGAGTGGTGGGGGAAGGTGAAGACTCAAGCAAAACCCAGAAGCTGTTAGCAGAAGTACAGTGAATGGAAGTTGAGCAACCAAAAAGAAAAAAAAATTCCATAAGGGAAATATATAGATTCAAGGCAGGAGAAAACAATAAAGACTAAATCAAAGTAGGGAGGTTCAAAGTGGAAGTTAAGAGATGGAAGCTGGTTGAAAAAAATATCTTGCCCTGCAGAAATAGTTGTCTATAGCCTTGACTGAGGCCAGAGGAGAAGCTGTTAAGGATAGTGGACAAGCTGAATCAGTCTCCATAGCTACCAGTCCATCCTGTATCCCCAAATATGTACCTGCAGCTCAGATTTCTCTCTCCACATTTAAATACACACCTGCCTTCTGCACAACTATCCTGCATATCCCAAATTCATCATGTCCATCACTTAGTGGAACAGATGGTGAAGAATTCTCCTGCAATGTGGGAGACCTGAGTTTGATCCCTGGGTTGGGAAGATCCCCTGGAGGAGGACAATCCAATCCAGTATTCTTGTCTGGAAAATCCCCATGGACAGAGGACCCTGGAGGGCTATAGGTCGCAAAAAGAAGGACACGACTGAGTGACTAAGCACAGCACAGCACATCACTTAATTATCAAAACATGCCAAATCACTTCCTCTTAAGTCTGCCCTCCTTTTTCTGTCAATAACCTCAGGCTCTAAACCAGAAAACTGGAATCATCTTTCATCTCCTTCCTCTCTCACCTTCACGTCTCATCTTTCTCTAAGAACGGTTTCTCTCTCCATGCCATCTCTCAGAGCCACTCCTGATTCTTCATCAGGATTTAACACAATTGTGATTTAATCATTGGGTAATTTGTTTGAATAGTGGTCACTTCCACGAGGCTGGACTCGGGACAATAGACCCCCATTGCAATCTTTCCATTCTTGTATCCTCCAATACAAGCTCTGTTCAGTAGGTTCCTGAATGTTTGTAGAAAGAATAAAGTCTGCCAGTATCAAGTTTTTTGGGGGGGAACACAGGTACCTTCATTTGTTTACTTAACTGATTTATGGCTGTGCTAGGTCTTTGTTGCTGCATGCGGGCTTTCTCTAGTTGCAGTGAGCAGGGGCTACTCTCTAGCTACAGAACACAGGCTTCTCGTTGCCGTGGCTTCTCTTGTTGTGGAGCACAGGCTCTATGCATGCAGGCTTTAGCAGTTGTGGCATGCGAGCTTAGTAACTGTGGCGTCCAAGCTTAGGTGCTCCGCAGCATGTTGGATCTTCCTGGACCAGGGATCAAACCGTGTCCCCTGCATTGGCAGGTGGATTCCTAACCACTGGACCATCAGGGAAGTCTCCAGTATGGAATTTTGTGTGCCATCTTCCAAACTCAACACTATATTCCTGAATAATCTGAAAATGCAGATCTGATTATATTTTCCCCTCTATTTAAAATCTCTTTCAATGATTCCTAAAGGAAAGGAGTGTTCCTTAAATTTTCAGTGTTTAATAACCACTTATTAGCTGCCTGGAACATATGAAAACCTTCAATTTTAGGTAAACATTCACAAAAATTTTAAATAATAAAATTAATATATAACTTAAAATTAATAGTATTCAAGTATCCCCTGTTATCAAACCTATTTATCTCCTGACCTTGAGTTTGGAAATCAAGTTCATATAGCAAGGGATACATACACTTGGTACCTGAATTTTGGATAACAGGTAGCAAGAGTTCAGATAGTGCCGTATACCAGGCTTACTAAAAAGAACTATTCAAATATACTCAGATCCAGAGTTTCGATAGAAAGCTGAAATAGCGAAGGTAGAATGGTGAGGAATAACAAATCAGCAAAAAGGATACTATTATTTGCAATTAATCCTTCAGTTCAGTCGCTCAGTCGTGTCCGACTCTGCGACCCCATGTATTCCAGCACGCCAGACCTCCCTGTCCATCACCAACTCCCAGAGTCCAACCAAACTCATGTCCATCGAGTCGGTGATGCCATCCAGCCATCTCATCCTCTGTCGTCCCCTTCTCCTCCTGCCCCCAATCCCTCCCAGCATCAGAGTCTTTTCCAATGAGTCAACTCTTCGCATGAGGTGGTCAAAGTACTGGAGTTTCAGCTTTAGCATCAGTCCTTCCAATGAACACCCAGGACTGATCTCCTTTAGAATGGACTGGTTGGATCTCCTTGCAATCCAAGGGACTCTCAAGAGTCTTCTTCAACACCACAGTTCAAAAGCATCAATTCTTCGGCACTCAGCTTTCTTCATAGTCCAACTCTCACATCCATACGTGACCACTGGAAAAACCATAACCTTGACGAGATGGACCTTTGTTGGCAAAGTAATGTCTCTGCTTTTAATATACTATCTAGGTTGGTCATAACTTTCCTTCCAAGGAGTAAGCGTCTTTTAATTTCATGGCTGCAGTCACCACCTGCAGTGATTTTGGAGCCCCCCAAAATAAAGTCTGGCACTGTTTCCACTGTTTCCCCATCTATTTGCATGGAGTGATGGGACCAGATGCCATGATCTTCGTTTTCTAAATGTTGAGCTTTAAGCCAACTTTTTCGCTCTCCTCTTTCACTTTCATCAAGAGGCTTTTTAGTTCCTCTTCACTTTCTGCCATAAGGGTGGTGTCATCTGCATATCTGAGGTTATTGATATTTCTCCCGGCAATCTTGATTCCAGCTTGTACTTCATCCAGCCCAGCATTTCTCATGATGTATTCTGCATATAAGTTAAATAACCAGGGTGACAATATACAGCCTTGACGTACTCCTTTTCCTATTTGGAACCAGTCTGTTGTTCTATGTCCAGTTCTAACTGTTGCTTCCTGACCTGCATACAGGTTTCTCAAGAGACAGGTCAGGTGGTCTGGTATTCCCATCTCTTTCAGAATTTTCAACAGTTTATTGTGAACCACACAGTCAAAGGCTTTGGCATAGTCAATAAAGCAGAAATGTTTTTCTGGAACTCTCTTGCTTTTTCCATGATCCAGCAGATGTTGGCAATTTGATCTCTGATTCCTCTGCCTTTTCTAAAAGCAGCTTGAATATCTGGAAGTTCATGGTTCACATATTGCTGAAGCCTGGCTTGGAGAATTTTGAGCATTACTTTACGAGTGTGTGCTGCTGCTGCTGCTGCTAAGTTGCTTCAGTCGTGTTCGACTCTGTGCGACCCCAGAGACGGCAGCCCACCAGGCTCCCCCGTCCATGGGATTCTCCAGGCAAGAACACTGGAGTGGGTTGCCATTTCCTTCTCCAATGCATGAAAGTGAAAAGTGAAAGTGAAGTCGCTCAGTCGTGTCTGACTCCTAGCGACCCCACTGAATGCAGCACACCAGGCTCCTCCGTCCATGGGATTTTCCAGGCAAGAGTACTGGAATGGGGTGCCACTGCCTTCTCCCTGCTAGTGTGTGAGATGAGTGCAATTGTGCGGTAGTTTGAGCATTCTTTGCCATTGCCTTTCTTTGGAATTGGAATGAAAACTGATCTTTTCCAGTCCTGTGGCCACTGCTGAGTTTTCCCAATTTGGTGGCATATTGAGCGCAGCACTTTCACAGCATCATCTTTCAGGATTTGAAATAGCTCCACTGGAATTCCATCACCTCCACTAGCTTTGTTCATAGTGATGCTTTCTAGGGCCTGCTTGACTTCCCATTCCAGGATGTCTGGCTCTAGGTGAGTGATCACACCATCGTGAGTATCTGGGTCATGAAGATCTTTTTGTACAGTTCTCCTGTGTTTTCTTGCCACCTCTTCTTAATATCTTCTGCTTCTGTTAGGTCCATACCATTTCTGTCCTTTATCGAGCCCATCTTTGCATAAAATGTTCCCTTGGTATCTCTAATTTTCTTGATCTCTAGTCTTTCCCATTCTGTTGTTTTCCTCTATTTCTTTGCATTGATCGCTGAAGAAGGCTTTCTTATCTCTCCGTGCTATTCTTTGGAACTCTGCATTCAGATGCTTATATCTTTCCTTTTCTCCTTTGCTTTTTGCTTCTCTTCCTTTCACGGCTATTTGTAAGGCCTCCCCAGACAGCCATTTTGCTTTTTTGCATTTCTTTTCCATGGGGATGCTCTTGATCCCTGTCTCCTGTACAATGTCACGAACCTCATTCCATAGTTCATCAGGCACTCTATCAGATCTAGGCCCTTGAATCTATTTCTCACTTCCACTGTATAATCATAAGGGATTTGATTTAGGTCATACCTGAATGATCTAGACATAATATACACATGTATATGTGTATCTGGATTAATGACAGATGCCATTTATCTTGCTCTACTAAATTAGAAAGCAAAACCACACACGCATGCACGCTCAGTCGCTCAGTCATATTCAACTCTTTGAGACCCCATGCGCTGTAGCCTGCCAGGCTCCTCTGTCCATGGGGTTTCCCAGGCAAGAATACCATTTCCTGGAAATACCATTTCCATGGATTGTGATTTCCTACTGCAGGGACTCTCCCTGACCCAGGGATTCAACCTGCATCTCCTGCATTGACAGGCAGATTCTTTAGTGCCATCTGGGAAGCCCATAACTAAGAATGATGGGCAGCAAATGCTTGGTGGCCCTACATACTGTGTTGTGTATATTTGGATGCAGACATATACCTAGAAACAGTGAAGTCTCTCACTGAAGGCCAATTTTACAAGCAGTTATGTCAAAGGCTGTATGGTTGGATTTTTTAAAAAAATATTATTTTTCGCTGTGCTGGGTCTTCTCTGCTGCACATGGGCTTTCTCTTGTTGTGGGGAGGAAGGGCTACTCTCTAGATGCTGTGCGTGGCCTTCTCATTGCCATGGCTTTTCCTGTTTGGGAGCATGGACTCTAGGTGTGCAGCTTTTTAGTAGTTTCGGCATGTGGGCTCTAGAACTCGAGCTCAGTCGTTGTGGGGCACCAGCCGAGTTGCCCCACATGCCCCTAGTTGCCCTAGTTGGCATGTGGGATCTTCTCTGCCCAGCGATCAAACCCATGTCCCCTGCATTGGCAGAGGTTCTCAACCAGATTCTCAACCGCTGGACCACCAGGGAAGTCTCTGGATGTTTTAACTTGGATGACAGTTGCAAATGAATTTATAAAGTTTTTTGTTTGGGTTCAGCACAGGAAAGAATTTCTCCATGTTTTCTGGCACACTGAATGGTTTTTAAATATGCCCAATGTCACAGATGTCTTTCTCCAGAAAATGGAAAAAAAGTCAAGTGTTAGGGAAGACTCAATGCTGGCTGACAAAGCCTCCTGCATCACAGTTCAATTTCCTGATACGTTATCTTCTGCACTTAATATCCGATGAGGTTGAAATGAGAGGTTTGAGATTTTCAACCTATTGCCCGTGGCATGTTGACACCCACTGGACACCTTTGAGATAACATTTCCTCACAACACTGGTAATGACAAGGGTGATTTCTGGTTTCTGGTTTGTCCTGGCATTATCAGTGTAATAAAGAAATTTTATCTCCTCCCTCATTTCAGTTTTTCACATGAGTACATTCCCCCTGGATAGCCAGCACCCTTTAGGGTAGAAAAACCGTTTTAGTCCAAGCCACCCATTCCTTCGCAAGACACATGGAAAAGACATATGCTCTGTCTTGGAGATTTGATGGTGCTAACAATTTTTGTTCCTTCTTCACCACTGAGTGAAGATCATCATTCTTAACTGTTCTTAGTAAATAACACAGTGTGCAGTTTTAGCACTCGGATACAGCTAGTTTTGAGTAGTCGAGGGAGGTGCAAGGCAAAAGCAGCCCTAATTCTTCATCCCTCTGTCATAGTGTGGTAGCACCCTCCCGCTCTACTTCTGGGTTGGCCATAGCAGCGTGCGTGCGTGCGTGCTTGCTAAGCTGCTTCAGTCACGTCGACTCTGTGCAACCCTAGGCACTGCAGCCTACCAGGCTCCTCTGTCCATGGGATTCCCCAGACAAGAATACTGGAGTGGGTTACTGTGCGCTCCTCCAGGGGATCTTCCCGACCCAGGGATCGAATCTGAGTCTTTTCTGTCTACCTGCATGGACAGGTGGTCTCTTTACCACTAGTGCCCCCTGGGAAGCCCACTCGTGACCCAGTGGACGGCAGCAAATGTGACAAAGCAGAGACCTGAGAAGGGCCTGCACGTTTGGGCTTGCTTGTCCTTCCTCCTGTCCCTTTGCCACATGCACATGCTTGGGCCAGCCTGCTAAAGGATGAGATGGACAGAGTAGAGCTCCCCCTGTTGTCCCAGCCAAGTCTAAGCCAGACTAGCCACACTGCTACTCAGACACCTGGAAGGACCCAGCTGAGGGCTGGCAGCAGAGCTGCCCACACGATGACCCACAGCTAGGACTGGCTTCGTGGCTCTTGGCCTTTACAGTCACGCAGGGTCCTATGGTAAGAAGGATCCCATGCTTGGTTTAATGTTCTGTTTTCATTACTTTAAAATTCTTCATGTTTAAATAAGGGGCCCAGCATTTTGCTCTGAGCTCCACAAAATACACAGCTGGTCCTGCTCACATCTCGTCACTGACACCAGGGTAAGCCTAGCTGAGATGAGAAGAACCACTCCACTGGCCAACAGACCCATGAGATTAATAAATTCCTATTATTTAAGTGATGAGGTTTTGAAGCGACTGTACATTTTTGTAGCAATAGATATGGGAACTTCCTTGGTGCTCCAGTGTTAAGAATCTGCTTTCCAATGCAGGGGGTGTGGGTTCCAACATGGTTGGGGAAGTAGGATCCAACATGCCCCATGGTCAATTAAAACTACTGTAAGCAAAAACTACTGAGTCTGCCTGCCACAACTAAGACCCTTTTAGTTCAGTTCAGTTCCGTCGCTCAGTCGTGACTGACCCTTTGCGACCCCATGGACTACAGCATGCCAGGCTTCCCTGTCTATCACCAACTCCCGAAGCTTGCTCAAATTCATGTCCATCAAGTCGGTGATGCCATCCAACCATCTCATCCTCTGAAACGAGAGGCAGCCAAGACCCTAGGCAGCCAAAAAAATAAACAAATAAATATTAAAAAAAAAAAAGTCGATACTGACATACCAAATCTTTCTTTGCTGGACGTATGCCTGGTCCACCATCAGCATGCCCTCAAATACACTTCTAATCTGCATTATAGCTCACAAAAAATATTAGATGAAATGATCATGAGAAATCAAAATTATAAGGTATGTCTTTCTCTTTCATATGGGTACCACAGAGATGCAAAGAGCTGGTGTATTCTATCGTCGTTGCTGGTCAGTCATTAAGTCATGTCCGACTCTTTCCAACCCCATGGACTGCAGCATGCTAGACTCCTCAGTCCTCCACTGTCTCCTGGAATTTGCTCAAACTCATGTGCATTGAGCTGGTGATGCTATCCAACCATCTCTTCCTCATCCCTTTTCCTTTCGCCTTCAGTCTTTCCCAGCATCCAGGTCTTTTCCAATGAGTCGGCTCTTCCCATCAGGTGACCAAAGTACTGGAGCTTCAGCCTCAGCATCAGTCCTTCCAATGAATATTCAGGGTTGATTTCCTTTAGGATTGACCTGTTTGATCTCCTTGCAGTCCAGGGGACTCTTAAGGGTCTCCAGCACCACAATTCAAAAGCATCAATTCTTGGGTGCTCAGCCTTCATGGTCCAACTCTCACAACCATACGTGATTACTGGAAAAACCATAGCTCTGATTATACGGCCCTTTGTAGGCAAAGTGATGTCTCTGCTTTTTAAGACGTTGTCGAGGTTTTTCATAGTCTTCCTTCCAAGGAGCAAGCATCTTTTAATTTCAAGGCTGCAGTCACCGTCCTCTGTGATTTTAGAGCCCAAGAAAGGAAAATCTGCCACTGCTTCCATTTTTTTCCCTTCTATTTTCCATGAAGTGATAGGATTGGATGGCGTGATCTTAATTTTTGTAATGTTGAGTTTTGAGCCATCTTTTTCACTCTTCTCTTTTGCCTTCATCAAGAGACTCTTTAGTTTCTCTTCACTTTCTGCGATTAGAGTGGTATCATCTGCATCATTTGAGACGTTGATATTTCTCCTGGCAATCTTGATTCCAGCTTGTGATTCATCCAACCCAGCATTTCTGCATGACTGAGTGGCTAACATACGCACACAAACTCGGCATAGAAGTTTAATAAGCAGGGTGACAGTATACAGCCATGCTGTACTCCTATCCCAATTTTGAACCAGTCAGTTGTTTCATGTCTGGTTCTAACTGTTGCTTCTTGACCCACATATAGGTTTTTCAGGAGACAAGTAAAGTGGTCTGATATTCCCATCTCTTTAAGAATTTTCCGTGGTTTGTTCTGATCCACAGTCAAAGGCTTTAGCATAGTCAATGAAGCAGAAGTAAATGTTTTTTTCTGGAATTCCCTTGCTTTCTCCATGATCCAACAAATGTTGGCAATTTGACCTCTGGTTCCTCTGCCTTTTCTAAACTCAGCTTGTACAACTGGAAGTTCTTGATTCAAGTACTGCTGAAGCCTGGCTTGAAGGATTTTGAGCATAACTGTGCTAGCATGTGAAATGAGCACAATTGTATGTTAGTTTCAACATTCTTTGGCACTGCTCTTCTTTGGGCCTGGAATGAAAACTGACAACTTCCAGTTCTGTGGCCACTGCTGAGGTTTCAAGTTTGCTGACATTGAGTGAAGCACTTTAACAGCATCATCTTTTAGTATTTAAAGTAGCTCAGCTGGAATTCCGTCACCTCCACTAGCTTTGTTCATAGTGATGCTTCCTAAGGCCCACTTGACTTCACACTTCAGGATGACCAGCTCTAGGTAAGTGACCACATCGTCGTGATTGTTTGGGTCCTTAAGATCTTTCCTGTATAGTTCTTCTGTGTATCCTTGCCACCTCTTCTTAATCTCTTCTGCTTCTGTTAGGTCCTCACCATTTCTGTCCTTTATTGTGCCCATTCTTGCATGAAACGTTCCCTTGATATTTCTAATTTTCTTGAAGAGATCTCTAGTCTTTCCCATTCTGTTGCTTCCCTGTATTTCTTTGAGTTGTTCATTTAAGAAGGCCTTCTTAGCTCTCCTTGCTATTCTCTGGAACTCTGCATTCAATTGAGTATATCTTTCCCTTTCTGTGGTTTTACTCAACTATAAAACAAAATAAATTATTCAACTATTAAAAAAAAATTTTTTAAGACGCTGATGCTAGGAAAGATTGAGGGCAGGAGGAGAAGGGGACGACAGAGGATGAGACGGTTGGATGGCATCACCAAGTTAATGGACATGAGTTTGAGTAAGCTCCAGGAGTTGGCGATGGACAGGGAAGCCTGGCAGGCTGCAGTCCACGGGGTCGCAAAGAGTCGGACACAACTGAGGGGCGGAACTGAACTGAAAACAAAATCTGGCTGTCATCATTACAATACGAAGAGTTCCACATCTTTGTGTGTCATTTGCGCTATGCAGCATCCTGTCCTGACATTAGGTTTGCCCATGACTGCTTTGGCTTCCTCTCCCAGCATTTTATTTGTCCTGAGTTTGAGGCCAGTTTTATAAACATGTTGGCCCTAGCATGGCTTGCATCTGTGGATGCTACTGTTTTGGCCTCTTCACATTTAGAAATAAATCAGTTTCATACCAGAAAATATTATTTTGTGCCTGCTTCAGGAAAAACTACTGGTTGACCCATAGGCAAGATGCTCAGTCGTTGTCTGATTCTTTGTGACCCCACGGACTGTAGCCCTGCCAGGCTCCTCTGTCCATGGGACTTTCCAGGCAAGAATACTGGAGTGGGGTGCCGTTTCCTTCTCCAGGTTGACCCATAAGGTTACTCTATTTTGTTTTTTCATTTGTTTATTTTTTGGTTGCGCTGCATAGCATGTGCGATCTTTGTTCCCTGAACCCGTGCCCCCTGCATTAAAAAAAAGGAATCTTAACCACTGGGCCACCAGGGAAGTCTCCAGGTTATTCTGTTTCAGGAATGATGTAAAACCACTAAGAGCATCACAAAGCATTCTGACAGAGTTTTCTAATACAGAGTGCACACTGGAGGCAAGAGGAAAATAAACCTCTGGTTCAATAAAATCTTGTTTTTAGATATTCATAGCCACCCTTCCCATTCACACTTTCCCTTTCAGCTGCTTGGGTGAATTCATCATGTTCACAGATGCTCTTGTTCCAACAGATCCTGAAATCCTGTTCACTAATTGCACTTCTGAATTGTAGTTTTTGTACTATTTTTATCATTGCGTTTACACTTCAATGAGTCACTTTTTCAGTCATTAATCTATTTTTGTTAATCAGAGTCATAACACAACACAATAGTAACAAGAAAAAATGCAAACTTTACACACATAAACAATAATATTCCAATGATATAACTAAAAGAAACTATATCCTGATAATTTTAACTACACCTTAAGAGTCTGTCCAGTTTGAGCCATCTCTATATGTGAACCCTTATTAAGAGCATAATGGTATTTGATAATTCTTCTTCCATTTCAAATTCATAAAATTTTCAAACAGGTATCTTTGCATTGCTTTTGCCACAGAAGCTGCTTGAGGACTGTTAATTTTATAGACTAATTGACTACATTTTAGAAACATTGACCTAAAAGAAAAAGCCTGTACTCTTAAACATGTTCTCTAAACCATTTCATAATCTAGTCCCTTGATTCACATAGAAGAACTATTGTTATTAGCGTGTATACCCATACACACATTGTTACTAGTATGACACTAACAATAGCAACCACACACGTCTATTGACTGAGCCTGTAAATGATACCTCGTGATCAAGTGTCATTTTAAGCATTTTAAATGGACTCTCTTATTTCAAACAGTAATCCTAGGAGGTAGGTACTGGTTTGTTCTTATGAATTTACAGATAGGGAATTATGAATATCACAGAGGTACTTGCTCAAGATTGCAGGGCTAATTAGAAGCCGAGCAGGAGTCTGGTCCCAGGCTTGTCTAACTCTTAAGGACACCGTATTACCTGGCCCCCACTCGGCCCCTTCAATCTGCCTTCCTGAACTTTCTCACAAATGCACGCAGCCTCTCTATTCCCAGCGAAGATGTCTTCCATCTGTGATCTGTGTCCATCTTGTTCCTTCTGTCTAGAATGCTCTCTCTCTCTTTCTCCCCGTGTCACCTTTGTGAACTTTCACTCACCACGTGGCACCCAATTTTAGAGTCTTCTCTGTGAAGCCTTTCCTTCCCCCGACACCCCAGATTTTTACCTTGTCTGTAATAACAGCCTAAATTTTATTTCTCTCCATTCTCCAGACAAAGACACTAAAATGTCTAGAGTGACAGCTGAATTATTAAGAAATTTTAAGATGACAGAACATAATTTACTACACTGTGCCTGTTTCCTGGTCTATCATTAGTCAACTCCAGTTATTGAGTTGTGTTCAGTGAATAGGTAATTCCTTACCTGGACAGAGGAGTCTGGTGGGCTACAGTCCATGGGTTCCAGAAAGAGTTCGATATGACTAACACTTACCTTAAAATATTATTCTCAGGAGGTCAGAAAACAGAATTAATTCTTATTGTACCTATAATAGCAACTAGCTAACTTCATGAAACACAGGAAATACATTATCTATTTTGCTGTTGTTGTAGGTGTTTAGTTGCTAAGTTGTGTCTGGGTCTTTGTGATCCCATGAACGGTAGCCTGCCAGGCTCCTCTGTCCATGGACTTCTCCAGGCAAGAATACTGGAGGGGGTAGCCATTCCCTTTTCCAGGGGATCTTCCCAACCAAGGGATCGAACCTAGGTCTCTCACATTGCAGGCAGATTCTTCACCGTCTGAGCCATGAGGGAAGCACCAAAGGAATAAATACCTTTGTAATAATAATAACAAAAAAAAAGAAAGTGAGTTTCTACAGCAAATGTACCCAGCCAGGGCCTCTTGCAATGGATATGGTCACTTCTTGAGAGTTTCCAACTCTGGAAAAATGAACATCCTGGAGAGACTCCAGAATCAGGGCTTCCCTGGGGGTCCAGTGGTTAAGGGTCCATCTTCCAACACAGGGGATGCAGGTTTGACCTCTGGTCAGGGAACTAAGATCCCACATGTGGTGGGGCAGCTAAGCCCAGATGCCAGAACTGCAGAGCTCACACGCGGCCACTGCTGAGCCCAGGCGTTCTGGAGCTCATGCCCCACAACTAGAGAGAAACCCACGTACCACAAGGAAGAGCCCCCACACCAAACGACAAATCCCAGATGCCACAACAAAGGTCCCGCATGCCCAAAATAAACAAAATTAATTCATTAAAAAAGAGAGAGACCCCAGAATCCAACAGTAACATATATCCTTCCTTTATAAAGTTTCTGGCTGGTATGACCTGATTCTCACAAGCTCCAATTTGGTTGTATTTGCTACTTCCCTGCAGGTATACAAGCTGCCCCTGTCTGGATACTAACAAGCAAGGACTTGTGGGCATGTGGATTATCACCGATTTCATCAACATCCTGCACAATTACTATAAATCAGCCTTGGTTCCAGAGCTATGAGCTGGAAGAATACAAAATAGAAACTTGAAAGGAGGTGTATATACAGGACTTCTTTAAACCATGTGTCTGCATTTCTCCTAATGCCATCTTGTTTAATGCTGTCTTTTCATTAATTCAAATCAAGATCCACAGGCTGCCGGTTGTTGACCCAGAATCAAGCAACATCTTGTACATCCTCACCCACAAGTGCATTCTCAAGTTCCTCAAAGTGTTTATCACTGAGTACTTAAGCCAGAATTCATGTCTAAGTCTAACAGAAGATTAGCATTGCTGTGTTCTGCGCTATGACCCCACTGACATGGCTCTGGGCGTCTTTGTACAGGATCTGCCAGTGAATGAGAAAGGTCAGGTGGTGAACATCTATTCCATGTTTGATGTCATCCGTGCTAAGTCACTTCAGTCATGTCCGACTCTTTGGGATCCTCTGGACTGTAGCCCGTGAGCCTTCTCTGTCCATGGGACTTCCCAAGCAAAAACACTAGAGTGGGTTACCATTTCCTTGTTCAGTGATGTTATCCATCTGGCAGCATAAAAGACCTACCACAACCTAGATGTGCCTGTAGTCAAAGCCCTGAAAAATTGACCACATTACTTTAAATGCAGCTTCAATGCCACCTGGATGAGACTCTGGAGACCTTTCTCAGCAGGCTAGTCGAAGCAGGGAGTCGCCGACTTATGGTGGTGGATGAGAATGACATGATCAAGGGAACTGTATCACCATCTGTCATCCTGTAGACCCTGGTGCTCACAGGCAGGGAGAAGCTGCCCTAAGCTGGGGGACGAGGTCAGGTGGCACCAGGGGAGGTGCCCCACTCACTGCCTGCCCCGGGCTCTGGAAACCACAGAATAAACCTGGTGGCCGTCCTTGCTCAGGAGCCCCCTACCCTCCTGCCTGGAAGCTGAGAAGGCATGGGGAAAGGAAGGAGAATAAAATTCTAGGTGTCCTTATCCTCACAGTACTCAGAAAAACTTTTAGCCTAGCTCAGGCTAGCTCCTGTCCTCTTATTCATATCCCCCTTTCTGGGCAACCCATGAGCTCTGTGCCCCGCCAGAAAACTGTACACCTCTCGGACTAGAAGAACAAATCAAGCCCAAAATTAGCAGAAAGAAAAAAAAAAAAAGATTGGAGCATAAAGAAATGAAATGAAGACCAGAAAGAACAATAAAAACGATCACCAAAACTAATAGTTTTTTATAAAAGATAAAATTGACCAAGCTTTAGCTTAACTGAAAGTGAAAAGTGAAAGTGAAGTTGCTCAGTCGTGTCCGACTCTTTACAACCCCATGGACTATAGCCTACCAGGCTCCTCCATGGGAGGAAAATCCACGAGGTTGTCCAGGCAAGAATACTGGAGTGGGTTGCCATTTCCTTCTCCAGGGGATCTTCCCAACCCAGGGGTCGAACCTGGGTCTCCCACATTGTAGGCAGATGCTTTATCGTCTGAGCCACCAGGGACGTCAGGAAGCCATCAGGAATTAGCTTGACTAATTAAGAAAAAAAAAAAGAGAACCCAAATAGCTGAAATCAGGAATGAAAGAAGAGACATTACAACAATAATTCAAAGGATCATAAGAGACTGCTGTGAGCAATTATATGCCAGCCAATTGAATAATCTCAGAAAAAATGGATAAATTCCTAGAAACATTCCACCTCCTAAGACTGAATCATTAAGAAATAGAAAATATGAGCAGACTAATAATAAGTAAGGAAATTGTATCAGTAATCAAAAACCTCTTAACACAGAAAATTCCAGGACCAGATGGTTTCCCTGATGAATTCTAACAAACATTTAAAGAAGAATTAACACCAGTCTTTCTTAAACACTTTCAAAATATTGAAGAGTACAGAATTCTTAAACTCATTTCACAAACTAGGATGACCATTACGTCAAAGCCAGATAAGGACACTACAAGAAAAGAAAACTATAGGCCAATTTCACTGATGAGTATAGATACAAAAAATCTCAACAAAATACAAACTGAATTCAACAGCACATTAAAAGGATCATACACCATCCTCAAGTGAGGTTATGTCTGGGATGCAGACATGGTTCAACATACACAAATCAATAAACATGACACACCACGTTAATAGGATGAAAGATAAGAATCATGTGATCATCTCAGTGGATGCAGAAAAGGGACCTGTGTGGTGGTGCAGTGGATAAGAATCCGCCTGTCAATGCAAGGGACATAGGTTTGGTCCCTGATCCAGGAAGATTCCACCTGCTATGGAGCAACATCCTGTGAACCACTACTACTGAGCTTGTGTGTCAGAACTACTGAAGTCCGAGCGCCTAGAACCTATGCTCTGCAACGAGAAGCCACTGCAATGAGACGCCCACTCACTGCAACAAAGAGTAGCCCCACTCATCACAACTAGAGAGGAAGCCTGCACAAAGCAATGAAGACCCAGTGCAATAAAAAATAATAAATAAAAATGTTAAAAAACAGATGCAGAAAAGTACCTGGCATGATTCAACATCCTTTTATGATTAAAAAAAACCTCTCAAAGAATTGGGTATACCTTAACACAATAACCTCAGATATGCAGATGAAACCATCCTATGGCAGAAAGCAAACAGGAACTAAAGAGCCTCTTGATTAAGGTGAAAAGAAAGTGAAAAAGCTGGCTTAAAACTCAACATTCAAAAAACTAAGATCATGGCATCCAGTTCTATCACTTCATGGCAAATAGATGGGGAAACAATGGAAACAGTGACAGACTTTATTTTCTTGAGCTCCAAAATCACAGCAGATGGTGACTGCAGCCATGAAATTAAAAGATGCTTGCTCCTTGGAAGAAAAGCTATGACAAACCTAGACAGTGCATTAAAAAACAGAGACATTACTTTGCCAACAAAGGTCCATCTAGTCCAAGCTATGGTTTTTCCAGTAGTCATATAAGGATGTGAGAGCTGGAGCATAAAGAGGGCTGAGTGTTGAAGAACTGATGCTTTTTAGCTGTGGTATTGGAAAAGACTCTTGGGAGTCCCTTGGACTGCAAGGGGATCAAACCAGTCAATCCTAAAGAAAATCAGTCCTGAATGTTCATTGGAAGGACTGACGCTGAGGCTGAAGCTCCAATACTTTGGCCAACTGATGCAAAGAACTAACTCACTGGAAAAGACCCTGATGCTGGGAAAGATTGAAGGCAGGAGGAGAAGGGGACGACAGAGGAGGAGATGGTTGGATGGGATCACCGACTCGATGGACATGAGTTTGAGCAAGCTCCGGGAGATGGTGAAGGACAGGGAGCCCTGATGTGCTGCAGTGCATGGGGTCGCAAAGAGTCGGACACGACTGAGCGACTGAACGACGGCAACGTGATAAAGGCCATATATGACAAACCCACAGCTTATATCCTACTCAGTGGTGAAAGGCTGAAAGCTTTCCTAAGACTAAGAATAAAACAAAGGTGCTCCGTCTCAACATCTCTATTCAGTGTAGTCCTAGAAGTCTTAGCCAGAACAATTAGGCAAGGAGAAGAAATATAAAGCACCCAAATCATAAAGAAAGAAGTAAAAGTGTCTTTGTTTGCAGATGGCATAATCTTATACATAGAAAATCCTAAAGACTCCACCAAAAAGAAAAAAAAAACAGTTAAAACTAGTAAATGAGTTCAGTAAAGTTGTAGATACAAAAATAAACCTATAAAAGATGCATTTCTATACACCAACAATGAACTACCTGAAAAAGAAGTAAATAATACTGTTTATAACAGAATTTAAAAAACAAAATACTTACAGGTAAATTTAACCAAGGATATGAAAGTATATGGTAGATTATAAAATATTGATGAAAGAAATTGAAGACACTAATATGGAAAAATATCCTGGGTTGGGGATCAGAAGAATTAATATTGCTAAAATGTTCATTCTACCCAAAAACATTTGTAGATTCAAAGCAATCTCTTTAAAATTCCCAATGTATTTTCCAGAAAAATAGAAAAAGCGACCCTAAAATTTGTAAGGAACCACAAAGACCCTGAAGAGCCGAAGCAATTCTGAGAAGGAAGAATAAAGCTGGAGGCATCATACTTACTGATTTATTTCAAAGCTACAATACTAAAACAGTATGGTACTGGCATAATAACAGACACATAGATCAAGGGAAAAAGAATCAAGAGCCTAGATAATAAACCCACACATGTAAAGTCAACTAACATTTTATAAGGGAGCCAAGGATAACCAACAGGGAAAGGATAATCTCTTCCATAAATGGTGGGAAAACTGGACATTCACATGCAAAATAATAAAATTGAACTCCTATCTTATATCACCCACAAAAATTATCTGGAAATGGATTAAAGATTTAAATAGAAGATCCAAAATGCTAAAACTACCAGAAGAAAGCATGGGGAAAGAGCACTTCGACGTTGGTCTTAGCAACAATTTTTGGTATATGACAACGGAAGCTCAGGCAACGAAAGCAAAAATCAACAAGTGGGGCTACATCAGACTGAAAACTTTGGCACAGCAAAACCCACAGTCAGCAAAATAAAAAGGCAACCTACCGAATGGGGGGAATATCTGCTAACCATTTGTCTTTTAAAATTTTTTGTTTTCCTTTGGAGTATAGTTAACAATGTTGTGTTAGCTTCAGATGCACAGTAGAGTAACGCAGTCATACACATACATGTACCTGTTCTTTTTTCAAAAATTTTTCCCGTTTAAGCTGATCATCTATCTGGAAAGAAGTTAATATCCAAAATATATAACGAACTTGTATAACTCCATGTCAGATTTAGTGATAATCTGATTTCAAAATGGGCTAAGAATGTAATAGACATTTTTCCAAAGAACACACAAACAACCAACCAGTACATAAAGGGATGCTCAGCACCACTAATCATGCACATAAAAACTACAATGAGATATGACTTCACACCTATTAGAATGAGTGTTATCAAAGAGACAAGTAACAGCAAATGTTGGTGAGGCTGTGGAGAAAAGGGAACCCTGGATCACTGTTGGTGGAAATGTAAACTCCTGGAGCGACTATGGAAAACAGGCTTCCCAGGTGGCGCTAGTGGTAAAGAATCTGCCTGCCAACACAGGAGACCTAAAGATGTGGGTTTGATCCCTGGGTCAGGAAGATCCCTTAGAGAAGGAAATGGCAGCCCACTTCAGCATTCTTGCCTGGAGTATCCCATGGACAGAGGAGCCTGGTGGGATACAGGTCCATGAGGTCTCGAGTCGAAATTGAGATCCTTCAAAAACTTGAAAATAGAACTATCATACCACCAACAATCCCACTTCTGGATATATACCCAATAGAAATGAAATCACTGTCTCAAAGAGACATCTATACCCTCGTGTTCTTTGCAGCAATGTTCCCAATAGCCAAGACAACCTAAGTGTTCATCAATGAATGAATGGAAAAAGAAAACATGGTGCACACGCATGCACGCACACACACACACATTATTTAGCCAGAGAAAAAAGAAGGAAACCCTGCCTTTTGTGACACATAGATGGATCCTAAGGGCATTATACTAAGTGAGCTAAGTCAGACAGGGGGACTTCCCTGGTGTTCGTTGCCTTGCACTGGATCCTTGCATTGAATCCGCCTTGCAATGCAGGGGACGTGGGTTTGATCCCTGACCAAGGAACTAAGATCCCACATGCCGAGGGGCAGCTAAGCCCGAGAGTTGCGATTACAGAGTCCATGAGCCACAACAAAAGATCTTGCACGAGGCAAATGAAGATCCTGCATGCTGCAATTAAGACCCAAAGCAGCCAAATAATTTTTTTTTTAAGTCAGAGAAAGACAAATACTATATGTTCTCACTTATATGTGGAATCTATAAAATTCAAACTCACAAAAATAGTAGAATGGTAGTTGCCAGGGGCTGGGGCATGGGGGAAATTGGAGAGATGTTGTCAAAGGGTGCAAACTTACAGCTATAAAATGAAGAAGTTTTGCTAACCAGACTCAATAATACTGTACTATATTCTTAAGGGCTTCCCTGGTGGCTCAGATGGTAAAGAATCTGCCTGCAATGCAGGAGACCCGAGCTCAATCCCTGGGTGGGGAAGATCCTCTGGAGAAGGAAACGACAACCCACTCCAGTATTCTAACCTGGGAAATCTCATGGACAGAGGAGCCCGTCGGGCTACAGTCCCTGGGGTCACAAAGAGACAGACACAACCAAGCAACTAACACTTTCACTTTCATATTCTTGAAAGTTGTTAAGAGAGTAGATCTTAAATGTTATCATCACAAACACAAAAAGGTGATTATGTGAGGATGAAGGTGTTAACTAACCTTATTGTAGCAATCATTTCACTATATATAAATGTATCAAATCATTACATTGTTTACCTTAAACACACACATATATATGTCAATATGTCAATAAAGCTAGAAAAAAGGGAGAATTAATCAGTATAATTCACTACACTAAAAGAATAAAATAGGAAAATCATTTTATCATCAGAAAAGACACAGAAAAAATATTCAATAAAATTCAAAAATAATTCATAATTAAAAAAAAACTCTAAGCAAAGAAGAAATAGGAATTTTCTTAATCTGATAAGAGAGAAAACTCTAAAAAACCCCATGCAACCCCCCAAAAAATCAATGTAATGTTGAAAGTTTTCCCTTTGTGATCAGAATGAGAAAAGGATAATTGCCATCACCATTTCTAATATACTGTATTAGAAAACTTAGCTGGTATAATAAGGCCATGACAACAAAAATGAAAAGGTAGAAGGATTTGGAAGGGAACAAAATCAACTTGCAGAAAATAATTTGGCATTTTCTTGTAAAGTTGAACTTACACATACTCTATGACTCAGCACTTTCACTCCTAGGTATATAGCTTAGAGAAATTCTTGCCCAAGTCCATAAGGCATGTACAAGACTATTCAGAGCAGTGTTATTCATGATACCCCCAAACTGAGGGGGAAAACCAAATGTCCATCAATGGTAGAAGGGATAAATAAATTGTAGCACATCCACATGGTAGATTACTATACATCAGCAAAAACGAATGAACTATAGTTACATACATAAACAGGGATGAATCTCAAAAATAAAATGTTGAGCAAAACAAATGTCACAGGAAAATATGTATGGTCTGATTACAATTACATACAATTCAAAAAGCTGAGAGAAAACCTAATATATTGGTTAGGAATATGTGTATATATACACATATATATACAACTAGAAGAAAAATCGTTACTACAGAAGTCAAGATAGAGATTACCTCTAGGGAAGATGAAGAGGGATGTTATTGAGGGGCTTCGAAGGCACTAGGTGGGGCTTCCCGGTGGCTCAGATGGTAAAGAATATGCTTGTAATGCAAGAGACCTGGGTTCAACTCCTAGGTCGGAAAAATCTTGTGGAGAAGGGAATGGCAACCCACTCCAGTATTCTTGCCTGGAGAATCCCATGGACAGAGGAGCCTGGCAGGCTACAGTCCATGTGGTTGCAAAGAGTCAGACACGACTGAGCAATTAAAACGCACGCATATGCCCGCAAGGCACGAGGTAGGGACTTCCCTGGTGGTCCAGTGGCTAAGACTACACCCTCCCAGTGCAGAGGGACTGGGTTCCGCCCCTGATCAGGGAGCTAGATCCCACATGCCACAGCGAAGAGTTCGCATGAAGCAACTAAGAGACCACACGCTGCAATGAAGATTGAAGGTCGCCATGTGCCACAACTAAGACTCAGCATAGTCAAAACAAAAAATAGAAGCAAGGCACCAGGGAGGTGTTACAAGGATATCTTTATTCTTCAGGCTATATGTATATGTGCGTGTGGGCTAAGTCATTTCAGTTGTGTCTGACTCTGCGTGACCCTATGGTTGTAGCCTGCCAGACTTCTCTGTCCATGGGATTCTTGAGGCAAGAATACGGGAGTGGGTTGCCATGCCCTCCTCCAGGGGACCTTCCCAACCCAGGGATTGAACCCACACTTCTTGCAGCTCCTACATGGGCAGGTGAGTTCTTATCACTAGTGCCACCTGGGAAGCCCAGGCTATCTGTATATATGTATGTATTAATACATAAACATTTCATGTGCTGTACATTTCACCATAAAAGTATTTTCAAAAGCAGTTCTCTTTAGGTCTAATTACCTAGTGGAACATATTCAATCACACCTTGGGCAAACAATCAGCAAAGTCTAGACTCTGGGAAAATCTAGAGGACAAATCATTTTGTTTCTTCAGTATAAAATTTCAAGGAAAAAAAGAGATAAAGAAAGAATCTATAAATTATAAAAGACCTAAGAGGCATATTAACCAATGGCCAGGTTTAGACCGTAATTTGGATGGATGCTCATACAAACAAATTATCACAAACATGACAACTGCAGATATGTGAACACTAACTGGATATCTGAAAAGAAGAATTTATTCTTATTGGGCTGTGGTGATGATAGAGTGGTTATGTTTTAAAAGGGGGCCCTTGTCTTTTAGAGGTAGTTGATGAAATATTTACAGGAGAAATTATATCATGTCCAAGATTTAATTCAAGATAAACTTGTTTGATGGTGGTGAGGGTCTTGCTGGGGTGCAGGAAGGGATGCTATAGAGAAAACAAGATTGGCCACGAGTTGAAAATTAGTGAAACTAACGTTGGTAGACTGGTTTTCACTACATCTCTAAATACATTTGGGATTATGCATAATAAAATTAAAATAAAAACCAGGGCCAAATTTTAAAAAGGAACTTATGCTAAATCAAGATCTGTTTTGAAGGGGAAAAAATAAAGGAGAAAGACACCTTGGGGTTCACTGACTTCTCAGTCTGCCCAGAATAGCACCGTTTATTTTTCACAAGACAATCTGGATCATTGCTTCTAAATCTTCAGTGTACCTATAAGTCACCTGAGGATTGTCAACATGCAGACTTGGATTCAGAAAATCTAGGTTGAGGCCTGACAGTCTGCATTTCTAACAAGCTCCCAGGTGATGACGATGCTAGACTACCTCCAAGAATGCAGTCTTTCACCTCATCAAACCTCTATTCCGCTAAGCCTACCACTAACTCATCCTCCATCATCCCTTCCTGGTTCCATTCCCACTCTGGCCCAGCTTGGATTCTGTGGCTCACCTGGACAATCCATTCCTCTGAAAACCCCTTCAACATCCGGCCCTTTTCTTCCCTGTGGAATTCATTCAGCAAAACTTCAACCCAACTTGCACTCCAACTTCTCCAGGTTTTTGAAGCCAGCACTTAAATGTTACTGGAAAAAAGGAGATGCTTTTAAATCCATGCTCTCTGTTTTCAGGAGGCTTTCTGCTGGGCCCAGCAGCCTGGTTTCTCTCTTTAGGATGCTTATCTCACCCTCTCCATTTTATATGTTCACCTTCTCCCTCTTGTTATCCCCTTTCTCTCTGCTAAAGACTTTGTCTTATATTTCACTGGGAAAATAAAAGTTGGCTGATGGGAAATTCTTCATCCTCTCAGCACCAAATCATCATGTATCGCCTCCACCTTTTTTCTCATTATTCCCTCCTTTTAAAAAAATAAAATAAAAGTCTGGGACTTTGCTGGTGGTCCAGTGGCTAAGACTCTCTGCTCCCAACTCCGTGGGCCCATGTCTGATCCCTGGGCAGGGAACTGGATCCCCCATGCCACAACTAATAGTTTGCACGCCACAACTAAGGATCCCGCATGCTGCAAAGAAGACAGAAGGTCTCGAGTGTCGCAACTAAGACCTGGTGCGGCCAAATAAACAAAATAAAATAGCCTTATCATCACCTCTTGATTCACACACACTTTAGATCCCAATTCCCTCTCTCCCTTTTAACTGGACCACTCCAACAGTTTACATAAACTACAGGTTGCTGCTTTTATTTTTTTAAAGCAAAGATAAAAGCAAGATAGATCCCCAACCTTGACCCATATCTAAATAATGCCGGATTTCTGTGCTCCTTTTTGAAGTTTATTCACCTTTATTCATTCCTTGAGAGTGAAAGTGTTAGTAGCTCAGTTGTGTCCGACTCTCTTCGACTCCTTGGACTGTAGCCCACCAGGCTCTGTGGGATTTCCCAGGCAAGAATTCTGGGGTGGGTTGCCATTCCCTTCCCTGGGGAATCTTCTCAACCCATGGATCAAACCCAGGTCTCATGCACTGCAAGCAGATTCTTTACCACTGAGCCCCTAGGGATTCACTCCTTAACACACTCCAGTCTGGTTTCCATCATCACTGCTCCACCAAAATTGTTCTCATCAAAACCTTCAGCTACCTCCATGTTACCAACTTGAATAGACAATTTCCTGTCCTCAGTTTACTCAACATCTCAGCAACATTTGACCAAGTTGATAGAATGCTTTTTTTTTTTTTGCCTGCCCATTATCTTTTTCCCTACCAAAATATTCTGATCCTCTCCTAATCTTTCTACCTTAGGAAATGATATCACCAACCTACAGGTCCTCATGACTATGTCCCTTTTCTTAAACTCCAATCAAGTTCATCAGCAAGGCTTGTTCTTTCTGCCTCCGAAATATTTTTCTAATCTGTCTACTCCCATGCCATCTCCACTGCAATTACATTAAACTAATGCCTCCTATTTCCCCAAATAAGCCACCTACTTTGCCTCAGGGCCTCTGTACACACTGTTGTCTTGCCTAAAACACTGACACACACTCCAAGTCCTAAATGGCCCAAATTTCACTCTTAGGGTAGCAATCTCAAAGTCTTCTTGAATTCCAAGTCATTCCCAGATAATCCCATGAGAAGAGGAGATATTTCTACACCACTTTTTAGACACTCTTCTGATGCACATCCAAAAGAGATGCTCAGACCATTGGTTATTCTAAGAAAAAATAAAGCTTGATGTATGACCAGATCTAAGTTCATCTCTAATCATAGCAAAACTGGCTTTAAACTTCTTCTTGGCTTTCAGTTCTTCCCATAGTAAATGAAGACAGCATCAGGCTTACCATTTCGAATTCATATAGCAGCCTGGAAATGAATAGGCATAGTATTTTATAACTCCTCTTGTCAAGAGGTATATCTCTTCATCCCTTCAATCTGAGCTTGACCATGTAACTTGTCTAGGCCAACGGAGCATTAACAAACACAACACAAGCAGACATTTGAAAGTGCCTGTGCACCGGGCTTCCCTTCTCTTGTTCTCTTGTTGAATTTGGAAACCAGCCATCATTCGAAGAGGACTGAGCTAGCTTGTTAGACATGGAGACACAAGGTCCAGCCAGTTTTAATTGCCTTTGCCGATTAGTAGTCTTATGAGTGAGACCATCTAAGATCAACCACCGCCAGCCAGCCTGCCAGCTGACTAGCTGTATGAGTGAACTAGGCAAGTAATTCTGTCCAGATGATCCCAGCTGCAGTTGTCAACTTGCAGCATATTGAGCTATAAATGATGGTTGCTTGAAGCCGTTAAGACTTTGGGGCGCTTTGTAATGCAGCAAAAACTAACCGATACACCTCTGGAAGGAGTCTTTTCATATTGCAAATACAATTATGCTACTTCCCTTTGTAAAATGTTTAAAAGGTTTTTCATTGATCTTGAGATAAACCCCAAGTCATTTTAGCAAGGCCTACTGTGACCCACTGACTCAATGGACACAAATTTGAGCAAATTCTAGGAGACAGGGAAGGGCAGGGAAGCCTAGCGTGCTGCAGTCCCCGGGGTTGGAAAGGGTTGGACACGACAGAGCGACTGAACCACAGCAGCTGCGACCCACACTATCTGGATGGCCTCACCTCCCATGGTCCCCCTGTTTTTTATCTTGAAGTGGTCCCGGTTCTCAGACACCCCATTCCCTCTCCCTGGAATGCTCTTACTGGCTCTTCACCTGGTTGACTGCTGTTCTCCTTTCAAGTCATAAGTTAAATACTACAGCATGAAAGGGGACTCCTTTGAGCAAATCTTCCCCTATGCCCCCCAACATATTTGTCTCCAGTTATATATTCTCATGCTACCCTATTATTCTCCTTCTTAGCAAATACTCTAATTTGAAACAATACATAGTCTTGTGTGACGATATGTTTATTAGCTGCTTTTTCCACTGGATTATAAACTCCATGAGAACAGGAAGTCTCTATTTGTTCACAGATGTGGCCCCAAGCCTTGCACACCACCAGGTACATAGGATTGGGGATAGGTATTTGGGGGAAGGGAGTTTATCATAGAGATTATCAGTGCAGGCTCTGGAGAAAAGCTGCCTGGACTCAAATCCAAGCTCCATCACTTACAAACTGAGTGACCTAACTAACTCCTTTGTGCCTCAGTTTTCCCATCTCTAAAATGGGGATACAAATAGCATCTCCACATTGAATTGTTGGGTGGATTATGCTCGGTAATAGTTCATTTTGGGGACTTTCCTGGTGGTCCAGTGGTTAAGGATCTCCATTCCAATGCAGGAGACTCGGGTTTGATCCCTGATTGGGAACTAAGACCCCACAGGCCTTGGAGCAACTAAGACCACACACTGCCACTAGAGAGAAGCCCGCTTGCCAAAACAAACATCCCATGCACTGCAGCTAAGACCCAAAGCAGCCAAATAAATAAATACTTTTAAAACGTAATTATTTCTTGCTGAACAGATGCCAGCACACCTAGGGAACGGTGAACCAGGAGCTTCTGACACAGCCAACGTGTCCTTCCTCTGTGGATACAGACACTGCCGTGATTAAATTTACATGTGTCTTCCCTGTGGCTAGCTTCTCAGCCAGCGCTCTGTCTCATTCTGCCAAGGTGTGGTCTCAAACTCTAAGCCACCTCTGAGAGGGGCCTCGGGACATCTGAATGAGCCCCCAAGCGCTGAGCACTGGATCTTGACTTCTGCTTCCACACCCGATTTCTCCCACGGGGAGTCAGTCATTTAGGGTCAAAGGACATGGTCTCCTAACTGCTGTAACTGCCGTTCCTATCACTTGATGATCCCCTTGGGTGAGCCGGGATCTGGAGCCAGCAAACATCCACCCAAGAAACAGTTCTAATGGGCCCAGGAAATCCATCAACCGCCCTTAACACATACAGGCACGCACACACGCAGGACAGGAGCTGGGCCTTCTGCATTGTCTTAGTGAGCAAACCATCTCAGGAGGGGTTGTTGGGTACATTTCCAACCATCAGGTTCCCAGAAGCTAGTCCTTCAGACTCTGGACAGAAAGATCGTAAAATCTAGGTACTTCTCCCAAATGTTTACAGTCCAGGGGAGAGGGACTCCTAAGAAAAGCCAGGAGAGAGAGAGAGAGACAGAGGGTGGGGGCGATGAAGAGAGAAAAGGAGACGGGACTGGAAAGGGAAGAGGTGAGAAGTAGGAGAGGCTGAGAAGAGAGAGGAGGGAGAAGACAGGCAAGGCAGGGTGCAGAGATGGGGCGCACATGCCAGCCGGCACAGCCGCGCAGCGCTGCCCCCAGGAAGCCTGCGTCTGTTTGGCGGGGCGGGAGCCGCGGGTCCCCAGAGCCCGCCGACACTTCCCGGCCAACGCGCCCAGCCAGGGTGCCCGTGCACGCTAATGAGGCGGTCTAGATCGGCTTCACACACGATCGCTCCAAGTGTTCAGGAACTTACCGGGCTGCGGAATGATGGGGTACAGCTCCCGGGGGACCGCCCCCCACCCCAGCAGAGGGGCCTTGGCCTCCAGGTACCCGGTGCTCACAGGTTAGTGGAGGCCAGACGACGGGTTTTCCATTTAGGCCGGCGCCAACCCAAAGGGAAGGGAGAGCCAGACCAAAAGGCAAAGGAGAGGAGGGGAACCTGCTTGTGTTTTTGTATTTAAATTGTTTTTGAGCCCACGTAGCCCTGGGAGTCACATGCTGCCTCCAACATCACCGGAGTCATCACATGATACAGGTCCTCCATCATGTGACGAGACAAATCTGCCTAACTTCAGCCCCCCTGCCCCCACCTCCAGCTCAGAGACTGGCAGATAAAGTGCTTCTGGAGGCGCCCCCTCCCCCTCTAGAAATCAGCGATAGAAGGAGGGATGCAGATGGAGAACCTCAGAGCCCCAGCAACGCTCGGATCTTGATGAATAGTTAATATGCCTTTCTCCCTCCTCCTAAGCTGCTGCGACTTGGAGCAGCGCCAGCCTCATTTGAATTCCAGCCTTTGTGAATAACTCAAGTGTCGCCACCGTTGCTCCAGCAATTGCAGGGCTTTCGAGCTCACACCATCCTGCCTCATTCTGGAATACCGGACTGGGCTGCCTCCCCTCCCCACAGCTTCCATGCCTCCTTACAGAGCAGCGGGAGTGGGGCGGAGGTGGGAGGCGATGGAGCTGCAGAAGCGGCGACGCTCCTGCTGAACCTTCTAGTACCGTACCCCCCGCCCCCCCCTTTTCCCCACTAGCTGCAGTAGGAGTCAGGTGGGGCCCGTCTGGCTCTGATTAGGCTCTCTTCCTCTTAGCGATCTAGCCCTGTTCTGTCTGTAGCCCTCTCTGCACTTACGCATTCCTTCGTTTCCCTCAATCAGGATTCAGTGAAATAGATCTGGCTGGAAAATCTGTTAGGCTTATTTCCTCCCATTGCAGTAACCTCCTTTTCTCGTTTGTTCCTACACCCAAACAATCTTTTATTAAACAAACTCATTTTTTTTGTGTGTGTGTGGCGTACCTACTACATTGTGGATTTTGCGCAAGGGAAGAGAAGCTATGTTAAAGAAAATGCACAAAGTGAGCTTTCCATCCTGGAGGCGCACATTGTTTGTTAGAGGCAACAGAAACAGCAACAGATGTAGCAGATGCAAATTTCAGAGTCACACAAACTGAGGCATGAGAAATGTGAATCTTTTATTTGTCTTCTCCCCAGCCTCACCTCTCCCTCCAGCCTCCCCGCCCCCCGCCCCCATCCTACCCAGTATAGTAAATTTAATCTAATCACTTCCGAATAAACTCGTCTGGGTGACTTTTTCTCCGCTTCAGATTTAAAATCAAATTAAACGTTTGTTCTCTTGTCACTCTCCATACTAGGGTTGCTACTAAGCTCTGACACTGACTCAAATAAATAAACAGGTAAACAAACTATATGGACCTCTTTCCTTAGAAGAAAATAGTATCACTGTCACCTTATAATTTGGGGGCCTGTTTGCGCAAGGAAGATTACAAGTTAAGTTCAGATGAGCAGCAGTGTAAAATGCCCATAAGAGGAAATCAGAAGTTTTTCCTAATCAGAAATTTTGTTCTAAGTCCTATATAATAAGACCAGAGGTGTCTGTGGTAGGCACAGGTGGCTGAGTTTACATGATGTGATACATTAAGCTTCCTGTGTGGGGCAGAATGACTACGTAGGGTAAAATTAAGTTTTCAGTTCAGTCGCTCAGTCGTGTCTGACTTTTGTGACCCCGTGGACTGCAGCACGCCAGGCCTCCCTGTCCATCACCAGCTCCCAGAGTTTACCCAAACTCATGTCCACTGACTCAGTGATGCCATCCAACCATCTCATCCTCTGTTGTCCTCTTCTCCTCCTGCCTTCAATCTTTCTCAGCATCAGGGTCTTTTCAAATGAATTGGCTCTTTGCATCAGGTGTCCAAAGTATTGGAGTTTCAGCTTCAACCTCAGTCTTTCCAGTGAACACCCAGAACTGATCTCCTTTAGGATGGACTGGTTGGATCTCCTTGCAGTCCAAGGGACTCTCAAGAGGCTTCTCCAACACCAGAGTTCAAAAGCATCAATTCTTCAGCACTCAGCTTTCTTTATAGTCCAACTCTCACATCCAGAATGATTACTGGAAAAACCATAGCCTTGACTAGATGGACCTTATTTGGCAAAGTAATGTTTCTGCTTTTTAATATGCTGTCTAGGTTGGTCATAGCTTTTCTTCCAAGGAGCGAGCATCTTTTAATTTAACGGCTGCAGTCACCATCTGCAGTGATTTTGAAGGCCAAAAATAGTCTGCCACTGTTTACCCATCTATTTGCCATGAAGTGATGGGATCGGATGCCATGATCTTCGTTTTCTGAATGTTTAGTTTTAAGCCAGCTTTTTCACTCTCCTCTTTCACTTTCATTAAGAGGCTCTTTAATTCCTCTTCACTTTCTGCCATAAGGGTGGTGTCATCTGCATATCTGAGGTTATTGATATTTCTCCCGGCAATCTTGATTCCAGCTTGCACTTCCTCCAGCCCAGCGTTTCTCATGATGTATTCTGCATATAAGTTAAATAAGCAGGGTGACAGTATACAGCCTTGATGTACTCCTTTTCCTATTTGGAACCAGTCTGTTGTTCCATGTTCCGTTCTAACTGTTGCTTCCTGACCTGCACACAGATTTCTCAAGATCAGGTGGTCTGGTATTCCCATCTCTTTCAGAATTTTCCACAAGGTGTAGACAATTAGAGCAATTGTAATTTTGCACACCTAAGCTTGCGTGGCTGTGAAATTTGAGTTTGCTCTGTCTGAGTTTCTGATGCCTTCTCTAGACAATGTGCACCTTAGGGACAGAGGTAGTGCCATATGCATTCTGCAATTCATATTCTTGGTTAACACATCCTGATTATGGTTCCAACATCAGTATTTCCAGCCCCAGGGATGACTCCAGTCCTCTTCACCAGAGATCGCTCCAGGGATGGACATGTGACCATTCTTGCCAGAAGCTTCTGGAGCTGCTGGACCCCCCTTTATCCTGCTTGATAAGAGACAGACTCAAGGAAAAAGTTCTTTCCTTCTGTGCTACTTTTTGTTCATTGGATATGGTCATGGGAGGCATGACCTTCATGTGTCAATGAGGTAAAAAATATCATTGGCGTGACACTAGGATGTTATGAAGCAGGACAGGAAGAAACACTTTTAGCCACATATTTTTATCGCCTGTGGTTGGAACGTATCCTAACTGATACAGCATCCTTTGAATTTGTCAGTTGCCTCCTGGTCATCAATGGCCTTGGAAGAATAGCATCGGTGAAGTTGTGGAGGTGGATGTTTGATGATAGTGAGTTGAGATGTAAATTGGAAAATTCTGTTCCCAACAATATGGAGGACCAAGTAAGCATAGGGAAATTCTAGATGAAGTATAACACCTTTAAGTGCACAGCTGAGTGCTCTAGAAGGGAAGAAGAAACAGAAAAGCAGAGAGCTAAGCACCTGGGTTAATGCTGTGTCAACCTTGCGAGCTGGTGTTTAGTGGGGACATGGCAACCTTAGGGGACTGGGCAGCAACCTTGAGCAGTGTAGAGACAAAGTCTTGTGTCTGGGGAGATGCAACAGAAATTTCTACAACTTAGGGCCCTTAAAGGGCTGTATTTTCACTGAAAACGTGCAACAGGAAAAAGTCCACATTTTCGTTCAAGAAAACATGCAAGTTTATGTGATTGGACCTGAAATCTGGGGAAGATCTCTGATGATTAATAACCAAGGCCTGTCCTCATGTGTCTTTGATGTTTGAATATACACTATTTATATGACCCAGGAATACCCCAAGTGGAAAATAACACATAAAGAGAGGAGCCCTGGAGAGGCAAACAGAAAACTGATCCCAAGGCAAGTTCCCTAAACTCAGGCTCCACAGAATTCCCACAGATTAAGTTCCCACTGCAGATGAGTTCATAATCCAAAATTATAAAGCATCAGTTATAACATAAGGCACTAGTAGACAGAACAAAGAGCAGTATTTGATCCTTATAAAGTTCATGCAATAATACAGTTAAATGAAGACTATTTTAAAAAACGTTATGCTTAACTTTTTAAAAAGAGATGATTGGCTCTTAATACCAAAGAAGATGGAATAACAGGAATTGGATGTATCCTTCTGCATGAAACAACTTAAAAGATTAAATAAAACAACAGTTTTTGAGACATTGAACATTAGACAACAAAGGACAGATGAAACAAATGCTATTAGCCTATTATTGTCCCATGTTACTGCCTGGAGAGAGTCTCCAGGTTGTAGCAAGAGAGGTGGGACTCAGACTGAGGCTGGCAGTCTCCGTGAGTTGAGGAGACAGAGCAGGGAGATCATAGAGGCCAAGGCAGTTAAAGTTTGCCAGGCAGGGTCCTGGAGAGGACAGAGCCTCGCAGAGAATGAGCTCCAGAGATCTTCAGGGGTGCCCTTCAAGTCTCCAGCTGAGTACAGATCATCACATGTGATATCACATGTGATCATACATGTGATGAAACTACCAAAGACAATTGAAAGAACCACCCTAAGAGGAACTGATTCCTGAGGCACATACAGGGCCAGGAATAATTCCTGCTCACCACTCTAAATTGGAACACTTTGTAATTATTGGTAGAATACTAAGAAGTATCTTGCTGCAGTGTTAGGCCCAAATAATCCCCAAATTAAACACAACTCTAGTTCAGTCAAATAAACTTTAAAAGCAAGCCTTAAAAGAATGGAAAGAATTGATATATTTCTGAATAGCTTAGCTGATTCCCATATCAAAGTTCAATAATATTTAAAGAAATATGAAAACATCCAAGCTCACATAAAATAAAATTCCACAGTTCTACTATCCAATCTTGAATATTATCAAACATGCAAAGAAACAGAAAAATATCACACAGTGGGAAAAAATAAAGAAAAATGACACAAAATTGAGTTAGTACGTAAGAAAATCCAAGCAGTTACAATAATTACATTCCATATGTATAAAAGTCTAGAGGAAAGATGAAATATATTAAGTGGAAACATGGAAGATATTAAAATGATAAAAATCAAGCCTCTAGATATAAAAACTGTAATGACTGATGTAAAAATTATAATGTATAAGATTAGAAGCAGATTATACTTGTAAAATAGAACATTAGTGAATCTAAAGACATAAAAGGGCTTCCCAGGTGGTGCTAGTGGTAAAGAACCTGCCTACCAATACAAGAGACAAGAGAGACACAGGTTGGATCCCTGGGGTGGGAAGATCCCCTGGAGGAGGGCATGGCAACCCACTCCACTATTCTTGCTTGGAGAGTCCTATGGACAGAGGAACCTGGTGGGCTACAGTTCATAGGTTTACAAAAAGTCAGACATGACTGAAGCAACTTAGCATGTATTCACACAAAGACATAACAATAGAAATACTCCCAAGTGAAGCATGTAGAAAAAAAAAGATTGAAAGAAATTAGCTGACTATTGTGAGCTTTGGAAAAACTTCAAACAGCTTAATATACATGTACTTGGAGACCCTGAAAGGAGTGGGATAGAAAAAATATTTTAATAAATCACAGTTGAAATTTTTCTAAGTGGATAAAAACTATAAACACACAGATCTAAAAAGCTAATCAAATACCAAACATAAAAATAAAACTACACCAAAGAATATCACAATCTAATATTTAAAAACCAATGATAGAGAAAAATATTAATAGCAGTCAGGAGTCACTTCACATTTGTTAGGATTGCTATTATAAATAAACTATATTTCACAGATGATATTCTATACATGGTAAATCCTAAAGATGCTGCCAGA
Source organism: Cephalophus harveyi (assembly GCA_006410635.1). Classification (NCBI taxonomy): domain Eukaryota; kingdom Metazoa; phylum Chordata; class Mammalia; order Artiodactyla; family Bovidae; genus Cephalophus; species Cephalophus harveyi. The sequence goes on from SJYT01053600.1 coordinate 100,577, forward strand.
AAATGACTAGAGCCCATCAGTGAATTCAGTAAAGTTGCTGGATACAAAATTAATATACAGAAATCTGTTGCATTTCTATACACTAACAACAAAATAACAAAGAGAAGAAGTTAAGGATACAAGCCCATTTACCCTTACATCAAAAGGAATAAAATATCTAGGAATAAACCTACCTAAGGAGAAGGAAATGGCAACCTACTCCAGTGTTCTTGCCTGGAGAATCCCAGGGACGGGGGGCCCTGGTCGGCTGCCATCTCTGGGGTCACACAGAGTCGGACACAACTGAAGCGACTTAGCAGCAGAAGCATCAAGGAGGCAAAAGACCTATACTCTTAAAAGTACAAGACACTGGTGAACGAAATTGAAGATAATAGAGATAGAAAGATATGCTGTGTTCTTGGATTGGAAGAATCAATATTGTTAAAATGACTATATCACTCAAGGCAGTCTACAGAGTCAATGAAATCCCTATCAATTACCAATGACATTTTTCTCAAAACTAAAACAAGTGATTTAAAATTTTCTATGGAAACATAAAAGGCCCCGAATACCCAAAACAATTTTGAGAAAGAAAAACAGAGCTGGGGGAATCACACTTCTTGACTTCAGACTATACTACAAAGTTACAGTAGCCAAAACAGTATGGTACTGGCACAAAATCAGATACATAGATCAATGAAACAGGATAGTTAACCCAGAAATAAACCCATGGGCTGATGGTCAGTTAATCCATGACAAAGTAGGCAAGAATATAAAATGGAGAAAAAACAGCCTCTTCAATAAGTGGTGCTGGGAAAAAGGAATAGTTACATGAAAAATGAATGTTGTGTACATGAATGAAGGTATGTGAAAACAATTAAATGAAAGAAAGAATGAAAATAGAACATTCTCTAATATTAATACAAAAGTAAAATGGATTAGAGACCTAAATTTTAGACCAGATTCTAATAGAACTCCTAGAGGAAAACTTAGGCAGAATAATCTTTGACATAATTTGAAGCAGTATTTTTTTGCATCCATCTCCTAAAGTATGGAAATAAAAGCAAAAAAACAAAAACAAATGGGACTTAATTAAACTTAAAGGTTTTTACACAGCAAATGAAATCATTAACAGAATGAAAACACAGCCTACAGACTGGAATAAAATATTTTCTAACAATGTGACCACCAAGGGGCTAATATCCAAAACGACAAACAGCTCATATAACTCAATATCAAAAAACAACCTGATTTTATTTTAGTATCATTTTTTATTTTTATTTATTTATTTATTTAAAAATTGGGCAGAGGATAGATGTTTTCCCAAAGAAGACATACAGGTGGTCAACAGGCAAATGAAAACGTGCTCATCTAATCATCAGGGAAATGTAAATCAAAACCACAATGAGATAATATCTCACAGTATCAAAAAGACAAGAATAACAAGTATTGGTAAGGATGTAGAGAAAAGAGAACACTCATGCACTGTTGATGGAAATGTAAACTGGTGTATCCACTATGGAAAACAATATGGAAGTTCCACAAAAAAATTTAAAAATTGAACTACCATATGAACTGGCAAATTCTACTTCTGGGTGTTTATCCAAAGAAGGCAAAAACACTATTTCAAGAGGATATACATACCCCTATGTTCACTGCAGCATTATTTTCAATAGCCAAGATATGCTAGCAACCTGTGTACCCACAAACAGATGAATGAATAAAGATGTGGTATATAAATACAATGGACTATTACTCAGTCATAAAAAAGAATGAAATCTTTCCATTTGTGACAACATGGATGGATGCATAGAAGGTTATTATGCTAGGTGGAATAAGTCAGATAGAAAAACAAATGCCTTATGATTTCGCTTACATGTGGAATCTAAAAACCAAAAAAGAAAAGAAACAAACAGAGAACCAGAAACAGACTCATAGATACTAAGACAAAAATGATGGTTACCAGGCAGGGGATGGGGGGAGGGTAGAATGGAAGAAACAGGTGAAGGGGATTAAGAGGTACAAACTCTCAGCTATAAGATAAATAAATCATGGGGATGTAATGTACACATAGGGAATATAGTCAATGATATTGTAGCAACCTGTGTAATGACAGATGATAACTTGTCTTACTGTAGACATTGTTTTATAATGTATAAAAATACTGAATCAGTAGGTCATACACCAGAAACATTAATTTTGGCTTATTATAACTCAAAAAACTTTAATTTAAAAAAAGCTCATGGAAAGGTACATGGAAAACAAATCCCTTAGTTATACACTGGAAACAATCAAAGTTAACAAAAAAAATAAATAAATAAATAAAAGAGGTTGGAGGAAGAGAAGATGAAATAAGGAAAGTAGCAGAAGAAAAAGTTACTGATCTAAACAAAGAACGTAGACTGATATAAGTCAACTTAGGCTGACCAAGGATTTTAGTCATGAATTTACAATGGCCTTGAAAACATGAGCATTCCAGAAATTTATGGAATCTTTGGGGGAAACTTAGACATATTACAGGCCAAGTTTTGCTAATCTGGAGGACTTGGCCAAGTCCCCAACTAGACATTGTCTAATAATATTATTGATGATAGAGAGTAGGATTGAGGGATTCCAGCTAAACAAAGCGGATTGAATATATTTCCTTCTGATTCTTCCTGAAAATTCACTCTAATGATAATAAAGGGAGAAAAGGGGCACAAATGGAAAAGAATAGGAAAGGAAACAGTATCAACACATTGCTGGAGGATGACATTCAAATGAACAATCAGAAAATCAGAGTTCTAAATCAGTAGCCCAAAGTCAAACTATTCACAACACAGAAGTCCAGGCAGAATCAGAATACACAGGTGATACTGCTGAAAACAGGAATGCAGTTAGGGCCAAAAGAGTGAATGCACAGCGGATCATCCTGCAGAATGCAGATTAGCGCTCTAGAGAGCAGTGGTTCTCAGCCTTGGCTGCACATTGAAACCACCTGGGGAAACGTACTTTTAAAAATTTTTATTATGCTTTTTCACATGAAGGAAATTGTGTAAATCTTTTTTAGATTTATTTTTAACTTTTTTTTGGCTGTGCTGGGTCTTCATTGCTGCTCATGGGCTCTCTCTAGTTGCAACAAGTGGGGGCTATTCTTCAGTGCAGTGTACAAGCTTCTCATTGTAGTGGCTTCTCTTGTTGCTCAGCACAAGCTCTAGGTCCACGCTTCAGTACTTGTGGTACACTGGCTTAGTTGCTCCTCATCGTGTGGAATCTTCCTGGATCAGGGATCGAGACTGTGTCCCCTGCATTGAGAGGTGGATTCTTAACTGCTGGACCATCAAGGAGGTCCTGGGGAGATGTATTAAATCAGAAGCTCTGGAGGGTAGCATCGTCAGGGTTTTTAAACGCCTCAGTCTTCAGTATTTTTAAAGTTCCACAGGTAATTTCAATATGCAGCCCCATGAGAACCACTGAACAGAAAGGCTCGGGATTTGAGGACATCAGGCATAGCTGTAGTAGGAAAGCTTCAACAAGAACAGAAAGATCGACTTAAAGTCTGTATACAGAGTGAAGCCTATCTAGCTTCCAAAAAAGTTTCTGGTAGTCAGCTTTGTAATTATATTGCACCTCCTCTATCCCATTGTGAAGAGTGGAAAATTCCTCCTTGGGAAACTAGACCAAGAAAAGTGCCTGGGAGATACTAGCAGCTGGGTCTCCCCTAATGAAATGATGCAACAAGAACAATAGAACCCACTAGACAAACTTCACACACAGTTTTTCATGTAAGGGGCAAGAACTAAAAGAAAAATAAAGCCTATCATCTCTCCACCAGTCGTATTATATCCATGAATAAAGAACAGAATGTTATTAAAAGGGAACAATAAAACAAAAAAAGAATTATGAGAAATTGTAAATATACTAGCAAAAATAAAAACTGGGAAATGTTGACGTCTTAACCGCAAAAAACATAGATGGAAAATAGGAGGAAAGTGGTAAGAAAATTAGACAATCACCCAAGGAAATCTTAACATCTAAATATAAGTCCAAGGAGAAAAATGAAATGGGAGGATATTGTTCCACAAGTAATAAAATAATGTTTTCTGGAACTGAAAGACAGGAGTTTCTAGATTGAAAGGGCTCATAGAACACTCAGTGAAATAAATTTTAAGACTCACATCAGTGTACATTACTGGGCTTTTTAATGCACCCAGGATGAAAAAGTTCCCAGAAGTTTCCTGGGAGAGGAAAAAAAAAATCATATATAAATGGATTAGAAATCAGAATGGATTTGAACTCCTTATCAGCAGAGCCAAGCTCATCATGAGAAAGACCTCCAAGTATAAGTGAAAACAATTTCCAACCTAGAATTCTGTTCCTTGTCAAGCCATAAATCAAGGGTAAGGGTGAAGTAAGAACACTTGTAATATTACAGGGGCACAAAAAGTTTATTTACCTCTTCATGCATGCTTTCTCAGGAACTTACTAGAGCATGTGCCCTCTACCCTAAATGAGGAAACAAACCTAAAAGAGAGACACAGGATGGAAAACATAAAGATCCAGTGCAGGTGAGAAGGTGAGGAAAATTTCCAGGATAATAAAATGAACTCCTGGGGTCATAGCTGTGCGACAGGCCCAAAAAGGAATAAATGTAAAGAAGGTTCTAGGAGAATTATCACACACAAAAAGATGAAATCGAAGTAACAAGATTTATTTAAATATTCCAAGAGGTTGTTTACATTTCTAATAGTCTACAGAAAACAGAACACTTTTAAACTAGTTTAAAAATTTTATTTTTGTCTGTGCTGGATCTTCATGGCTGTGTGAAAGCTGTCTCTAGTTGCAACAAGCAGAGGTTCCTTTCTTCATTGTAGTGGGTGCTCAGGATTTTCCCTGCGCTGGCTTCTCTTGTTTCAGAGGATGGGCTTTATGGTGCATGGGCTCCAATCGTTGCAGCACGTGGGCTCAGTAGTTGTGGCTTTCGAGCTTACTTGCTCTGTGGCATGTGGGACCCTTCCTGACCAGGGATCGAACCTGCATTGGCCGGTGGATTTCTAACCACTGGATCACCAGGGAAGTCCTAAACATTTTTTTTTTAAATGAACCAGTTATTAATTCCAGGAAAAATAAAATTTTACAAGAAAGAAATCCTTATATACCAGATGACTTGATTCTGAATAACATATCGTAATGTACACACAATTTGATTTAGCCTAAATAATAAAACTTTTATTTGGAGGATGGGAGAGGATGTCTATGTGGTGGGGTGGGGGCAGGTGGAGGCAAAGAAGAACTAAAGTACTTGTTAATACTTGAAACTGGAAAATCAGGAAATAAGAGCATGCTCTATTTTTATTATAAAAAGGTTTGGGGTTTTATTTTTTTAGGTTTTTGGGTTTTGCTTTTGGGTAGTTTTTTGTTTATATATTTGTTTTTGGCCACACCACTCAGCATGTGGGATCTGAATTCCCTAACCAGGGACTGAATTTGTGTCCCTTGCACTGGAAAGCAGAGTCTTAATCACTGGATCACTGAAGAAGTCCCTACTTTTGTATATTAAAGAAACAGTTAGCAGAGTTGAAATTGCCTCTGGAGAACTGGAGTTGGGGTGCATCAGCTTAGGGCAAGAGACTGAAATGTCTTGAAGAAATTTGTGACTTTTAAAACTATGTACAACTTTGTTAAGAAACAAAATTTAAAGCTTGCAAATTGAGAATGCATATGATGATCTGGGTGAACTTCATAAAAAAACACTAACCATCAGAGAACAGGGGATGGAGAGTCAAGTAGACGTTGGACTTGTGGATAATTCTAAACAACTGAGGGCAACGGAACTCTATTTTATTGGCATTCTTTTTACCAGGGATCTCTTCTTCAAATGGTAACCGGCCATTTGTATACTGAGTAATAGTTGAGTTTGTAATTTCTAAAAGTTGTAAAGGGGACTTCCCTGGTGGTCCAGTGGCTAAGACTTCATGTTCCCAGTGCAGGGGGCCTGGGTTCAATCCCTGGTCAGGGAACTAGATCCCACATGAGTGAGTGAAATTGCTCAGTCGTGTCCGACTCTTTGCGACCCCATGGACTGTAGTCTATAAGGCTCCTCCCTCCATGGGATTCTCCAGGCAAGAGTACTGGAGTGGGTTGCCATTTCCTTCTCCAGGGGATCTTCCCGACCCAAGGTTCGAACCCAGTTCTCCCACGTTCCAGGCGGATGCTTTAACCTCTGAGCCACCAGGAAAGCCCTAGATCCCACATGCTGCAACTAAAAAACACCATACGCAGCAACCAAGACCGCAGGAGAGAAAATAAAAAGTTGTAGAGGGGGAAAAGAAAAAAGAGTTGCTATTTTTAAAGAACTAGCTGCAGCGTCTTCTGCCCTCTAATGGTATAATTCATCATAGGGGAATTGTTTCTTGGTTCAGAAAAATACCTTAATGACTGATTTCAGTTTAAAAGATGAAAATCCTATGGTATGACAAAAAGGAAGGATGCTGCTATATATAGGAAAATGAGGATGTGATTTGCTCAGGGAGAAACGTCAGAAAATCTATGAAGACTGAGATTCTAATGAGATTAGAAGAGAAAAATCAGCACAAGGAATAGACATCAGGAATTCAAAAAAAGGGAAACCAAGGTAAACCAGATCTCACAACTACCATCAGACATACTGAGGAAGAACCTGGGTTTCCAATAGACGGGCTGATTTGGAAAATAAAGACCAAACTATTTAAGAAAAGATGATTCTAGAAGGCTGGAGTAAAATTGATCAACACTTGGGTTATACAATAAAATAAAATTTTGGATAAAAATTTAACCTATCTAGAATTTGAAGATGTGAAAAAAAATCTACTTTAAATGGCTGTCCAGTTCTCTCAAAGTATTTACTGAAAAATCTATCCTTTTCACATCTATTTATGCTGAAACTGTTCCTACTTTTATATTTGGATCAATTTCTGGAATGGTATTCAATTCCACTTAATTGTCTGCCCTTGCTAGTACCAATACCATAATGATTTGAAAATTATGTATGTTTAGGTGTTTTTTCCCCTTTCCTGTTATAGCCAGGCAAATGAGGCCTGTGTGGCCTCCCCTGCTTCCTGGCATTGAGACCAGATATAGCCATTAATTTTTGGATAGAATCTTCACCTTTATGAATCAACATTGTAGCCTAAGATTGAAGTCAAGGAAACCTGAAGTGCAACTTCCATTTCAAAAGTGAACTCAAAGGGAATATTACTCACGTGCTCCACAGCCTCACCCTGTCTCTACAACTTGGGTCAGTCGCTCAGTTGTGACCAACTCTTTGTGTCCCCAGGGAATGTCGTCCACCAAGTGCCTCTCTCCGTGGAATTTTCCAGGCAAGAATACTGGAGTGGGTTGTCCTTTTCTATTCCAGGGGATTTTCCTGACCCAGGGATCGAACCTGCATCTCTTGCGTCTCCTGCACTAGCAGGTGCATTCTTTACCACTGGGCCACCTGGGAAGCCCCGCTTCCAACTTAATGATGATCTATTTTTACTTCCCTAAAGGCATCTGCTCTCTCAAGAAAGAGAATTACAGGCATTTCTTATTCTTATTTTTTTTTTATAGCCAACAATATTTATTATAAACTTCAAAGTTGCTAAGACTATATCCTTTGTTCTCACCACAAAAATAAATGATAAATCATGGAAAAAGCAAGAAAGTTCCAGAAAAACATCTACTTCTGCTTTATTGACTATGCCAAAGCTTTTGACTGTGGGGATCACAATAAACTGTGGAAAATTCTGAAAGAGATGGGAATACCAGACCACCTGACCTGCTTCTTGAGAAATCTGTATGCAGGTCAGGAAGCAACAGCTAGAACTGGACATGGAACAACAGACTGGTTCCAAATAGGAAAAGGAGTACGTCAAGGATGTATATTGTCACTCTGCTTACTTAACTTCTATGCAGAGTACATCACGAGAAACGCTGGACTGGAAGAAACACAAGCTGGTATCAAGATTGCTGGGAGAAATATCAATAACCTCAGATATGCAGATGATACCACCCTTATGGCAGAAAGTGAAGTGGAACTAAAAAGCCTCTTGATGAAAGTGAAAGAGGAGAGCGAAAAAGTTGGCTTAAAGCTCACCATTCAGAAAACGAAGATCATGGCATCCGGTCCCATCACTCCATGGAAAATAGATGGAGAAACAGTGGAAACAGTGTCAGACTTTCTTTTGGGGGGCTCCAAAATCACTGCAGATGGTGATTGCAGCCATGAAATTAAAACAGGCTTACTCCTTGGAAG
>SJYT01053608.1:0-112769 GCA_006410635.1 Cephalophus harveyi
TGGGGAAACAGTGGAAACAGTGTCAGACTTTATTTTTTGGGGCTCCAAAATCACTGCAGATGGTGACTGCAGCCATGAAATTAGAAGACGCTTACTCCTTGGAAGAAAAGTTATGACCAACCTAGATAGTATTTTCAAAAGCAGAGACATTACTTTGCCGACTAAGGTCCGTCTAGTCAAGGCTATGGTTTTTCCTGTGGTCATGTATGGATGTGAGAGTTGGACTGTGAGGAAGGCTGAGCGCTGAAGAATTGATGCTTTTGAACTGTGGTGTTGGAGAAGACTCTTGAGAGTCCCTTGGACTGCAAGGAGCTCCAACCAGTCCATTCTGAAGGAGATCAGCCCTGGGTATTTTTTGGAAGGAATGATGCTAAAGCTGAAACTCCAGTACTTTGGCCACCTCATGCGAAGAGTTGACTCATTGGAAAAGACTCTGATGCTGGGAGGGATTGGGGGCAGGAGGAGAAGGGGACTACCGAGGATGAGATGGCTGGATGGCATCACGGACTCGATGGACATGAGTCTGAATGAACTCCGGGAGTTGGTGATGGACTGGGAGGCCTGGCGTGCTGCGATTCATGGGGTCGAAAACAGTCAGACACAACTGAGCGACTGAACTGAACTGAACCGAACTGGCACAACTGCATTCTATTGAGAATAACTTTTTGACGGCTGTGGAGAATACGCAGCTGAATTTCCAAGGGGGTATGCACAGACACAAGGCCCCTGCTTAGGGGGCTGCTGGGGCCAGCCCCACATGGATATTCCCTTGGCCAAAGACAGTAAAAGCAGCTAGTGAAGATATTGCCTCGTGTCCAGAAGGACCCCGCTGGAGGCCGGATGTCAGAATCTCGAAAGCCACTAGCTCAAAACTTCATTCCACCCGTGAATTTCTGGAGTTGGAGGGAAGAATGCAAATACAGGGAAAGGAGGAAGTAGGGCTGCCGAGAGGCTCTGCTGTGTGGTGGTGGCAGCTGCCCTGAATGGCAAGCTGCTTCACAGTTGTGGCTGGTGGGTTTTGAGGCGGGAGACGGATAAGCCCCAAGCTGAGCAGGTTCTGCCCGGTGCTCAGATGCTGCAAACTAGAGGGAGAAACAGGCTGGGCCCTGCCCAGACAAGAGATAAAAGACTGCAGATTCCTGATTCTTGAAGTTAAGGAGGCCTCCCAGACTACATACAGGCAGAAAAACTCTCTGGAGGTCAGAAAGGGAGGAGGCGCCACCCCACAGTAAGTGATATCAGCTACCCATGGGCCTTTTCGCTAGAATCCATCTTGGCCAAGAGATATGTATGCACACATGGGAGGACCCTGAAATACACTGATTACGGACTCAGAACCAGGCAGAGCAAGATGATTGTGCAAAGGAAACCCAGAAGAAATGTCCCATAAAAGTGATTTGAACTGCTATGAGAGTTTGACTTTCTCTGAGCCCATGCATGTGTCTATCCACACATGCTTTTTTCCTCCTAATAAATATTTTACTCACTCCACTACTTCCCATCTCTATGTGGAAATTCGCTCCTACACAGCTAATGGGCCAGGGCAGTGCCACTGGAGACTGGTCCCTGGTGGTCTCGTGGGCAGGACTCGTGTGCTCACAGCCTTGGCCTGACCACAGCCTCCGGCTGGGAACTGAAACCCTGCTTCCTCTGCTACAGGCTGGGACAACCCGAGATCAGTTTCTCTCCCCTTTTCATATACCTATCCATGTTCACTCAATGAAGTGTTTGCACAGTTTCGTATATGTGGGTCTCAGCTTCTAAGATCTACAGTTTTGATAATCGTTCGTCTGTTATACACCCCCATTTTACAACTGGGGAAACTCAAACCTTGTTGCATGGCTGGAACAGCAAAAGATTTGTGTTGGAAGATCTTGGCTTAAATTCTGGTTTCTTTAGTTTCCAGCAAAACTCAACTTAATTTGTTAAAGTAGAGGCATTGCTCTGTAAGTGACTCACCACTGCTATTCTCTTGTTGATTTTCTGGGAAGAATCATTTAAGTGGCTTCTTCTGGCTTTAAGGCAAGTAGGCATCCATTTTTCCATGAGAAGAGTTTGACCTCCCCGAACCTGCTTTTTCGATTTGGTGAAAACTTGAGGTCTAACAAGTAGGAGTTGTCGTTTCAACAACCATTTGAAATTTCAGGTTGCCAATGAGGGTTTGGGAAAATTCACTGAGGGCTTCAAGAGTCTTCCTGAGAGGAAGGAGATACACCTGCAGATTTACGACATCATCCTTGATGGGTTGAGGTGGCTGTGATTGGAAACTGCTGGCATAAAAGGACAACGGCACCATTACGGTCCAGAGAAGGTGTGTGGGTGAGCGGGGACTCATACAGGGTGGGCACGAGAGAGCGTGGGGTCCTGGAGGGGGAAGTGTCGGCTGATGAGCTGAGAGCCATTGAAATGTCTAGTTGGCCCTCAGCATGGTGTTCACAGTGACAGCTCCAGAATTCCTTTGTTGGAGGAGCTCAGTGGGCTTGACACAGAGCTATGTTTTAAAGCAAAGCGTTCATTTTCATTTGCTTTGCCTATTTATACTTGGTGGCTTTGAGAAGGGGTTAAAGGAGGTCAAGGTGTGGGGCTAGGCAAAGCCCTCCATTCACGCCTTACTGCTTCCAACCTGTTGCAACGACCCTGATGCCACGTGAAACTCCTGGGCAAAGCCATTGTATTAGAGTGTGTCGCCAAAGAAATGCAGTGTTGAAAACTCGGGATCACAGATTTTCAAAACACCTGGCCGTTCCCTTCTTACCGCATTCGCTAAATCTACCAGTCTCCTGGAACAAGCATTTTCTTGTTTGAGGAGAATGCTAGCTTGAATGTTAGATGAGATATAACCTTATTCTGTATCCCCAGCCCCACCCCAGCAGCTCGTATCTTGAATCACTTAACTCTCTGAGTCTCCGTTCCCTCATCTATAAAATAACAGGATGAAAGGATCCTGGTCTGACTTGGTGGCTGAGGGATTAAACGTTGTCAGTTGAAAAGTGCCCCCTGACGGTGTCAGGAAACCTCATTAAATGGCTTGTGCAAGGCTGGCTGCTGCTTCACAGCAGAACAGCAAGTTAGAGGCAGCTGGGCCCCTGGCAGAGGGAATGCCTGCAAACTAATACCATCTCTCGGAGTTCACTCAGACTCACATTCATCGAGTCAGTGATGCCATCCAGCCATCTCATCCTCGGTCGTCCCCTTCTCCTCCTGCCCCCAATCCCTCCCAGCTTGAATGTTAGAAGAGATATAACCTTATTCTGTATCCCCATCCCCACCCCAGCAGCTCGTATCTTGAATCACTTAACTCTCTGAGTCTCCATTCCCTCATCTATAACGGGATGAAAGGATCCTGGTCTGACTTGGTGGTTGAGGGATTAAACGTTGTCAGTTGAAAAGTGCCCCCTGACAGTGTCAGGAAACCTCATTAAATGGCTTGTGCAAGGCTGGCTGCTGCTTCACAGCAGAACAGCAAATTAGAGGCAGCTGGGCCTCTGGCAGAGGGAATGCCTGCAAACTGGTCTGACGGGAGGGGGCTTCCTGAGGGCAGGCGACTGTTTGAAAAGGGGAAGTGGCAGGCGGTGAGCCGGCCTGTGACTTGCAGAATAAGGAAGCAGTTCTCACCAGCAGGGTGTAGGAGGGTGTAGGGGACTCCGGGGATGGGAAAGGTAAGGATGTTGACATACTCTACAGTGTAGGTCAACACAGCACCGAGGAGGAGCCGCTCAGATGCGTCTCCATTCTGACTCGCCTACTGCCAGCCCCTCCCCGCCGCAGGCGGGCACTCACTTCTCCATGCTGGGCATGCCCCAGTGGTCTGAGCAGCTGCTTGCTGCTGTCCGAGGGGCCTGTGATGGTAGAGGTCCCTGGGTCCACAACGACCTGGTGGCCCACGGAACCAAACATCTTGGTACCTTCCACCTGGATTATGAGGGCAAAGGAAGCATCATCAGCCACTCCCTCCCGTCCCTTCTCGTCTCCTCCTAAGCTTCCCTGCTGCTAAGCTGCTAAGTCGCTTCAATCGCGTCTGACTCTGTGCGGACCCCATAGATGGCAGCCCACCAGGCTCCCATCCCTGGGATTCTCCAGGCAAGAACACTGGAGTGGGTTGCCATTTCCTTCTCCAGTTTCCCTGGCCCCCAGCAACTCTCACTCCCTGCCGGTTCTCTAATCCACTGATGCACAGGGATAATTTCCATTTTGGTCTCTCTCACTACATGAAGGTTTCTCAATTTTTCTTTTTTTTGGGGGGGAGGGTAAGGTCTATAACATTCTGGAAATTCATTCACTTCTCAACCAAGTACACACACATGCACACACATCAAAAATTTCATGAAACATGCTTAGTATGTGAAGTTCACGCTGATATCTTCACTTCAATGAAGGTACCCATTTCATTAAAAAATGTAGGTTATGACCCCCTAAAATGGTGTCATGACCCCCAATGGATAAATCCTTTCAGTTTGAAATGCCTTCGGTAGACAGTAATCATTGGAGCCTTTTTGATTTTTGTGTCTCTGTGCCAAGCACATGCCTGTTCTCTTGCACGAATTTACCCCCCACTGAATTGAACCTTAAATTATGTTTCTTTGAATTCCTGCCTTGTCTGGAACAGTGCCAGGTGTGTGGCAGGAATCTATCTCCACTTCTCTAGATTGTTCCATGCCTGGGTGTGTGTGTGAAGGTTCAGTCAATGCCACGCCCTCCGTGAAGCCCTTGAGTCCTTTGGGGAGCGGTAGACTTGCCCTTCCCTTTGGGTCGCTTTGGTGGCCCCTCTGATGGGGCAACTGACCACCTTCCACTCAACACAGCAGTATTTTGTGCATATGTTTCATCTTCTGCAGTGCTTTACGAAGGCAAAATCCGAGTCCAGCTTATTTCTGCACCCCCATGTCACTTAGCCCCTGTCTTACATGTTCATTTGTGTTGAATGAGTAGTTGGCTGAGTGTTAGTGTTTACTGTCTGTTGAATTGAAGATGTACCACATGTGTAGGAAAGGAGCTGACAGTTGGTGCCGTGTGCCAGCTGTCCTGTCCTGCACCTCTGCTATCACATCTCCTTACCTCTAGCCTCACACAACCAGCTTCTGGAATGCTCCCCAGTGACCAGTAGTTTCATTCAAGTCAACTCAGTTCATCAGATTTGAGTTTTGCTTGCTCTGTGTTCTCCCCTCATAGTGACCACTCTGTGGAGGATCCTTATGTGTCCTCTGCAATCTGCCAGTAGCCTTGCTTGGTCGTGTTGTCGTTTAGTTGCTAAGTCGTGTCTGACTCTTCGCAACCCCATGTGCTATAGCCCACCAGGCAACTCTGTCCATGGGATCTCCCAGGCAAGAATACTTGAGAGGGTTGCCGTTTCCTTCTCCAGGGTATCTTCCCGACCCAGGGATCGAACCCGAGTCTCCTCCATTGGCAGGTGGATTCTTTACCACTGAACCACTTGGGAAGCCCTTGCTTGGTGACTAGAACCCAATTTATGTCCCCAGAGAGACAGGAGCGAAAATAGCCTCTGAAAATCAGCTCACTCCCTGCACCACCTCCGTGTCACCACATGGAAAGAAGGGCAGATTGTCAAGGAAGGGCCGCTGGAAAACCTGAGAGCTGAGCTTCAGCCAGGCCTCTGCTTCTTGGTTTGGTCACTCACAGCAAGTACCGAGAGAGGCAGCCTACCCTCTGATACAAGGGCTTCTGACAGCTATAAATTGACCAGTTACAACTGACAGCTGATCAACCTGAACCTTTGATGGCAAAAAAAAAAATAGAAAAAGAAATAGCTCTGCTCAATGATTTGTGAATATCCTCCTGCTTCTCTGATAGATGGGTAGGGAGGTGAAAAATGGAAACCACAGGTCTGGTCATGCCAAACTCATATAGGATCAAAGCCAGCACCATCCTGGGATGTGCGTTCACGATGTGACATGTGGCGTGCCCCCAATATCGCTTTGCTCCAAATATCTTCCCCACTCTTGTAGTGGTGCCTGGGATTTCCACATTATTCACTCCTTTGTGTTAGGCAAAAATGCTATTTGAAATCAACATGACTCACTGGAGCTTGAATATTTATTAATATTGTGTTTATTTTTCAGAATATGTTCCACCTAGCAGGATCCTGGGGAAGTAGGACCTAAAACTGATTTGTTTTCAGGAGGAAAAGGATCAATGAAATACAAAACTTGGGGCCCTATATGCAGAGCAGTAAAGGGGCAGGGGAAATGGGCATTTGTGGAAAACTAAAGAAAGTGGTTTTAGAGGTGCGAGAGTGGACGAACTGACGTTTGCTGATGGCTTTTATACAAGGCGTCATGCTAGGAATGTTCCCTGCCTAATCTTATTAATACTCATGTCAACCTAGTGTCCATTTGAGGAAAATGAGGCTCAGGGAGATGAAGTAATGTAAGCTGGGGGCTTTAAGTCCAGGTCAGTCTGATTGCAAAGTCTTTGCTATTTTCCATCACAGTTTACTTCGTTCCAGGCTGAAAGGGAGCAGGAAGCTTTGAAAGGGAGCAGGAAGCTCTGAAAGGAGAAAGTGGAGGTGTCCAGACAGCCTGCCCTCTTATTCCCAGTTCTGCTCAGGAATGTCCCCACTGCAGCCAGGCTGGAGGGGAAGCTGTTTTAAGGAGTTTTCAATTCAGTTCAGTTCAGTCACTCAGTCGTGTGCAGCAGCCCAGGTCTCCCTGGCCTCCCTGTAAACTCCTAGAGTTTACTCAAACTCATGTCCTTTGAGTCGGTGATGCCATCCAACCATCTCATCCTCTGTCATCCCCTTCTCCTCCCGCCTTCAATTTTTCCCAGCATCAGGGTCTTTTCCAACGCATCAGCTCTTCGCATCAAGTGGCCAAAGTATTGGTGTTTCAGCTTCAGCATCAATCCTTCCAATGATTATTGGAATGAATGAGTTTTAAGGCTTTCCAAATGGAAGAGGTGAGGGGGGATCTGGGTTTCTGCTGAAATAGGATAAGCTCAGGACAAGTCTCCCTGGGAAGCAGTCAGAGGTAAGAAATCTCTCCCTGACCTTCCTGGTACCCCAGGTAAGAGTGCCCAGAGACAGGTTAGTCTCATGACCTTTTCCAACTACAACATGCAATTTAAAAATTGTATAAATTGGCAAAGCACATGTAAAATCAAGCCATTTTTAAGGGTACAGTTCAGTAGTGTTAAGCATACTCACATGGTTGTGCAACCAATCCCCAGAAGCTTTTCATCCTGTAAAACTGAAACTCTACAAGCATTCAATATCTTCCCGCTGTCCCTTCCCTGGTCTCTGGGGGCCACCATTCTACTTTCTATTTCTACTTTCACTACTTGGGGTGTGATAAGTGAAACGCTACAGTCCTTTTTTTGTGTGTGTGTGCGTGTATGACAAGTTTGTTTCGTATTGTTAGAGTTTTCTTCCTCTTTCGGGTTGAATAATATTCTATTGTGTGTGCTAAGTTGCTTTTGTCATGTTTGATTCTTTGCAGCCCCATGGACTGTAGCCCACCAGGCTCCTCTGGCCATGGGATTCTCCAGGCAAGAATACTGGAGTGGGTTGTCATTTCCTTTCCCAGGGGATCTTCCTGACCCAGGAATCAAACCCTTGACTCCCATGCCTCCTGCGTTGCAGGCGGATTCCTTACCACTGAGCCACTCAGTTCAGTTCAGTTGCTCAGTCGTGTCCGACTCTTTGCGACCCCATGAATCGCAGCACGCCAGGCCTCCCTGTCCATCACCATCTCCCGGAGTTCACTCAAACTCACGCCCATCGAGTCAGTGATGCCATCCAGCCATCTCATCCTCTGTCGTCCTCTTTTCCTTCTGCCCCTAATCCCTCCCAGCATCAGTCTTTTCCAATGAGTCAACTCTTTGCATGAGGTGGCCAAAGTACTGGAGTTCCAGCTTTAGCATCATTCCTTCCAAAGAAATCCCAGGGCTGATCTCCTTTAGAATGGACTGGTTGGGTCTCCTTGCAGTCCAAGGGACTCTCAAGAGTCTTCTCCAACACCACAGTTCAAAAGCCACTAGGGAAGCCCAATATTCTATTGCATGTATATTACTCTTTGTTATCCCATCCATTCATGTGTAATTATTTTATTGTCAGCTAGCTTTTGAATTTCCCCCCCACCTTCTCCCATTGGAATTAAGCTTTTTGAGGTCAGGGCCTGTCTTCCTTGTTTCATTGTGTTCCCAGTGCCTAGCAACATGGTCAGCACACAACTGGGGCTTGATAAATATTTATTCACTACATAAATAAATGTCTAATCCCAGGGATTTCTTCAATTAGTCTAGTGTGGTACTGGTTATAAAGTCCTTTCCTCAACAACTTGATGAGGCAAACCCCATTTACTCAATACGCAGAGAGACTATGTGTGACCCCAAATCACACAGCTGGTACTAGCCCAAGCCAGAGCTCTAACCCCGGAGTTGTGACTGCTGAGTCTAGACATGGTGTTTCCCTGTGGTTGTAACCTTAATCTGGTGAGCCTCTCAGGCCTTCCCTGTTCACAGATAGATTCACCAGCTTTTCAGCTGTCATGTTGAACACCAGGGCCTCCCCTTCTGCGGCCAAGCAGGGGTATCCCAGGCCCCAAATCCCATCAGACTCTGCATACGTGGTTACTCTGTGACACTCTCTCAAACTGCTGGCCGGCAGCAGCCAGTCTTATGTAATGGTGAAGCCTGAAGGAGAGTCATATAGGGGATCTCTTGTAAATAGTACAGTCTCAGACCCTCTGTGGCTAAAGCGAATTCTTCCCCTACTCAACTTTCCTTGATTAAATGTTTTCTCCGTGTTCCCATTCACTTTTCTATGCAAACATTTTTTATTGAAGTATAATGCAGAAATCACAAATATACACTACAGTGAATTTTCGTAACTATACACACATGTAAGCAAGCTCCTAAATTGAGAAACAAGACATTACAACTCCCTCCCCAGAAGGCCCATCACGCACCCCTTCAATTGTGATTTTCCTTAAGAGTAACGAGTTATTACTGGCTGTTAGAAGCCATCAATCTCCTGGCTTCTAACAGCTTATACTTATCTTTGCCTATTTTTGAATTTCATATGAACGGAATCATATGGTATGAACTCTTTTGTATCTAGCTTTTGTTACTCAACATGATGCTATTGCATGCTGTTGAATTTTCATTGTCTTTAGTATTCCATGGTATGAATATATTGTCATTATTTATCCATTCTACCATCAATGGATATTCGAGGCGTTTCCTGTATTTGGCTAGTGCTAACAGTGCTCGGAGAAGGCAATGGCACCCCACTCCAGTCCTCTTGCCTGGAAACTCCCATGGACGGAGGAGCCTGGTGGGCTGCAGTCCATGGGGTCGCTGAGTCAGACACGACTGAGTGACTTCACTTTCACTTTTCACTTTCATGCATTGGAGAAGGAAATGGCAACCCACTCCAGTGTTCTTGCCTGGAGAATCCCAGGGATGGCGGAGCCCAATGGGCTGCCGTCTGTGGGGTCGCACAGCGTCGGACACGACTGAAGCGACTTAGCAGCAGCAACAGCAGCAACAGTGCTGCTTGTCTTTTGGCGAACATGCTCCCCAGGTGACTTAGAGGTAAAGAATCTGCCTGCCAGTGCAGAAGATGCCAGTTTGGTCCCTGGGTCTGGAAGATTCCCCTAAAGGAGGAAATGACAACCCACTCCAGTATTCTTGCTGGGAAAATCCCATGGACAGAGGAGTCTGGCAGGCTACAGAGTCTCAAAGCGTGGGACATGATTGAGCAGCTGAGCACGCATGCCTGTGTACATATTACTGTTAGATATATGGCTAGGAGTAAAACTGCTAGATGATAGGGTTTGCAAGTGTTTTGAGTGAATATGACAGAGTTTTCCATAGAGATTGTATCAGCTGATGTTTCCAATATGCAATGTTTTGAAAGGTTCAGTTGATCCATATCCTCACCAATACTGGATATTGCCTGTCTTTCCCCCTTCAGTCTTTTCATGAAATGCAGTGGGAGGCATTAACGTTGTAGTTTGTGTTTCCAGATGACTAATAAATTGGACGTTTGGATATTCTCTCTTGTGAAGTGGGTTATCTCCAAGAATCTTATTGATTAGTAGGAGTTCTTTATTCTGAATCAAGTGCTTTGTTGGATATATGGATTATAAACATCTTCTCCCAGACTGTGGCTGGTATTTTCACTCTCTTAATGGTGTTTTTTTTTTTTTTTTGATGAACAGAACATATGAATTTCAATGTAGTCAAATTTTTTAATTTTCCCCTTATATTAATAATTAGTAAGTTTTAAAACTTGTTACAGAAATTTTTGCCTACCTTAGGGTCATCAGAACATTGTCCTTTTTTTTTCTAAAACCTTTATTGTTTTACTTTCACATTTATATATATCTACAATCTATTGGAAGTTTGATAACAGGTGAGTTGATTCATTTTCTTCTTTCTTAGAAGTCAGATTTATTGAGATATGTATACACATTAAAATTCACCCTTTTAAGTGTATGGTTCAGCGATCTTTGACAAA
Source organism: Cephalophus harveyi (assembly GCA_006410635.1). Classification (NCBI taxonomy): domain Eukaryota; kingdom Metazoa; phylum Chordata; class Mammalia; order Artiodactyla; family Bovidae; genus Cephalophus; species Cephalophus harveyi. The sequence goes on from SJYT01053608.1 coordinate 10,478, forward strand.
CAAATACAGTTTCTGTTTGCTAATATTTTGTTTAAAACTTTTTGTCTATATTTGTGAGAAAGAGACTGATCTGTAATTGTCATTTCTTACGATGTCCTTTGCTGGCCTCATAAAATGAGCTTTGAAATATTAATTATCTGGAAGAGTTTGTGTAAGACTGGTGCTGTTTCTTCCTTAAATGTTTGAAGGAATTTACCAGTGAGGCTATCCGGACCTGGAGTTTTCTTTGTGGAAATATTTTAAATAGTAGAGTCAACGTTTAGGTAAGATATTGCAGTATGCATTCAATGTTTAAATAGCTATTTCAGTATTCATATTTTCTAATTTTTTTCTTGTGCCAGTTTTGATAGGCTTTATTTTTCAAGGCATTTGCCAATTTTTAAAAATTGTCAAATTTGTAGAAATAAAATTATTCTTGCTATCCTCTTATTATCATTTTAATGTTTGTAGGGTCTTTAGTAATGTATTACTTTTTATATCTAATATTGTTTAGTGTGTTTTCTTTTTTTTTTTTTTCTTGAACAGTTTTGCTGATCCCTGGGTTGGGAAGATCCCCTGTAGAAGGAAATGGCAACCCACTCCAGTATTCTTGCCTGGAGAATCCCATAGACAGAAGGGCTACAGTCCATGGGGTCACAAAGAGTTGGATACGACTGAGCAACTAATACTTTGACTTTGACTACCAGTTTGATTAATCCTTGTAAAGAGCTCATTCTTGGCTTTGCTAATTTTTCTCTATTATGTGGCTTTTCTATTTTATGAGCGCTCCACTCTTCCTATTATTATTTCCTTCCTTCTACTTTCTTTGGATTTGATTTGCTCTTCTTTATCTGCTCTCCTGTTTTCTTAATTATTTGTTGCTTGAAATAGATGCTGAGATCATTGATTTTCAGCTTTTCTAATACACACATTTCAGGCTATAGTTGTTTCTTGAAGGACTGAATTAGGTGCATCCACAAATTTTGACATATTTTTGTCATACCTTCATTATCTGTATCAGTCAAGATTTTATAAGGGAACAGAGTCTTTAGGAGCTGTATGTAGAAAGGGTTACATTTGAGACTTTTGACCCTATGCAGCTGTGGGTGTTGACTAACAGACTCCAGGATGTTGCTTCCGCCCTGGTGCTACAGCCTCAGGTCTACAGTTTGGGCAGCCAGCAAGGGAAGACAGAGGTCAAGTGGGAAAAGAAGGGAGAATTCAGTCCTCCAGGTTGAAGGAGAACAGGAACATAGCCAGTTCTCTCACTGCCTTCTAAGTCAACGACGAGGGGGCCCGCAGCATGAGGCACACCGTCTGTAACAGCGGCCACCACTGGCTCACACGCCAACACTTCCTAGCTCTGGAGTAGTAGCAGGGGGCCTGGGGCGAGGTCAGCTCTGCCCTGACCAGCCAGAAATCTAGACGGTCTCTTCAGTGCTGCTCTGAGCTCTGCTTTCCATCTCTGAAGCCCAAGAGGTAGATGGACTTGGAGCTTGGAGACAAGATGGGCCCTGCCTTGGGCTCCAAAAATGTTTAAAAAGGACACGAAAGGGATTTGGGGACCAGCCTGGACCCTTGACCCCTGTCCTCAAGGGACCAAAGCCTCTTTGGCCTTTACCAACTTCCCAGGAGTCCTTCCCTTTGACATTAGGGAGAAAACATGAGCTGGAAGTGGCTGGATGTGGAAAATTTGTTTTAGCACTGAATCTGCCGTGGTTTGCCCCTAATCACCCATAGGTGCCATCAGGGCTAAAGACAGTCACTATAGAAACCTAGCCCTGAGACACTCCCTCCAGACGCCCCAGGCAAGCCCACTGCTGTAGCAGGTGAGAACACCAAGGCACAGAGAGGACAAGTGACCGGCCAAGGCATGCACTTCACTCGGTGGCCAGGATTAGGAGCCAGGCCTGATCTTTCTGCTGCAGAGCTGTCATCGTGATCACCATGATCCCTCCCTCCTCTCCCATCTTCCAGGCCAATTAGTACCCACGTCCCCTTAACTCTGTTTGTTGCGAGTGGCAGGTTTGGTAGGCTCAGATGTGAGAAGAAATCTGTTGGTCTGTGCAGCCGTGGACCATCTGGCCACTGACCAGATCAGTCTCATCCTGTGTGGTGTGTGAGGAGCTCCAGGCTCTGGTGGATTTGGAAGGTGTGGCAGAGATTAGAGGCAGGAGCCTGGGACCGTTTGTCAGAACCTGGGAGTCTGTTATTTCTGGAAACACTCGGAGCTGCTCCTGCCCCTGCTGCAGGTTCCGATCCCCCTAGGCTGGAACCAAATACTGTTGTGGAAGAGCTGAACACTTTCCCTAGGGAACAAAAGCCCTTGGGCCTGTGGGTGATGTGCGTGCGTGCGAGCGTGCGTGTATGTACGTGTGTGGGTGGTCTTTACAAAAAGGGAAAGGGCAGAGCCCTGGGGTGAAATGGTACCGTGTGGGCAAAACCAGGCTGTAGGATAGGCAGTGGTCCAACCTCAGCGGTCTCAGCTGTGGGAGAGGGGAGAGAGCGAAACCCTCGGGCCTTGGGAATGGGGATTGGAGGCAGGGGTTTTGTCTGATACTAAAACATTTGAAAGCTGAGAGTGGTGGTGACGCTATCCAATCAACTTCTTTCTGGAGCTTCAGCTTCCAGAGGGTAAATTAATAATAGGAGGACAGTTGCTCAGGACTCTGTGAAAACTGGCTTTCCCGGGGCTTGATTCCCTTCCCGCTCAGCTGGCTCCTGAGCACCACGGGAGCAGCAGCCCAGGATGCTCTTGGCCCTAGTTCATCAGCTCAGCAAGGACATGACCAACTGGAAAACATCCCTCCCTCATGTTCTTGAAGTTGATGACTGAAGGTGATCTGCTATACTGTGTGTGGTATAGCAGGAAGAGGGCCCGGATGGGGTGCCTGGATCAAGACTTGGCTCTGCCACTCACTCTACGCATGTTTGGATAGAACACTTTCCTCTAAATCCAGTTTCCTTGTTTATAAAATGACGTTGATAGATTGGGTGGTAATAACAAGGAACATTTTGGTGCATAGGTTATGTGTCAGGCTTTGCCCTAAGGACTTTAAAAGCATTAGCTCATTCAATACTCACACCAGACCTATCAGGTATTATTTTAAAGCCCATTTTATGGATGAGATAACTGAGGCAGAGACGGTTTAAGTTACTTGCATAATGTGCCATTTAAACCCAGGTTTCAAATCCAGATTTTCCTGATTTTAAAGTTGACAGTCTGTATTAGATAATCCCTAGGGTTTTGCATTCAAGAATTTCTTCCTGGAAGAGAAAAACAGAGAGAGGATGGGAGGGAGGAAGAGACAAAGAGAGAGGGAGAGAGACTAATTTCCTACACGGTGGAAATTTTGAGGCCTTCTAATTGTAAGAAGAGTGAAGAGTGTGTGCAGGGTAGAGTATGGTGGTAAGGAGCTGTACGATGAGAAATCTTGTCACTGTTTAATTTTTGCAAATATTTTCTGTTTTGCTTCAAGGGGCCTCTCAGGCAGAATCATTATTGTATTTCTGATAAGTGCAAAAAATCCCCCCATGCACTCCTCTGCTTGTTACCTGCCACCCCACCCCAATCCAGACACAGAATAATGAAAACCAAAAGTTTAAGGCAATCATACCACTGGTTTACTGCTATGAAGAGCATCTGGCACTGAATGGGTACTCTCCCCCATGGCTTGATCTGCTTTGATTTGGCAAAACCTCCTGCTTTTGTGCAACTGGAAACAAGAAGGATCCAAAGTCACTAACGTCTCACCATGTCAAGAATTCAATTAGTTGGAGTCATTTCAAAAACCACTATTAACTCTATTCTGGGAAAATGCCTTTCTGACCAGAAACTGTTGGGTGAAGAGTCAGCCAAGGGCACAGGCGCTGGGGAAGCTTCTCACTGGAATACTGCGCGTGCAGGCGGGTGTGGATGCACATGCACAGGTCCCTGTGCCTGAAGCAGGAAGAGCAGATCATATCTCAGATTTTCCAGAGAACAGGACACACACCAGCACCACCAGTTTCTGTGCTTGTCGTCGAGCCCAGATTTCTAAAGCAGATAAAATAGGGTTTGGATTCCAGTGCTGCCATTTGTGTGACATTGCGTGACAGTGGAGTTGTTTTGGAGTTTCAGATTCCTCTACTACAGAAAAGGAAGAATTCCTTGGATGATACGAGGATTCCAAGAGACCATCCTCAGAATGAGGGCTTTCTATGTGTCGTTCAGTCCTGAGTAAGCACTCAGTACTGATACTCTGGCTAAACCATATGAATCAGGACAGGCACCCAGCACTGAGAGCCCATTTAATGCCACATACTGCTCTAAGTGCTTCATTTTTTTATTTATTAAAAAAATTTTTTTTTGTTTTAATTGGAGGCTAATTACTTTACAATATTGCAGTGGTATTTTACCATACATTGACATGACTCAGCTATGACTGTACATGTATTCCCCATCCTGAACCCCCCTCCCACCTCCCTCCCCATCCCATCCCTCAGGGTCATCCCAGTGCACCAGCCCTGAGCACCCTGTCTCATGCATTGAACCTGGATTGGCGATACACTTCACATATGGTAATATACATCTTTCAATGCTATTCTCTCAATGACTTTACTCATGTAATCCTTCAACAACCCCATGAGGTAAACAGTCTCAAAAAAAGTGAAAGTGAAAAGTGAAGTCGCTCAGTCGTGTCCAGCTCTTTTTGACCCCATGGACTGTAGCCTCCCAGGGATTTTTCAGGCAAGAATACTGGGGTGGTTTGTCATTTCCTTCTCCAGGGGATCTTCCCAACCTGGGCCTTGGATCAAACGCGGTCTCCCGCATTGCAGGCAGATGCTTTACCTTCTAAGCCACCAGGGAAACCCCAGTCTCAAAGAGGTAAAGGCAATTTGTCCAAGGCCAAACAGCTGATAATGATGGAACCAGGGTTGAACCTAGGAAGTCTCACTATAGAGCCTGTGATCTTCCACAACACTAGGCTGCTGTGTGGAGCATATATGTACCATAATGCTATACATACTAATGGACTAAAATTCATGGTGGGGATCACAGACAATTTTAATTGTCCAAGGGTGTTATCAAGGTTTCTGCGTGTTCTTAGTTTTTACTATGCGATCAGGGGATCAACCATTTACAGTCTGTGCTGTGCTAAGTTGCTTCAGTTGTGTCCAACTCTTTGTGACCCCATGGACTGTAGACCTCCAGGCTCCTCTGTTCATGGGATTCTCCAAGCAAGAGTACTGGAGTGGGTTGCTATTTCCTCCTCCAGGGCATATTCCTGTTGCAAGGATCGAAAATGTGTCTCTCATGTCTCCTGCACTGGCAGGCAGGTCTTTACCTCTAATGCCAACTGGGAAGCCCATTTAAAGTTTAGAAAATGAAAATCCTCCCTGATCCTTAGTTTCCTTATCTGTAAAATGGGAAAATGGGGTTGTTAGGAAGATTAAATAAAAGCATTTGTGAAAATGTGAAAACACACAGTGAACAATTAAATCTGTGCCCTCCTTTATCTTCGTGGGTTTTCATTTTCATCTTCATAGTCACAGGGGCCCTCACCTCAGCACTACTTCTTTCTTGAATGCTTTCATTTTTTCTATCAGGACCGCTAGAGCCTCTGAACCAGTTTCCATCCTGGAATTTTCTCAACTATCCTTTCTTAACAGCCTAGGGCTTAGGCTGTAGCTAAATAGAATAAAGGCAGAATTTGGCTTCTGGTTCAAGAAGATGGAGTAGGACAGGCATTGTTCTCCTCCTGCGAGAGCACCAAAATCTAAGCTAGCTATTGAACAACCATCGACAGGAGGACACTGGAATCCACCAAAAAAGGATATCCCATGTCCAAAGACATACATGATCATGGCTCAGCTGGCAAAGAATCCACCTTCAATGCAGGAGACCTGGGTTCAATCCCTGGGTTGGGAAGATCCCCTGGAGAAGGGAAAGGCTTCCCACTCCAGTATTCTGGCCTAGAGAATTCCATGGACTACAGTCCATGGAATCACAAAGAGTTGGACACGACTGACTTTCACTTTCACTTTATGGGCTTCCCTGATAGTTTAGTTGGTAAAGAATCCACCTGCAATGCAGGAGACCCCGGTTTTATTCCTGGATCAGGAAGGTTTGCTGGAGAAGAGGTAGGCTACCCACTCCAGTGTTGTTGAACTTCCCTTGTGGCTCAGCTAGTAAAGAATCCGCCTGCAATGCAGGAAACCTGGGTTTGATCCCTGGTTTGGGATGATTCCCTGGCGAATGGAAAAGCTACGCACACCAGTATTCTGACCTGGAGAATTCCATGGACTGTATAGGGGTCCATGGGGTCGCAAAGAGTTAGACACAACTGAACAATTTTTACTTTCACTTTCTTGTCCAAAGACAAAGTAGAAGTCACAATGAGAAGGGCTGCAATCGTAATAAAATCAAATCCCATACCCTCTGGGTGGGCAACCCACAAACCAGAGAACAAATTACTGAAGAAGTTCTCCCATTGTTGTGAAGATTCTGAGCCTCACAACATGCTTCCAAGCCTGGGGATCTGACCTTGAAGGCCAGTGGGATTTGATTACAGGTCTTCCACAGGCCTCGGGGAAACAGAGACTCCAGTCTTGGAGGGCACAAACAAAACCTTGCGCATACCAAGATCCAGGGAAAAGAAACAGTGACCCCACAGGAGACTGAGTCAGACCTACCTGCTGGTGTTAGAGGGTCTCCTGTGGAGGTGAGGGTTGGCAGCGGCTCACCGCAGGGACGGAGGCACTGGCAGCAGCAGTCCTGGAAGGCGCCTCTTGGCCTAAGTCCTTTCAGAGGTTGCCATTAACCCTACCATAGCGCCCTGAAGACCTCAGGGCTGGGTCATCTCAGGCCAAACACGAACAGGGAGGGCGCCCAACCCTACCCATCAGCAGATGGTTAGATTAAAGCTTTACTGAGCAAGGTCCTGCCCACTGGAGCAAGACCCAGTTTTCCCCAACCATTCTCTCATTAGGAAGCTTACACAAGCCTCTTAGGTTCATCCAACAGAGGGCAGACAGAAGAAGCAAGACGAACCACAATCCCACAGTGGCTAGACCAAAAGCCATGTTACAGAAATTCAATGAGGATGACAAAGCAGAGAGTTATGTCCCAGATGCATGGACAAGATGAACCCCCAGAAAAAACTAAATGAAGTGGAGACAGGCAATCTTCTAGAAAAAGAATTCAGAGTATTTATAGTAAAATGATCCAGGATCTTGGGAAAAGAATGGAGAAGATGCAAGAAATGCTTGCCAAAAACATTTTATAAGAATTACAAGAACTACAAGAACTAAAGAATTACAATTAGAATTACAAGAACTAAAGGACCAACAGCCAGAGATGAATAATACACTAGAAAGAATCAATAACAGACTAACTGAAGTAAAAGAAATGATAAGTGACCTGAAGGATGGAATGGTGGAAATCACTGCCATAGCACAGAACATAGAAAAAAGAATGAAAAGAAATGAAGACAGCCTAAGAGACGTCTGGGACAACATCAAATGCAGCAGCATTTGCATTATAGGGGTCTCAGAAGGAGAACAGAGAGAGGGAAAGGACCTGAGAAAACATTTGAAGGGATAATAGCTGAAAACTTCCCAAACATGGGAAAGGAAATAGTCAACTAAGTCTGGGAAGCAGAGAGTCCCAGGCAGGATAAACCCAAGGAGGAACACACTGAGCCATATAGTAATCAAACTGACAAAAATGAAAGGCGAAGATAAAATATTAAAAGCAACAAGGGAAAAATGACGTAACATACAAGGGAACTCCCATCAGGCCATCCAGCTGACTTTTCAACAGAGACTCTTCAAGCCGGAAAGGAAAGGCATCATACATTTAAAGTGATAACAGGGAAGAACCTACAACCAAGAATATTCTACCCAGCAAGACTCTGTTTCAGATTTGATGGAGAAATCAAAAGCTTTCCAGACAAACAGAAGTTGAGAGGATTCAGCACCACCAGACCAACTTTACAACAAATGCTAAAGGAACTTCTCTAGACAGGAAATACAAGAGAAGGAAAAGACCTACACAAAATAAATTCAGAACAACTAAGAAAATGGTAATAGGATCATACATATCAATAATCACCTAAATGTAAGTGGATTAAATGCACCAACCAAAAGACATGGAGTGGCTGGGTAGATGAAAACATCTGCGTATATGCACCGCCACTTACCACACCACTATATTTAACCCAAGTTGTATGTAATTATTTTATATTGTTAGGTTAATCATCTTTCCATAATGGCCTACAATTATAATTATCTTTCTTTCTTTTTAAAAAATTAATTTATTTTAATTGGAGGCTAATTACTTTACAATATTGTAGTGATTTTTGCCATACATTGACATGAATCAGCCATGGATGTACACGTGTCCCCTATCAACTGATAAACATCTTTTACTATTGTGATTATGTAACTATTATTCAGTTAATGCCATTGTATCATGATTGGTCAACAGAAAATGATAGAATTCTATATCACTAAAACTAACATTTAATAGAAAAACCTGTAATCACTTTTTAAAATTCAGATGCATATCAAAATTATCTTGGACTTTTTGGAAAAATACAAATACTCAAGTATTGCTTTTTTTCTCCACATCTCCAAATATGTTTCTAATGAGCAGCCATGTCTAAAAACAGCTGGATTATATGATGATCTTTTACTTTTATATAGTTTGGTTCACTTATTTTATTTCACATTTAGTATCCCCATTTCATTTAGTTTATGTTTTCCAATTTCTTTCCCTTTTTTAAATATCCTTTCTTAAGTCTTTATCAAGCACAGCAGAAAAGCTTTTGTATACATATGTAAATAGTGTGCTTATATATTTTAGAAAACTTATGAGTTTTTACCTAGGTAAGATATTAATGACATTTTGATTCCACTTTTTTTACTTAGTTTAAATAGAATGCTAGATTTCTAGTTTAAAAAATAGATATGCAACAAACAACAAAGGTTTACTCTATAGCACAGGGAACTACAGTCGATATCTTGTAATAACTTATGTGTGTTAGTCACTTAGTCGTGTCCGACTCTTTGTGACCCCATAGACTGTAGCCTGCCAGGTTCTTCTGTCCGTGGGATTCTCCAGGCAATAATACTGAAGTGGATTGCCATTTCCTTCTCCAGGGGATCTTCCTGATCCAGGGATTGAACCTGGGTCTCCTGTACTGCAGGCAGATTCTTTACCATCTGAGCTATAGGGAAGTCCCATAATAACCTATAATGGAAAATAATTTCAAAAATAATATGTGTGTATACATATAACTGAATCTCCTTGCTGTATACCTGAAACACTATAAGTCAACTGTACTTCAATAAAATATATATATTAAGAAAAAATAAAAATAAACAGAAGCCACTTCAACGAGAAGCCGGAGCATTGCAACTAGAGAGTAGCCCCCATTCATTGCCACTAGAGAAAAGCCTGCACCCAGCAGCGAAGATCCAACACAGCCATGAACAAATAAATTTATATATAAAAAAAGATGCTCGCCTAATCTTCCTTTCAGGTGTAACAAGCTTCTTCTATCTGAGAGCCTCCAAGTGGAGCCCCATCACGAAAGTCTTGGCAAACACTGTTCATTTATCCACACAAAAATCAGGACACCCAGTCTTACTGACCCGCTTTCAGAGACAAGAAATCAGGGCCCTCAGAGAGCTCTTCCCCTAGAGGGCAAGATGCAAGCTGAGGAGTGGAGGGTCTTGCGTGCCTAACTCCCACTGTGCTGGCCCAGATGACAGTGGCGTGGGACAGAGGGGGACGGAGCGCTAGGAAAGGAGTGGAGACAGCACTCGTAGGAAGCGACACTGAGCTCGACGGGGACGGAGGAAAGGGAGCGTCTAGGATGCCGCCTGCAATGTGTAGCGGAGATGTGCTTAGTTCTGGGCACAGTGCTGCTAGCTCAAGGGTTTTGTTTTTTGTTTTTTTTTTCCATTGAGCATTGTTTGTGATTGGAAAGCTTGGGAGCAGGCATCAAAAAGAGAGTGTCTGAATAATTATGGTATATCTGTGCAATGGAATGCTGTGGAACCAGAATAACAGTGAAAAAGCGCCAAAGGAAAATCTCTAGTATATATTTATGGGTTTAAAAAAATGCCTTAAGAGTACTCACAGTATACTACCATTGGTGTATAATAAAAGGGGGAAGGTACATGTAGTCCCATTTGTTTATATATGCATAAAATACCTCTGGAAGGATATACCAGAAAGTTGGTGGTGAAGCAGGAGATGGATGGGCCCCAGGCTCAGCAGCCAGAGTTTGTCCCCTATAGACAGATCCACCCAAACAGCAGGAGTGAGAGAGGAACTTAGCGCTGCACTGATAAAAGACAGAGGCCGCGTATTTCTCATTCTCGAGGTCAAGGAGACCTTCCCGACTATGCGTGCACAGAAAGGCTCCTTGGAGGTCAAAAAGCGAATGATGTCAACTACCCGGAGGTCTCTTTGCTAGAATCCATCTTGGCTAAGAGATGCGTGCACACACATGAGAGAATCCTGAGATAAACCAAATATGGACTCAGAACCAGGCAAAGCAAGATGATTGGCCAAAGGCAACCTGGAAGAAATGCTCCGCCACGAGTGAGTCTAACTACCACAAGGGCGCGGCTCTCTCTCTGCGCCGACCCGTGTTTCCAGCCGCACACATCCCTTTTCCTCCTGATAAATGCTTCACTACTTTCCTTCTCTTTGTGAAAATTTATTTCTTGTCAATAGCCACTGGTCCCTGGTGCTTTAGTGGTTAGGATTCAGCGCTCTCACAGCCGTATCGCGACTTCAACTTCAGGGAGGAAAATTGAAATCCTGCCTCAAGCCCTGCAGGCCAGTGTCACCTGAGGCCAGTAGCATGCTTTTTGGAAGGGGAACTGGATGAGCAGGGGCAGGGGGAGAAGGAGGCTTGTCATTGTCCACCTTCTGGCACTGTTTGAATTTTGAATCATGTGACTATGTTACTTTATTAGTTTGCAATTGCTGCTGTAACAAATGACCACAGGTGCAGTGGCTTAAAACAAGCCAAATTTGTTATAGTTCTGTGTACCTGAGGTTTTATCTGGGTTTCTCTGGGTTAAAAGCCAGGTGTCAGAAGGGTTGTGTTCCTTTCTGGAGGTTCTAGAGGAGAATCTGTTAGCCTGCTTTTCCAGCTTCTAGAGGCTGCCCACGTTCTTGGGCTCAGGGCCCCTTCTGTCCTCTTCAGAGCCAGCAAAGGTGCGTGTCTCTGACATCCTTCTACGGTCACGTCTCCCTCTGACCACAGCCAGAGGTCCTTTTTACTCCTTCCAGTTCTATCAAGATAGAGGTGACATGCATCACTGTATAAATTTCAGGTGTATAGCATAATGATCTGCCATGTACATAATGAAATTATTACAATAATAAGTTTAGTGAATAGCCATCCTCTCATATAGATACAAAATGAAAGAAATAGAAACAAACTTGTGATGAAAACTTAGAATTGACTTACTCTTGTAACAACCTTCATATGTATTATAACATGTGTGTGTGTATGTGTGTGTGTGTATGTGTATGAGTTCAGCCATGCCCAACTCTTTGCAATCCCATGGACTTAGCCCACCAGGCTCCTCTGTCCATGGAATTTTCCAGACAAGAATACTACAGCAGGTTGCCATTTCCTTCTCCAATTATAACGTACAGCAGTGTTAATTATATTTATCATTTTGTACGTTACTTTCCTAGCATTTATGTCTCTTATAACTGAAAGTTTGCATTTTTTGACTGCCCTCATCCAATCCACACCCCACCCCCCACTGCTTCTGGTAATTACAAATCTGATCTGTTTCTGAGTTTGTTTTTGAAATGTAACTGACCTACAGCACTATGTTAGTTCCTGTCACATAGCACATGCTGTGTACTTAGTTGCTCAGTCATGTCCAACTCTTGGCAACTCCATGGATTGATTGTAGCCCGCCAGGCTCCTCCAGGCAAGAATGCTGGAGTGGGTTGCCACCCTCCTCTGGGGGATTTCCCAACCCAGGGATCAAACCCAGGTCTCCTGCATTGCAGGCAGATTCTTTATTAGCTGAGCCACCAGGGAAGCCCAAGAATACTGGAGTGGGTAGCCTATCCCTTCTGGGGATCCTCTTAGCCCAGGAATAGAACCGGGGTCTCCTGCATTGCAGGCAGATTTTTTTTACAGCAGAGCTTTCAGGGAAACCCATTACATAGCATAGTGATTTGATATTTCTATACATTCCAAAATGATCACCATAATAAATATAGTTACCCTCCGTTACCATACAAAGATCCTATATACAATCGTATTCCCCATACTGCCTTCCATACCTGTGATTCATTTACTTTTAACTGGAAATTTGTACCTCAATGTCCCTTGTTTATTTGTCTGTTCTCCTCTGGCAACCACCTGTTTGTCCCCTGTATCCATGACTCTGTTTCATGTTTGTTCATTTGTTTTTTGCATTCCATATATAAGTAAAATCATATAGTATTTGTCTTTCTCTGTCTGACTTATTATTTCACTAAGTCTGCTCCTGTTGTTGCATGTGGCAAGAGTTCATTCTTTTTTACGGCTGAGTATATTCCGCTGTGGGCTTCCCAGGTGGTGCCAGTGGTAAAGAACCCACCTGTCAGTGCAGGAGACATAAGAGATGACGGTTCGATTCCTGGGTCAGGAAGATCCCCTGGAGGAGGGCATGGCAACCCACTCCAGTATTCTTTTCTGGAGAATCCCATGGACAGAGCAGCCGGGCGGGCTCCTGTCTGTAGGGTCACAAAGAGTCAGACACGACTGAAGTGACTTAGCACGCAGGCACACGTGCTCCATTTAGGTATATATACCACATCTATTTTACCCATTCGTCTAATGATGGACACTTGGACTGCTTCCGTATCTTGCCGATTGTCAATAGTGCTGCAATGAACATAGGAGTGCATGTCCCTTTCCTGATCAGTGTTCTCACTTTCTCTGGACGCATGTCCAGGACGGACATTGCTGGATCGTGTGGTCGTTCTGTTTGTTGAGGAACCTGCATTCTGTTTCCCACGGTGGCGCCTCCAGCTTACATTCCCACCAACAGTGCACAAGAGTTCCTTTTTCTCCGCATCCTCATCAATACTTCTTATTTGTTGACTTTTAAAAAATAATTATTTAATTGGAGGATAATTGCTTTACAATGTTGTTTTGGTTTCTGCTGTACAACAACATGAATCAGTAAGCATATATTCCCTCCCTCTGGAGCCCCCCTCACCCCGGCCACCATCTCACCCCTCTGAGTTGTCACAGAGCACCAGGCTGAGCTCCTTGTGTTATGCAGTGGCTTCCCACCAGCCACCTGTTTTACACATGGTGATATGTGCATTTCAGTGCTCCACTCTCCATTCGTTCCACCTTCTCCTTCCCTGCTGCGTCCACAAATCCATTCTCTACATCTGTGTCTCTGTTCCGCCCTGCAGATAGATTCATCAGTACCATTTTCCTAGATTTCATGTTTGTGCATTATTTCGACAGGTGTGAGGTCTTGGCTTTGATTTGCATTTTCATGATGATTAGTGATGCTGAGCCAGCCAGAGATCCTTTTAAGCACTCTGGTGCTAGCAAGCACTCGATCAATTTCAGCTATTCTTTTTATTAATATGTGGTCCTTCAGCAAATATAGCTGGGAAAGGTGGCTCACTGAGCCATTAACTCCTTGGTATGAATTAGTTTCTCAGCAGGAATAGTTGAGGAAGGACCTCAGGATGGGAGCAAGGATGGAGTTACAGAGAGGGAGAGCTTTAAAAAAAAAAAAAAAAAGAATGCTAGGGAATCTAAAGCAAATCTCTTTGTGGTTTTGCTGAGGCCCACCCCGGCACAGCATGAAGATAACTTTGCAAGCAGTGGTTGGCGTGTCTCCCTCCGAGCCCAGCCAGGCGGTAGAGGAAATGAAGAGGCGCTCCAGGGAGGGGCAAGGCCAAGAGGCCAGGGTGGAGCGGGGAAAGCGGGTGGTGAGGGCAGCTGCCCTGTGACATGGACGGCCCCTCGCGCTGCTGCTGCTGGCCCAGGACACAGGTAACCCGCTCTCGGAGGGCTGGGACTGCTTTCCGTTTCACGCTGGTCTGGCATCTGGGCTCCACAAGAATAAAATAGGCATGGTATAGCCTTAAGGGATTAGAGAGCAAGGCACCTCCTGCTTCCCTTACGCTGCTCCCTAGAGTACTGTACGTAATCTGACAGCTGTTTCGATTCCCAAACTTCCAAATCAGATGCGTAATCAGACAGCTGTTTACGTGAACAACGGGAAGGAACACCATCCATGGGGTTAGAGCATGTCTAAGTCTCTTAGGACAAGGATTGAATTGCAGGTAAATGTATTATTAAGATGAATGCCATCTGTTTCATTTTACTTTCTTTAATGTGGCTATGAGAACATTTGGAATTACACATGTGGCTGGCGTTGTATTTCTATTGGACATCTCTGGTCTGTACTACCCTGGTCTCCCTTCTCCCACCTTTTCCTTTTCCCCTCAGCTCTCTAATCAGACTAGAGATGCCCTTTGTCCTGGGAATCTAAAGTCTTCAGAATCTGTTTTTGGATCTTCTATTTTCAGTTGTTAAGTCACTGATTACACTTAGCAATGCTTTGCTCGTATATGTGGTCTGTAACAGACCCTTGGTTCTAGGATAAAGGGATTCAGGTGGCAGCAAGTAGCAGGGGGATGAACTTTTATTAAGCATCAGGGCTACCAGCTTCATTAATGTTATCGCCCTTTAAACTTATTTTCCAGCCAGCTCTGTGGGGTGGGGATATTTACTTTTTCAGATAAAGCAGCTGAGGCTTAGAGAGCTCTGATAAGTTGCCCGAGATTACCCACTAAGTAGGAGGTGAAGTCAGAAGCTGAAACCTGGTGTGTCTGGCTCAAGTGCGAGTTTCCCCTCTACCCTGACCAGCAGCACAAGCTTCATTTTTGACTCACTTGAAATGAAACTACAGGGGTTTCCCCACTACCTGTGGGTCCTGCCTGAACTTGAAAGGGACTCACCAACAAGACCCTGGATGATGCATTATCATAGATTTCTAGGTGGTGCGAGAAACCAGCCCAGGACTGGGCCTCTGAACACCTGGGTTTATCGGCTCCTGATGTCCTAGGTGGCTTAGGACAGGTAGCTTTTGCCTCTCTAAAACGAGAGGAACTTTACACCTGTGATCCTAGGTCTGCTAGCTAGGGAAATAGAATTAGGCTGCAGTTGTCACCTAATCACTGATGGTTTACGCCTGAAATTAGAGGACTTTTTTCCGAAATAAAATTTTTTTCCAACAGTCTGAGAAACTCTTAATTCCACACGTGCAAATTTCTTTTTTCTCCCTTATGTGCAAATTTCTATTGAATATGCTGAAAATTAAAACCCACGTTGTGTGGGTGGGCAGGAAACCTCAAATTATTTTCAAGGATCAGGGGGCTTTTGATGCCCTCCCACACGGCTGGCATTTTCCTAGTGGTTTCGTGCTGGTGCGTGTCATGGGGGAATTTTGATCTGGTATCATTGCTCTAATGACTAGAAATCCTCATTATCTGTTTAGCAGATCAGGGAGGAATGCCAGTCTCTCCAAAACCTGCTTATTAATTCTCCCTGAAAAGCCGTTTTATGAGAGGGGCATCAAAGCCAGGCGCCCCGAGAAGGGCTCCCTTTAGGCCGCTTGGCAGAGCTGATCTTAAGGAGTGAGTCAGGGCCAGCCCGGGGCCTGGCCAGCTGCAGCTCTGATGCTCCCCCAAGCTTAGCTTAGGCAGCTAAGCTCCCTAAGCCCCCAGCCCCCACCTCAGGACTTACTCAAACCTCTTTATTCAGTGCCCTCTGATTGCTGCTAAGAAGGCCTAGGAAGGCTAATTTTCCAAACGAGTTGCCATTTCTTGTTCCCAATCTCTGAAGGGTAAATTGAATTGTCCTGTAGTAGGTAGTTCTTCTAAATGGATTTTAGGGTGAATATCTTTCCCACTTGGCAGAGACTTAAATTAATTCACTGACAGTCTTTGAGGCCTTGACATTTGAAAAAAATGAGCCAGGGAATAAATCCTTTATTTAAAGCCCTTTGAACCTTGGCTCTGGAGTTCCAAGGTGGGGTGGGAAAAAGGGACAGAAAGAACTGTTAGGAAGAATTTCAAAACCTACTTCTTTCTTTTTTTTTAAATTAAATTTAAAAATTCTTATTCGATTTTTAAGGGTGACTTTTCATTTACAGCTATTACAAAATATTGGCTATATTCCCCACACGGTACCACATGTTGTTTCATGAGCCTTTGCTGGGTGTCTTACACTCAACAGTTTGTACCTCCCACTCTCCTACCTTCACGTTACCCCTTCCTCTCCCCACTGGTGGTCTCTAGTTTGCTCTCTGTAACTGTGAGTGCTTCTTTTTGGTTATAGTCTCTCATTTTCTGTATTTTTTTGATTCCACATGTAAGTGATGCTGTCTTTCTCTGTCTGACTTATTCACTGAGCATAATGCCTTCAAGTCCATCCATGCTGCTGCAAATTGCAAAATTTTGTTCTTTTATATGACTGAGTCATATTCCATTATATGTATTTATTATATATTATATATATCTTCTTTACTCATTCATCTGTTGATGGACACTTAGGTTGCTTCCCTGTCTTGGCAATTGTAAATAATGTCACTATGTCCCTATGAACACTGGGGTGCTATGTGTCTTTTGGAAATAATAAAGCCCATTTCTTTCTTAAGTGCAATTATTAGCAGCAAGTGATTTGTCTATTGCTCAATGTATTCCAGGGACCCATAGTTTGGGACCCTTTACTAATATTGTGTGGCTGTAAATAAAAGGTGAGAAACATTTTATCTGAGCAAAAGTTTAATAAGTTGCTTTTGGAAAACAAAGCACAAACTAGCTTTTAAAAACATCTTTCAGCATATTGACAATGGAGTTGGTTAAAGTTACCTTCAAGTTAAGTTTTCCTGTGAGAATCCATAAGAAAAGACCATGGATGGGTAACCTAAACTTGTGAGGCAGCAGCTTCAATGGGAAGAACAGGATAAAGATGTTTCTCACTTTTGCTGAAGCTAATTATTATTATTATTATTTTGAAGTCGCTCAGTCATGTCCGACTCTTTGTGACCCCACGGACTGTAGCCTACCAGGCTCCTCCATCCATGGGATTTTCCAGGCAAGAATACTGGAGTGCGTTGTCATTTTCTTCTCCAGGAGATCTTCCTGACCCAAGGATTGAACCCTGGTCTCACACATTGTAGGCAGACGCTTTACCGTCTGAGCCACCAGGGAGTCCTTAAAGACTACGACCTTCAGAAACAGGAAAAATGGATGAAAAAACAAAGGCAAAAGAGACAAGGCTTACTCTTAGCAAGGCTACAAGGGCATGTCATTACCTCCAGGGAGCAGTTTGGCAGTTTGAGAAAATGTGGAGGGAAATTCTGTGTGCTTTTAACTAGGTTGAGAGTCTTTCAAGACAGGGAGCACACAGTAGGTGCTCATTTAGTGCTGAATGAACAAGACGTGGCAGGGCGGCACCTCTTCTCTGACTTGCCATTTTCAGCCCTCTCATCTGCTCCTAAAGCTGATGGAAGAGCTCTCCGTCCTCCAAGACAGGGAAGAAAGGAGTGAGGCCCACACGTGCCCATTCAGGGGTCCACAGAGCGATGGGGAGAAAGTCAACGCTCCTTTCTAAACACTCAGCCACATCTCTAGTAGAATGCACCTTGAAATCCCGGCAGTGTGCCCTTGGGTGTGCCAGGTGGGGATAAAGATGAGGGAGGCGGTGAGAAGGGTGATGGAGAGAGGCAGTACCCAGAAGGGTGATGCTGGAGGTGCCACGAGGCCTTCAGGGGGTCCTGGTAGGATCCTCACGCCCCCTCCCCAACAACGCACCAGTGATGTGGCAAGTCCTTCCTCCGGGATACACACATAAATGAAAGAGCCAGGAAAGCTGGCAGGGGGTCTGGTGGACGATGCAGGTGGAGGCCTGGTGGATCGGGAGCTAGAACCTGAATCCTTGCTCCAGCAGCAGAGTCTTCCCAAGCCACTGATGGAGCTCGGCCTGGCTCCCTCCCTGGCCCCCTGTTTCACAGCGGTCCCTCCTGCTTCACAACAGGAATTTACTTAACATCTCCTCTGCATATGGCTTTGAATTTCAAAATGAGATAAATAAAGTGACTGCAGCGAGGATCAGGGGCTGGGTACACTAGATTAACGTGACATTTACTGAAATGTGTTTGGTCTAACCCTTGCTCATCACATATCAAAATATATTCCTGGCAGAAAAACAGGTTCATTGCAAACTGCTTCACTGACCTACATTAGAAGTAGCAGACGTTACTAGAAAGAGGTCAGAACTGCAAGATAAATCAGAGCTTTGTTAGATGCAAAGAGAGATGCTCCATAAATAGAAAGGGAAAACTAGGGGTTGTGAAAAGAAGTTCTACTATTATTTTTTCTCCAGCTGCTGGGTTCATGGGCAGCTTCAATTATGCCCGGGCTGCCTCTGGCCATTCCATTCACTTCGGAACACTTCTTTTAAACAACTACCTTCACTTCCCAAAGTTTCTGCTATCATGGTACTGGAGGCCTTAGAGTTTTCCACTCATCTGCCCCCCAACCCAACTCTCCTAATTCCAACTCTCTTCCCTTTTATCATCACTCCTGTGAGGGCCGGATGCCTTGGGGAGTGGGGGAAGCTCTCTCCTCTTCTGTATTTTTTCTGCTCTTCTCTTTCAACACAATGTACGTTTACTGCAGAAAAATTAGAAAGCATGGAGGAGTAAGAAAGGAGCCTGTGAAGTCATGAGGAAGCTCATCACCCAGAGAAAATCACCATTAGCCCTTCGGCTGTTTGTCTTTCCATGATGTGGACCTGGAGATGGCCATAATATACTGCTAGGTGGGGAAATAAAGAATACGCAGTGCACACATGCAGACCCACACACATAAGATGTATTCATTTTGATGGAGAGTGTTTGACATTCTGTTGTGTTTATTTGCCTTTGGTTGACTCAGCAATATGATGTGAGCATCTTTCCACAGAACACTTCAATGGTTGAATCTTATTCCACTTTATGGATGTCCCACAATTGACACAAAAGTCCACCATCCCTGAGTATCAAGGATGCTTCTTCACTGCTGCCCTTAAAAATGATTTGGCAGTCACTTCTTTTAAGGGCTGAATCTCTGCACACATCCTTGGCAATTTCCTTGGGATAAATTCCTCTAAGTGGAATTGCTGGGTCAAAGAAGGATGGTCATTTCCAGGACTTTTTGATACACATCACCAAATTGTTCTTCACAAAGATTGTAACAATTTGCCCATCTGCCAGAGAGTGTCCAGAACACTTGCCAAGACTGAGAATTTTCATTTTTAAAAAATATGGTTTTAACTTACCTTATTTGTTAGTGAGATAGTACTTATTTAACTGTACTTATTTATGCAACTGGCCATTTGCATGCATGTTTGTCTAAACATTTCTTAAGCATCAGGTAGGTGCCCGAGTCTGGGTTTCCAGCAGTGTGCAACGATTGGTGAGTCTTGGCTTCTTTGGGGAGGGGTCTCAGTCTAGTGGGGAGGCCGGACAAGGTTACAGAAGACTTCAGCTGTATGTGACGAGTGCCGTGGTCTAAGATGCTGTGTAGGAGAGTCTCTCGGCCTAGTGACCTTGAGGCGTAGAGATTGGTGAGAAAGAAGGCTTCCTGGAGGAAGGGACAGCTCACTTTAGTCCTGGTGGAAAAATAGGAGACAAGGAAGATGTCTGAGGGCCTACATACAGGGAAGGATGGCCCAGGGTCTGGGAAATGAAGATCAGTTTGGTGGTAGTATCGAGTGTAAAAGAAACTGCTAAGCGACAAGGCTGGAGATGTGGGCAGCCAGATGGTGACAGGCGTCACACGCCTGGGTAAGGCCTTTGGACGATATGTCGGCAGACGCTGGGAGGTACTGACTGTTAGCAAGCAGATTTATGCCTGATAATAATAATAACACTTTTTGTGATAATGTCAATCCTTGTTCGTTCCAATATCTTGGTCACTAGATTTGACAGCGTTCCTTGTGACGCTGTGGGTGTTAAGTGAAAGTAGTGAAAGATATTAAGTAGTTTTCTACTAATTTTAATTGTGAGAACCTATGTTTTCCACTGGTGACTGATATTGTCAAGGTTATTATATCCTGAGAGCTACGATGGTGTTAGTAAAGTATGCCAATATATTACTGATGCAAATACATTGAGGCATTTCATGTGAGTCAACTAGATTTTTCTAACATCAATGTCTCATCATTATCACATTTGCTACCATGGTCCTCCATTTTGATCTGTTTCTTGTTTTTTTTTTTTCCTGCTTTGGCTGCGCTGTGTGGCTTGTTGGATCTTATTCCTTGACTGGGGATAGAATCCAGGCCCCCAACAGTGGAAGCGTGGAGTCCTACCTGCAGGCCTGCCAGAGAATTCCCTTACTCGTGTATTTTTAATGGTTGTAGAAGCTCATACTTTTCATAATTTTTTTCAAATCATACACGTTGTCTAAAATACTGTGTCTTTTAAAGAGCTATTGCTGTTTCCACTATTTTAATAGAAGAAAATTTTTTAGTTTGATGTTGACCTTTGGATTGTAAAAGGACCTGTCCTAGGTTCACAGATAAAATGAGCCTTCTCTTTCTCTTATTTAATATCTTCTATTTTGGAGAAGTTGGCATCAATATCAAAAGACTACAATTTGTTTGGCATCAGTAATATATATTTCATTAACTGTTTTATGAATTGGGTTAAAGTGTGTTTTTTTAAAGCATTTTTAAATCCCTGTGATATTTTCAAATATATTGTGTACATTATGTTTTGCTTTTTTCATATTTATGTTATAAATTTTATGCCAAATTAGTGTTGAACAAATATATTTTTAAAAATATATTTTCAAGAGCATAGCTTTGGCCTGTGTTTTAAAATCTATATTTTTATTAATATCAATGATTTCTGAAAGACTTTTCCATAATACCTCTAATTGAGTTTTTCAAGTCACAATGTTTTCAATTGACTTTTTCATCACTTATTTGATGGTTGTCTCAAATTTGTGTTTGATTATGTTGTTTTCAATGCTCTCTGATGTTTCTCTGAAGTCTCACAGTTCTTGGATAATATAACAGCATTCGACAATGTTGAAAGAACTTTTGCTATATTACTTAGTACTAGGCTTAAATAATGGGCAGAACTTAGAACTTAGAACTTCTGGGGGATTTTATGTTGAAATCCATTAAGTTTGTCATAACTTTTTTGTCATTGTTATATCTGCCCCTCAATTATTATTATGGCCTAGATTCAGTGATTTCTTGTTATGGTGTCGACGGTCTACTAAAAATCTTCCTCTAGCTATATAACTTACTGTGGAAAAAATAATTCTTTAATGTCATATAGATATATTGGCATTCTGAAAATTTACAAATCTAAAAATAAATGTTTCACATGGCTTACATCAAGAGATATGTCTTAGATGTTTAACTGTGTAATATTTAACATTTCTTGCTGTTGCTGATCAGTTGCTCAGTTGTGTCTGACTCTTTGCAACCCCATGAACAGCCGCATGCCAGGCTTCTTTGTCCATCACTATCTCCCTGAGTTTGCTCAAACTCTTGTCCATTGGATTAGTGATGCCATTCAACCATCTCATCCTGTCATCCCCTTCTCCTTTTGCCCTCAATTTTCCCCAGCATCAGTGCAGTCTTTTCCAATGGATCAGTTCTTCGCATCAGGTGGCCAAAGTATTGGAGCTTCAGCTTCAGCATCAGTCCTTCCAGTGAATATTCAGGACTGATTTCTTTTAGGATGGACTGGTTGGATCTCCTTGCAATCCAAGGGACTCTCAAGAGTCTTCTCCAACATCACTATTCAAAAGTGGCAATTCTTTAGCACTCAGCCTTCTTTAAGGTCCAGCTCTCACATCCACACACGACTACTGGGAAAATCAGTAGTAGCTTTGACTATAGCTTTGACTATATGGACCTTTGTTGGCAAAGTTGTGTCTCTTCTTTTTAAAACACTGTCTAGGTTTGACTTAGTTTTTCTTCCAAGGAGCAAGCATTTTTTAATTTCATGGCTGCAGTCACTGCATTGATTTTGGAACCCAAGAAAATAAAATAATACGACACTACTTCATTTCCCCATCTATTTGCCATGAAGTGATAGGACTGGATGCCATGGTCTTAGTTTTTCACTCTTCTCTTTCGCCTTCATCAAGAGGCTCTTTAGTTCCTCTTCACTTTCTGCCATCAAGGTGGTATCATCTACTTATCTGAGGTTGTTTATATTTCTCCCGGCAATCTTGATTCCAGCTTATGCTTCATCTAGCCCAGCATTTTGCATGATGTACTGTTGCTTCTTGACCTGCATATAGTTTTCTCAGGAGGCATTTCTTAACAATATTCATTTGTTAAGAATTTCTTAACATTATTCATTGTTAACATTTCTTAAGAATATTCAAAACTCTTTTGGTCAAATCTCCTATTTTTTAACTATTTGACTTTTGTTTTTTCATTCACTAAACAGTGCATATGCTATTTGGTGTTTGCATTCTGGATAAATGTTCTGCTCTATTGCTATTATTATTCTTTTATGATTTCTGTAAATGAAGAATCTCATTTGAACACTCATATATTTTCTTAGGTGATCCTCTGAATGCTAATGTCTTGCTAAAGACATAATTGTGTTTATTATGTGTTCAACAAGAGAATGCCATATTTTCTTTATCGTATAGAATCTGTTTTACAGCATTAATAATTATATATTTTTTTTCCAATCAGATTTGAAGTTTGAATATACAATACTACTATTAATGTTCATTTCAGATTCTTGACACACAAAAAATAGTGGTAAATGCTCTCAATCTTTGTGCTCTTTCTTATTTTCCATTTGATTTATTTCATTCTCAAAGTGTTGGCAAAATGCAAAATCCTTTGAAATGTAATAAAGTAACCAGAATCTGGGCTTCCTAGGAGGTGCAATGACAAAGAACCCGCCTGCCAGTGCAGAAGGATGCAGCAAACGTGGGTTTGGGGACGATCCCCTGGAGAAGGAAATAGCAGTCTACTCCAGTATTCTTGCTGGAAAATTTTATGAATAGAGGGCTACAGTCCATGAGGTCACAAAGAGTCTGAAGCGACTGAGCACACACATATGCAAACAGAATCTACTATATTTTTTCCTCACCATTTAGAAAAATTTTTGTCCATTATATTTCCCGTATCATCTTATGTGAAGTAAACATTTCCTACCTGAGACGGATAGTTTTCAACAAGAGTGAGCCTTTGTTTCCACATTCAAACTACAAGGCTATTTATTTGGGTTCTTTGCATTTTTTTCTAGTTGTCCTTGAAATCTATCAGTTGTGGTTGACAATGGAATGAAAATGTAAATACATACCCTGCTCACGTTTCTGCGACACATTCCCTGAAATCTATGACTCTGAACTCTTATTTGTATCCTTTTGTTATTTCACCTTTTTTCCTGCCTAATTTTATTCAACAATGCATCCCATTTTCTTCTTTTTTCGGCTGCACGGAGTCTTGGTTGCTTTGCATGGGCTTTCTCTAGTTGCAGCAAGGAGGGGACTCCAGGGGTGGTGGCTTATCTTGTTGCGGAGCACAGACTCTAGGCACGAGTTGCAGCACGTAGCTTGGTAGTTGCAGCTCGTGGGCTCAGTAGTTGTGGTGCATGGGCTTAGTTGCTCCATGGCGTGCAGAATCTTCCCTGACCGGTGATCAAGACTGTGTCCCTTACGTTGTCAGGCAGAGTCCCACTCACTGTGCCAACAGGGAAGTCCACAAGTCATTTTAATTCTTTCCTTCTGTAGGCAGGTTTTCAATTTCTGTTTTTGCGTTTGATATCTTTTTTCTTTCCAATATCATGGGGAAAATAATATATGAGCTTAGTTTCTTATTTTAGAATGTGTAACTTTTAAGAATATTATGTAGCAAGCTATGAAGTTTAACTGCGGTTAATTTTTGTCCTAAAGAAATTTCTTCTATATAGGGCGGAAGGAAAGTAATAGAATATTATTATTCTATTATCTCAGCTGTAAAAAGAATGAACTCCTGCCATTGGCAGCAACATGAATGGACCTAGAGGGTGTTATGCTAAAAGTGAGATATGTAAGACAGAGAAAGACAAATACTGTATGGTTTCACTTATATATGGAACCTAAAAAACAAAACAAATTAACAAAGATAACAAAACAGAAATAGTGTCATAGACATAGAGGACAAACGCAGAGAGGCTGTTGGAGGGGAGAGGGGGAGGGGAGGAGTAAAATAGGTGAGAGAGATTGAGAGGTACAAAGTACCTTTACTTTGTAAAGTAAATGAGTCATGGATATGAAATGTATGGTATAAGGAATAGTCAATAATTATGTAGTATCTTTGTATGGTGACAGAGGGTGACTAGACTTATTGTGATCATTTTGAAACGTATAAAAATATCAAATCACTATGCTGTGTAACAGAAACCAACATAATGCTATAGATCAATCATACTTCAGAAACAAACATAGAAAAAGAGATCAGATTTATAGTTACCAGAGATGGGAGGTGGAGGAGGGGGAATTGGATGAAGGCAGTCAAAAGGTACAAACGTCCAGTTATAAAATAATAAGTACTACAGTGTAATGTACAACATGATAAACATAATTAACACTGCTGCATGTTACATATGAAAGTTGTTAAGAGAGTAAGTAAATCCTACGATTTACTTAGGATATTTTCACAGGGAAAATTTCTTTTATATTTCTCTAATTTTGTATCTATATGAGATACAGATGTTCACTAAATTTACTGTGGTAACCATTTCATGGTAATCATTATACAGCAATCTCTAATTTATGAATATACATAATTATTTTGTAGGGCTCCCCAGGTAGCTCAGTGGTAAAGAATCTGCCTGCCCAAGCAAGAGACAAGGGTTTGATCTCTGGATTGGGAAGATCTTCTGGAGGAGGAAATGGTAACCCACTCCAGTATTCTTACTTGAAAAAGCTTTGGACAGAGGAGCCTGACAGGCTCTAGTCCATGGGGTCTTGAAGAATCAGACATGACTGAGCGACTTGGCACTAGCACAATTATTTCGTAAGAAGAATGTAATGGAAATGAACATTCATTATTACAAAAGTGAGTTATACCTTATTTAAAATCTGGTAGATTAAAATTAGCAACTCTGAACTGCTGTTCAGGTGGACAATATGAATTATAAGGCAAAATTTTAAATGTAGCCAATACACAAACACTTATACAGGATTTAAAATTTTTTAGATAAAAATCAAAACAGCAGTTGGAAAAGCAGCTCCTTGTTTAGAAGCACTAGTCATTGTAGATGTTTTCAATTAACAACCATCAACCTCATTCTGCTTTACTTACGAAGCAAGTAAATGTCAACATTGTTAGAAAAAGTCTTTTTATTTCCATCTGTCAGAAAATTGTCATAATAAATGGATTTTTGATAGATAATTTATTGTTATTTTTCAGAAAATTATTGTAGTAAGGATATAAATCACCTACCTTTGGAATCAGTAGTCAAAGATATCTATGATGGGAGTAGTCTCCTTAGATGTCATGACCTTGAGCAATAAACAACCTGAGCAACCATCCTTGGCTACTCTAAACATTTTTATGGCTGATACAGCTAGTAAAGTGCTCCCACATACAGAGAAACAACCTGTGTAGGAAATGGAGGAAAGGCTAAGTGATCCTGAGACATGTGTTTAGATGCTCCTCCTGAGGTTCGCAGAGACATTGGGCAATTCACTCCTCACTCCCTGGGAATCCTCGTCAATTCATCTACAAATGGGGATAAGTGGTATGCCTAATCCTTCAAACTGCTACATGGAGGCCAGGGAGATGTTCCCAGGTCTGAATAGTAAATGAAATCATGAGATGTGTATGAGAGATGTGTTTCCACTTTGTACTTGATAAAATATGCTTTCCTTAAAAATTGTATTGTTTTAAAATCAAATGAAGTACATGTGCAGAGCCAGTAAAAGCCAGTAATTCCAATGAATTTGAAATCATTTCCTGTTAAGTCACCTGTAGACAGTTGCTGATTTTACATGTCCAGTGGTGTACTTCGTTAGAAGCCTAAGTGGTTAATATTCTTATTTTCGTAGGAAGCCAAATGTTAAAGTAACTGTTTGAAGCTTGCAAATAAGCCACTGTGCAAACTGAAAACCTAAAGATGATCTTTACAGCGACCCCCATCCAATAAATGGCTCTGTAATAAACCTCAAGAGGACACAGGGTTTCTATTTTGAGAAATGAAAATTTGCAAAAACAACCAGAAAAGCGGGTAAAGTCCCAGAAATGGTGAGAATAGTGAGATCAGAGGAAGCCAGGAGGAAGTTTGGTCGAACATCCTCCCCCCTCCTTTCCTGATGACCCCACTTGATTACAGCAATATGTCTGGCCAGACTGGAGAAAAAGAGTGTGTCCCGTCTTTCCCTCACTCAGTAAGCATTTACTGTGGGCCTGCTATGTTCCAGGCGCCGGCCACGGGCTGATTGAGTCGCATCAGACCTGATCTTGGTCCACACAGGGCTCTTGAGTTCTCCCCTGTGAACTGTCTTTTCCACACCGTGTTTCCCCGGACCCTGTGAACTGTCTTTTCCACACCGTGTTTCCCCGGATTCTGGCCCTCTTTCCTTCCACCATCCTAGGTGATAGCTTCCCTTCAGCCTCAGGTGTCCAGGATTCCTCCTCTTATGAATAATTTCAGATGTTCACCAAGGGAGAAATGACTGCATATTCCAATGGCCCTGCCTTTGCTTTTGGCACCCTGGTACATCCAGAGTCTCAGCATTGCCTACAGCAAGGCTTCCTATTGTTCAGAATCAGCATAAATGGCACCTCCTCCATGCAGCCTCCCCTCATTGCTCAAGTTGGGAATGGTTTGTCCTTCCTGTCTGATCCAATAGCCCTTTGTTGGTACATCACTTGAGCACTGACCACACGCATTTTCTTACAGCTGTTGGGGGGTCAGTGGAGACCTTTCCTGCCAGATCGGGCTGGGAGGACAGGGGATATCACTCTCTGAGCCCAGGGCCCATATCTAATTCCCCTCTACCCCTGCAGCCTGCTTTGTCCTGCTGGGTACATACCATAAAGTTCTTTAAAATTTTGGCTGGATTGGACTCTTTCTTTGATTTTAGTTTCCCAGAATTAACTTGATCAAACTCTTCTGTTAGTGGCACTCTGCCATCATGGGTCCGGGCATAGCTCTTATGGTCTATTTATTTAATAACAGGGAAGCTTTCTGTTCCTGTGGAGCTCATGTTCTCGTGATAAGAGACTGACAGTAAGCAAGCAAATTAATCAGTGGTTGTGGTAAATTCACATTCTAGTTAAGAGATCAGAGGGCGATGGGGCAGAGAGGCTGGGGTGCTGACGTTGGACTGTGTGCTTGGGGAAGGCCTGTCTGAAGATGAGATGTGTATAAGAGACAGCCCCCCCCACTCAACTACCCTAACCCAGGCATGGATACACATTTTTGTTTTAATAAAATGCAACCTTCTAATCCATCTAAATAACCATATTTGTGTAAGCTTGAACACTTAACGTTGTTTGGGATTGAATTTGCCTTTTGGCCAAGAGAATGAAACACTTCGTTAGAATTTCAGGCCCTAGCCAGCAGTGTGGATTTGTCTGGGGCAGGACAGGTGACCCCCGGAATCCAAGGGGGACATAGTCAGCAGCTTAGTCTGGCACAAAAGCTCTGCTTCCTCTCTCTGGTCGCCCCACCTCGGAGCCTGTCCCGCACACCAGGGCTCTATCCTCTCTGGCAGAGCCTGTGTACACAGCTGCCATTGTGCCAGCCAGGAGGCCCCAGAGAGTTCTCTTTTCCAAGAGATTATCTGTTCTCCTTGACACATACGGCTCTTTGAAGAAGCCCATTTCTGTTTCTCCTGCATCTTTTGGGTTGTGCTCCTTGATCACACCCTTGGTGAAGTACCTGCCTCCACCCTACGGTGAAGAAACTCAGACCAGCTGTTCTCAGATTTTTTGGTCTCAGTGCCCCTTTATACTCTTAAAATTATTAAGGAACCCAAGGAACTGTTTATGTAGGCTGTATCTATCTGCATTTACCACGTTAGGAATTAAAACTGACAATTTAAAAATAAACTTTTAACTAATTTTTAAAGAAGTACTATAACCATCACATATTAATACAATTAATACATTTCTATGAAAAAACCATATTTTCCAAATCATGAAAAATTTAGTGAGAACAAAGGTGTTGCTGGACATTTTTGCTAATCTCGTGATTAATATCTAGCTTGGTAAAAGCTAGATTCTCAGATCTGCTTCTGCAGTCAGGCTGTTGCCATATCACATGTCACGTAGCCTTTGGAAAACTCCACTGGACTTTGAGAAACACAGAGAGTGAAAATAGCAACTAACCTCTTAACACTATGATGACAGAGCTTTTATACTCCCAAACCTCTGAAGGCATCTCTGGAACCCCCAGGATAACCCCTAGGATATGCCCAGACCACACTTTGGGCACTGCCTGCTGCGTTAGACCATCGGTTTCCTCATGTTAAGCAGACTATGGATTGTTGTTCGGTCGCTGAGTCATGTCCGCCTCTCTGGGACCCCATGGACTGCGGCACTCCAGAGTATGGACTGGGTCTCAGTAATTCTTGTTTAAAGTACTTGGAAATATCTGTGCCATTGAGAGTCACCCTGGGAAACACTTCACTTGTTCTGATGATGGCATTTGGGTTCTTATAGAGGACAGCCTCCAGAGATGAGGCAGCTCTGTTGAATGTCCTTTGAGGCAGCTCTGTTGAATATCCTTAGTGCTTTCAGATCTTTGTTCTTTGAGGAGCATTTTGATTCCAGGAAATAGCCAAAGGCAACATGAACTGAAATCTGAAAAATTACTTGGGTAGTCAGTTGGGTAACATTACATTTTTGGATTTTTAGAAATTAACACTGACTTCTTAGTATTTGGATTTCAAAGCTGCCTTAACAAGCATTCCCCTAATGCTACATATATATTCACACGTGTGCAGATGATGTTTGAATATGTTTAATAATTGCACCATCCTCTGAAGAGTAAAAATTGGAAATAAAACCTTAGTGTCCACAAGGAGACCAGTTAAATAAACCATGGACATCCATGGAGTAGAACACTTGGCAGATTGAAAAAAAGGAATGAGAAAGAGCTTTACCTATTGATAACGAATTAATGCCAAAATGTATCACATGAAAAGGCAAGAGGCAGAATAATGTATATAGTATGCTATCATCCACAGGGAAAAAACTGTATTGCTTGTATGCTTCTATACGTCTATGTGTGTGTATGTGTTTGCTCATATATGTAAGGTGTTCATGAGCAAACATGAACACCTAATGTACACTGGTTGCCTCCAGAAAGAGGAACTAGCTGCCTGGGGTGAAGAGTAGAAAAGCATTTTTTCAAAAGCTATCTTTCTGTACCTTTTAAGTTTATAGTCATGTGAATGTTCCTAATAAAATAAAAACTTTCAGAAGCCCCAAACTAAAAAAATTATGCTGTTCCCTCCTTCTTTCAAAATTAAAAATAAAAACAATTCTTAACACTTAGAAAGGCTATTCTCCACAGTGGAGTTCTTAGTATTACTTGAGCAATTAGGATGATTATTAGAAAAAAAAAAATACAATGTACATGGGAGGCACATCCAGAGAAGACACTAGAAGGGGAGGAACTGGTCATTTTGTTCAGTCCAGTTCAGTCGCTCAGTCGTGTCCACCTCTTTGCGACCCCATGGACCGCAGCACCCCAGGCCTCCCTGTTCATCGCCAACTCCCGGAGTCTGCTCAAACTGACGTCCACTGAGTCGGTGATGCATTTTGTAGTCCTACCTTATTCTTCTCACCCTCACCCCTTTCCACAAAGGGGGAAACTGAGTCCGGACAGGCTTAGTGACTCATCTATGTCATTTGGGCTCCGGGCTCCGACTCCTGCCTTATTAGGGGATTTCCTGATGGCTCCTGCAGGTCTCTTTGTGGGGGTGTGGCCGTGGGTGGGGGGTGGAGGGGGACAGATCCTCTTTCATTTGGTGCTAAACACCATCTCTCCTCACTCCTCACCCACAGTAGGGGCCATGATGGCACCTCTTGGGCAGTGTCCTCTGCACCCCGGCCCCTTTGGCTCTCCACGCACCCAGGTGGGGCCGCCTCCTCCAGGCTCTGCTGGGACACTGGTCTTGGTTCTGCAGACAAAGTGCCTCAACTTCCACAATCGGCACTTCCCAGATCAATCATGACCTACTTTATCATCCAGTTTGATTGGTTCAGATGACTTTAAGTAAGTCAGCAAGTGTTAATCTCTCAGTCATGCCTGACTCTTTGCAACCCCATGGACTGCAGCCTACCAGGTTCCTCTGTCCATGAGATTTTCCAGGTAAGTTTACTGGAGTGGGTTGCCGTTTCCTTCTCCAGGGGATCTTCCCAACCCAGGGACTGAACCCAGGTTTCCTGCACTGCAGGCAGATTCCTCACCAACTGAGCTACAAGGGAAGCCCAGATGACTTTGGGCTGTCTTAAATCAACTTCTTCTTCACGGGATAAAGATTTACCATCCATTAAGGGATTGAAAGTCTGTGGTGGAGACTTGCCAAGGTTCTGATAGAGGCTAAGTGACCCTGGTTGGGGTCCTCGGAAGGAATCTTGGGCATTTATTCATTCATTCACTCAATGAATGTATGTTGAACCTATTAATTGGAGAGGCACTGTTCTAGGCCTGGGGGATATGGCGATGACCACAACAGGGAAGCTTTCTGTTCCTGTGGAGCTCATGTTCTCGTGATAAGAGACTGACAGTAAGCAAGCAAATTAATCAGTGGTTGTGGTAAATTCACATTCTAGTTAAGAGATCAGAGGGCGATGGGGCAGAGAGGCTGGGGTGCTGACGTTGGACTGTGTGCTTGGGGAAGGCCTGTCTGAAGATGGCCTCTTTAAGAGACAGAAGTTATCTCAGGGCCCTGAGGCCCTCCTTTCCAGAGGTGGAGAGTCTAACATTCTCTGCATCAGACAGGTTCCTGTGGAGGAATGAAACACAGGGAGGCGAAGAAAATTGCCGATTCCCGGGGGCCTGTGTCTGCCAGCGGCTGCTGAGTACCTCTGAGAAACTCTGCTTTGAGCTACTAGGAACCCCCTGTTCTGGGAACATCAGTACATGGAACAGAAACCTCTGGGTGGACCCCTGGGCAAGATGAATTTGATCAACCATACATTCCAGGACTCCAGCGGTAAGTCCTAGACACCACCACTCAGTTGCTTGGCTTGGGTGAGATGAGCAAAACGCCAGCCCTGGGCAAGTGCCTACTAATTGCTATTAAATAATAGTCTGACCATTTAGTTCTTGAGCAACACTATGACCATCTCACTGATGAGGAAAATGACACTCAGAGAGGTGACATGGCTGTCCTAAGATCACACAGTTAGCAGTACTGAGACCAGGCCACGGGACCCTGAAGCTCACTCTTTCACGATGTCATCCTTCATGCTGTTACGCCCACTGACCTTCCTCGGCCTTCCCAGGACAGGCCTTTGCCCTTTTCTGGCCCTTGATGGACACTCTCATGTTGTCTGTCTTCCTTGCTGAGAACAGATGTGCCCTGCCTGGCCAGCACCCTCCAGCTGGTACCCTAGGCTCCTGTCCCATCACTCTGGGCTTGTGTGTGACATACACCACCGCCTACACACTCAAGTCCCGTGTCTCGGTATCTCATCTTGAGTAATTCCCTGTTGGTGCTGTGCGCACTGGAAGATCTGGTTTCCAAGTCCCCTCTCTACCCTTTGCCCAGACAGTGGGCAGGGTCTGTTAAAGAGAAACTTGGTAAGCCAGCTGTCATACTTACAAGGGGGACAGGAAAGAAGGCCAAGAGGAAGTGAACCATGGAGATGCCTGACCCACATCCACCCAGCCTTAGTGCTCCAGGAGCTGTGATTCTTGGTGCAATACTTCCACCTTCAGATATTATGTGTCGTCAGTGGGTGTTAGTTTGCCCTAGTGATCCAGTAGGTTCCCTCTTCCCCACTCCAGCAGCAGTCTCTGCATTTGGGTATCCAAGTAGCCAGCTCCCAAGACGTGTCTGGAGAGCTGCACTGAAGCACACAGGCCCGCTTTAAGGGGGAAGGAATAGGAAGAGGCCTAACTGTAGGCAAGAGAGCTTTGAGTTTAGAGTTGAAAAAATGGACTCCAGTCCCGACTCCAGCACTTAGTGCCAGCATGTAACTGACCCTGAGGATCTGTACAGTAGGAGGGTTGGGTTACCTGTGTTTTAAGATTCCCTCTAATTCTGAGAATCCAGGGTCAGACTGGATGGAGTGGGGATAAGTTCAGTGTCTCCATCCCTTGATGCGGGAGGAATTCTTGAAGTGTGGGTGATAACACTGTCACCTCCTCACCAAACACGGGCAGGCTGGAACAGCTGGCACCTCTGCCTGGTTCCATTCCAGCTGCCCGGTGTCCTGACCATTCCCCATCCCTCACATGCACCTCCCTGGGGATGGTCGCCTGCACCCTCCTGATTGTCTTTTTTCTGAACATCCTGCCGTGGCTGGTAACCTTTAACCCTTTGTAAGAATGGCAGAACTCAGGAGTACAACGATAGCCTGATAGCAAGCTGCAGCGTAACTCATGTCAGAGAGATACGGGTTCGAGTCTGATCTCTGCCACTGTCTAGCTCTATGACCTTGAGCAAGTCTGATCTCTGCAGGCTTGTTTCCTTACTGTGAGGTGGGTATAATGATTGCTTCCAGCTTATTATCTGTCTGTGAAGAATGAATAAGATAATGAAGTGAAGTGAAGTGAAGTGAATTGAAGTGAAGTCGCTCAGTTGTGTCCGACTCTTTGCGACTTCATGGACTGTAGCCTACCAGGCTTCTCTGTCCATGGGATTTTCCAGGCAATAGTACTGGAGTGGATTGCCATTTCCTTCTCCAGGGGATCTTCCCAACCCAGGGATCGAACCCGGGTCTCCTGCATTGTAGACAGACGCTTTACCATCTGAGCCACCAGGGAAGTCCTAAGATAGTGAATGTGCCGGGTGTATATCCAGTCCCCGGTGTAAGGTAGCTAGTATTACTGTTTAGGGTCCCCTAGAGTTCATCTGTGAATGTGTAGTCTCAGTCATTTCCAGCTGCTATAACAAATTACTGTTTGGGTGGTTTGTAAACAACAGACATTTCTCATAGTTCTGGGCATCAGAAGGTCTAAGGTAAGGCCCTGGCACATTCAATGTCTGGTGGGAGCCCGCTTCTGGTTCTTAGATGGTTGTCTTCTTGCTGTGTCCTCACAGGTTAAAAGGGGGGCAAGGAGACCCTCTGGAGTCTCTTTTTTAGAAGAACTAATCCTATTCATGAGGGCTCCACCCTCTTGACCTACTCACCTCCCAAAGACCCTACCTTCAAACACCATAACCTTGGGGGTTAGGATTTTAACACATGAGTCGTGGCAGGACACAAGCATTCAGTCTATAGCATGTGTTAAAGAATTACTCTCAAATTTCCTTTCCCTTTCTTCAGGGAACATCACCACCTCAACATCAGGCCCTGCACTACACAGCAGGTAGGTGAAAGAAGGGTTGGCCCCTGGAGGAGTATTGGGGATCCTGGAAGTGGGTCTGCTTGGCCCCGTGTGGAAATTGGTGTGGGTGGGACCTTGGCGTGGAGATCGGGGCAGAGGGAAGAGGGTCGACATGGAGGCAGGAGACGGTTGGCTGTTGGGGAGGTGGAAGCCCAGCAGTGGGGAGGCCCCAGGGCCACCTTGTGGATGGTCCCCACAGCCGGCCGGGGCACTGAAGTGTCCTCGTTCTCTCGTTCACTTCCCTCAGCCTGGACACAGCGGCCACAGCTGTTTCTGGCTCCATTGGTGTCATGGCCCTCATCTTGCTCCTGGTGGGACTCTTGTCTGTGACTCTGAAAAAATGGAGGCATGAGAGTGAGTTGACCAGCTGGCCCTGGACCTGAGTATGTGGAAAGGGGGGAAACTGAGGGCAGGAACGGGGTGTCTTTCCTCTGGGGCAGCCTTGGGGGAGGGGAGAAGGGGGAGGCTGTAGGTCTATTCTCTGGAGTTGCCGGGGACTCAGCACAGAGCAACAAGATTTGTTTATGGTACAAACTCTTTATGCTAAAAGTCACACATGAGCAATCTGAACAGACATGGTTCAAGTGCATCAACTAAAAGAAATTTTGATGCCAAGTAATATCTAAATAATAACCAAAATCATAAAGGATAAAACAGCGCTCACTCTCCCTGTCTCTTCCTGGGCACTTAGCCCAGTCTCGGAGGCCCAAAGGGTTGAACGTGGTGGCTTTGCATTCTGAAGTGCAACCCTAAGTCCAGCAATCAAAGAAAGATGGCTACCACCCCAACTCAGACTGACTCTGAATTTATTAATTCTTCTAGGACTATTTAAGAAACAACAGAAGCATCAGACCAACTTTCTCCACAAACCCTTGGTAAGGAAGTGGCTGAGTCATACCTAGAGATTATCTCTGCCAGGATTTCATGCTGTTCCTAGGCAGGAACCACACAGGCATAGTGGTGATGAGGCAGAGAACAGCCCTAAAAGAAATGTTTTTGAAGATCAAAGCTTGCTCAACAAGACCCCGAGGTTCCACTTGCTGTCCTGCAGGGAACCCGGTAGACAGTTTTGTCTTTGGAATCACTGGTGTCTCTAACCTGCATCCTGTTTCTAAAGGAGCTTTCCTGCCATGCCGATGCCATATATTCCAACGTGATCAACCTGGCCCCCAGGAAAGAGGATGACTTCGCTGTCTATGCCAACGTGCCCCCTTTCAACCGCCCCAGGAGGACATCACCAGACCACGTGGAATACGCCTCCATTGTATTTCACTGATGAGAAGCTAGTGAGATGCTTCAGAGTGGAGAGTCAGACCTGTGCCTATCTGTATCCTGATGCGGCTTTTGCTTTAGATATGTGTGTATGTGTGTGCATGTGTGTGTGTGTCTTTGCATGTGTGTGTGTGTGCATGCACATGTGTGTGTACATGCACATGTATGTGTGTGTGCATGCATGCCCATGCTTAAAATGCATAATATGTATTCTGATGGAGGTAAATGACTGGGTATTTCTTCTAATTTATTGGAAGCAAGGTGCAGTTCTAATGGAAAAGGGTGACATCTGAGCGAAAAGGGACATAGTTATTTCAGCCACTCTGAGCCAGAGGCAGCTTCCTGAGAGAGACTGGCTGAGAGAAGAGCCCTTTCTCTCCCCTGCCCCTCATAAGGCCAGGGCTGAGGAGCAGGGATCACCCCACTCAGGGACCAGCTCCTGGATTTTGTCTCTGCTGTTCTGCCCTGTAAGGAACTGACGCCCTGTAGAGGTTAATGCATGCGTCACACTCAGGTCTATGGCTGATCACCCTGTATGTCTTCACAGAGCTTTCCAGGATCATGCGGCAAGTGTGAAGGGAGGAGGCGTGGGGGAGCTGCAGGTCCATGTGAAACGCTTCTTCCTAGAGGAATGAGACTTGCCAAGCTTCCACAGAGAATGCAGTGCCACTCGGGACAGGAGCTGGGGAAGAAGCAGTCAGTGGAAGTGGGTACATGTTACTGCTGACCAGGGTCTGCTCCTGAGGCTTTGGAAGATGTCTGAAACTGCAACCAATTTACTCCTTCTTTCCTCCGTTGAAAAACATGCATTAAACACCACCATGTCCTAGTCCCTGGGAACACAGCAGTATTCAACAATACAACAGACAAAATCTTATTCTCTTGGCACTTACCTTCTAAGAGGGGGGCAAGGCAATGAAAAGGTAAACAAGTTACAGACTGTCACATTTTAGCATGCGCTGTGGGCCAAAATCAAGCAAGTCTCGGGAGGTAGGGAACACCAGCTGGGAGTGGGTGGCTATTTTGTGTTAGATGGTCAGGTGCAACCTTGCTGACATTTGACCCAAAGGAAGTGAGAAAGTGAGACCTGAGGATAAATGGGGAAAAGCACGTTAGGGAGAAGGAACAGCAAATGCAAAGGCCCTGAGGTGGAAGCATACTTTACATGGTCCAAGAATGGCAAGGATGTTAATGTGTCTGGAGTGAGGAGGGGCAGTTTGGGGGCCCGAGGCTTGTGCAACGAATCAGCACCTGAGTTTGGGAATCAGTGTTCCAAGGCAGTGTTTCCCACAGCATGCTCCATGCAGTGTGAGCATAGACAATGGTCCTCTGGCGAGCATGCCTCTGGCTATACCACTCTCTACACTCCCGTTGCTCACATCTGTTAATCTCCAGATATTCCCCTCATTCACAGAATACTCCTGGTCTCTACCCCACCCTAATCCTGTCATCCCCCAAGGTTATTTTGGTGGCAGTGTGGGTGGTCCGCACTACCTCTGAGTTGGAAGTTTCCCAAAGTGCGTTCTTTCAGTTATGGGAGGTTTTAAAGGG
Source organism: Cephalophus harveyi (assembly GCA_006410635.1). NCBI lineage: Eukaryota > Metazoa > Chordata > Mammalia > Artiodactyla > Bovidae > Cephalophus > Cephalophus harveyi. Next base: position 46,868 of record SJYT01053608.1, read on the forward strand.
TGTTGAGATGAAGAGGGTAGATGAGATCTATGAACAAATAAGTTTGGGGACTGACGAATAAGTTAAAAAATCCATTAGTGGTAAAGAACCTGCCTGTCAATGCAGGAGACAAGAGATGTGGGTTTGATCCCTGGGTCAGGATGATCCCCTGGAGAAGGGAATGGCAACCCACTCCAATATTTTTGCCTGGAAAATCCCATGGACAGAGGAGCCTGGTGGGCTACAGTCCATGGGGTCTCAAAGAGTTGGACATGACTGAAACAACTTAGCACACAAATGCAATGGAGAAAAGAAAATTTCATTTAAAAACAAAGCTTATGGAAGCCACTTTCATCTTTGAGGATGGCATGGTTATCATCATTAAGAAAACACCTATTCTGCAGCTCCATTCCATCTATAGGGACTGGAGAGGGGAGATGAAAGTAGGAAGGAAACACAAAGATTTCCAAACTTCTGCCTTCTTTTCTATTGATAATGGGAAAGCTCAAGAGCAGGCAACCCTTTGTCTTTAGCACAGCTGTATGATGATCAGGTACCCTGATTTGTCAGGGATTTTCCTGGTGTACAACTGTGGTCCCAGCAAAATTATTATTAGGTCCCCTTTCACTCTCTAAATTGTCATAGTTTGGATGATAGATTATGTGGTCACCTGTTCACAAGATTCTGAAAGTGCAAAAGCAAGTCCAAGACCAATAAGGAAGGGAAAGCAAAGTTGTTTTGTACAATAAAGTGAAAATGGAATCGGGGTGGGAGTGGAGGAGGCTGTGCATACAGTGACTAGGGAGGTGATGAGGGCAGTCTGGAGGCCAGAGGGAGCTAAAATCACACAAAGATTTCCACCTCCATAAACCTTGGTAAAGTCCACTGAACGCAATTCCTGGTGCGGGTATTTAGGGGAAGGGGGCATCACGGAAAGGGAACTGAAGTCCACATCTAGGTCAGCATAGAGCAGAAATAAAGGGAAGTGGCAAGAGGTGCAATATGAATGAGTTGGACCATTCAGAGGGAGGCTGAGCTCAGAGCCGGAAGTAGACACAAGAACGCAAGCTCTCTGAAAATTCTCAGAAATCTCAGGGAGGGCACCAGCATTTCCGAAAAACCTCCAGTTGGAAGGTTAACAACGGTATTTAATGGGTAGTTTGACCTCAGCATGAATCTGGGTTGTAAAATTTAAACAGCTTCCTTTATGGTGAGACTTCTCAGAGCCTTCAATACGTAATGTACTTCAAGAATAAAGTCCTTCATGATTAAAGCGCTCTTTTGGTTTCCTAGGGAGCATCCCGTAGGACAGGAAGTAATCCTTGTAACATCCCGTGGGAAGCGCTTCTTTAAGGGGACACCTGCCAGGCAGCACTATCACAGCGATCTCGGGTGGTGCGGGCCTGGAACGGCTTGCAGTGAAGCCTCCGTTCCTGGCCAGAGGTTGGGGTCAGGTCACGGCGGTGAGAGCACCAAATTCTGGCCACTAGACCAGTGGTCAGTGACAAGGCCCTGACCCTTCAGCTTTGAGGCAGAAGAATTTCCACAAAGGTGGAAAGTAATGTTACCAAGTATTTATTAGGAGGAAAAAGTACAGTACTTATGGGTAGACACACAAAAGAGAGTCACACTGTCATGTCATTTGTATGGGACATTTCTTCTGGGTGTCCTTTGGCCAGTCATTCTGATTTGCCTGGTTCAGAGTCCGTATTTGGTATATCTCAGTGTCCTCCCGTGTGTGCATATGCATTTCTTAACTGAGATGGATTCTACCAAAGAGCCTATGGGTGGAGCATCACTTAGGATCACTCTCCTTTTGACCTCCAGGGAGCCTTTCTGCGCGTGTGTAGTTAGGGAGGTGTCCTGACTTCGAGAATGAGAAATACGTGGTCTCTTCTATCTGGGCAGGGCCTGGCTTCCTCTCTCAATTGTCCTGCTATTGATATTTTGGAGTTTCAGTTTGCAGGGGATGAATCTCCAATTGCTTTACCCTGGGGGAGGGGGCACCTACCTCCTGCCTCAAAAGGGGGATCTCAGCGTAACTCTGCTTCTGATTCCACCCAATAGTGAACAGCGGTTATTATTAGTCTTTGATGTGGCAAATAGAATGGCTGTGAAGCCAGGACACTCCCCATCTCCAGCCTTGATCTGTACCCAACAGCTCCCATTTTTGGCTTCCCAGGTGTCTCTAGTGATAAAGAATCTGCCTGCCAATGCAGGAGACATAAGAGACGCGGGTTCCACCGCTGGGTCGGGAAGATCCCCTGGAGAAGGGAATGGCAACCCACTGCAGTGTTCTTGCCTGGAGAAGCTCATGGAGGAGCCTCGGGAACTGCAGGCCGTGGGGCCCCAAAGAGCTGGATACGACTGAGGTGGCTGAGCACTCGCACCTCCACTGTTAGTGAGGCAGCCAGAGACAGCCCTCTGAGCAGGAGGTTTCAGCTGGAACATTCTTGCTCCCCTCTCCCAGACATCTGAAAATAGCTGGAGACGTTTTCTGTTGTCACAGAGGAGTGGTGTGTGTGTGTGTTTGTGTGTGTGTGTGCGTGCTACTGGCATATATGGAGGCTAGGGATGTTGTCAAAATGCACTGGAAAGCCCCCTGCTGCTGCTGCTGCTGCTGCTAAGTCGCTTCAGTCGTGTCCGACTCTGTGCGACCCCACAGATGGCAGCCCATTGGGCTCCGCCATCCCTGGGATTCTCCAGGCAAGAACACTGGAGTGGGTCGCCATTTCCTTCTCCAATGGAAAGCCCCCTACAAAACAGAATTGTCCTGCCTAAAATGTCAGTCATGTTGCTGTTGAAAAACCCTGCTCTAGGTTTTCCTGGAGCCTGTTGTGTGGTTCCAATACACAGCTAAGATGAAGATGTTGACCAGCCTCTCCATGTCCCAACCTTGGGACCCATTGTGATTTCAACAAATTAAAATAAGCCCCCCCTAAAATGATTTAAAAGTCTCAGCAACTAAAAGGATAACTGAGCAACCATCTTGATTTGCCTTGGATTGTTTCTGTTTTAGCACCGAGAGCATTGAGTTTTAGCATTGAAGAGTTTGGGGAACCACTCAAGTCTGGCCTGCTAGCAGCTAGAACTCTCTGCTGTTGAATTAGCCTTTGCGATTTTATTTTATTTTTTAAATTTATTTATTTTAATTGGAGGCTAATTACAATATTGTAGTTCACTTGCTTAGTCGTGTCTGACTCTTTTCGACCCCATGAATCGCAGCATGCCAGGCCTCCCTGTCCATCACCAACTCCTGGAGTTCACTCAGACTCACGTCCATCAAGTCAGTGATGCCATCCAGCCATCTCATCCTCTGTCGTCCCCTTCTTCTCCTGCTCCCAATCCCTCCCAGCATCAGAGTCTTTTCCAATGAGTCAACTCTTCGCATGAGGTGGCCAAAGTACTGGAGTTTCAGCTTCAGCATCATTCCCTCCAAAGAAATCCCAGGGCTGATCTTCAGAATGGACTGGTTGGATCTCCTTGCAGTCCAAGGGACTCTCAAGAGTCTTCTCCAATACCACAGTTCAAAAGCATCAATTCTTTGGCAACATCTCCTCATAAATAGGAACTCAACAAATAAATAGATGCCTAATTTTTCACTTCCTTAAGAGCCAGTGATCTAAGCGGAGTCAAGCTCTTGCTCGTGCATGGTCATGCTGGACTCTTTGCAACCCTTTGGACAGCAGCCCTCCAGGCTCCTCTGTCCATGGGATTCTCCAGGCAAGAATACTGGAGTGGGTTGCTATTTCCTCCTCCAGGGTATCTTCCCGACTCAGGGATCAAACCCATGTCTCCTGTGTCTCCTGTTTTGCAGGATTCTTTACCCTCTGAGCCATCGGGGAAGCCACTGTTTCTAGGCATAGATGTTAAAAACTAGATTTACTGAATTCACCAATATTCCCTGGAAATACCTAGCTGGAGCAATCTTGACTGTGTAAGGAAAGTGGGGGGATGGTCAGAGGCCCCACAGAGTTAGAAGGATGTTCTTGAGGCTTGGCATCGGGCACTCCCACCCCTTTCCTCTTGTGTCTTTGCCAGGCCTTCGGAGAGTCCTTAGCAAGCTCCACCTGTCCCTCTGATAGAACATCTCGGGGACCTCTCCTGACCCTTTGCCAGGAGACATCTCTGCTCCTAAAGGTGTTAATGCCATCTGCTTGCCAATGCCACTGAAATCTACATCTCCAACTGGAGACGTCGGTAGACACTCATCTAACTGCTTACTGGACTTCACCTCTTGGAAGTATGACAGCAATAAAAACGAAAAATACTTTCGTAGTCTTAACTGTGTGTAAACACTAATGCGGTCTTAACAGAGACATTTTAAGTACCTCACATATAATAGCTCATATAAGCTACACAGCAGCACTTGAGAAAGCTACTATTGCTCCCATCCTCAAGAAATGGGTCACAGAGAAGCTGGGTAACGACGCTAAGAAGGCAGAGCCAGCCTCGCTTCAGGGCCCCTGTCCTCACCCACTGTGTGTCCTGGCCCCTGAGCGTGCATCCTCGCCATGACCGGCACGGAAAGGAGCCTGCTGCTCCCCCATCGCTCTCTCCCTCCCCGCCAGCCCCCCACGGGCCCAGAGGGGAAAATCGGAGTCACCTTGCAATTGTCTTTCTTCCACCTCCCTTCCAAGTAATTCGACCACCAAATCCTATCACTTCTACATCCTACATATTTTAAAAATCTGTTTAATTGCCTCTCTCTCTCTCTCTAATCTAACTTTGCAACCAGAGGGTCTTCAAAAACAAACAGCCAGTGGCATTTAGCAGTTCACCTTTCTTCAGTTTATCAGCTTCCCTTCAGCGGCTTCCAGTTGCCCGATGGATAAATCCTAACTCCTTAGCCGAGTCTACAAGGCCCTCTGTGACCCCACCCGTACCCACCACCTTGGCCCCATCCCTCCTCACTGTTCCCTTCCTTATTCCGGCTGGCTCTGAGTTTTCCAGGGGCTCTGGCTCTCTCTCTCCCCACTGAGACTTTACTCATGCTCTTCCTTCTGCCTGCAACCCTTCCCCCACTGCCTAGGTCAGAGGGAGACCTTCTCTGACTGAAGACTGTGATGAGCCCTTTGCTGTTCCCTGGCTCCCTTTAACTTCCCAGGAGATAGGCTTCACCACATCTAATAGGCTTCATCTCATCTGAAGTCTATGATCCCAGCTGCTTGAGGGTAGCGATTGTGTCTATCTTCTTTCCCTCTGGATCCTAAAAGTAGAGCCAGGTGCATCTTCAACTACCAAGAAATATCCATAGCATGAATGAGTGGCAGGACCATTCAGAGCAAATAACACACTGACCACAGTAGCAAAGCCCTTGCTATTTGATGAAATATCAGCTTTATCGAGATAGAGTTCACATGCCATACAATTCATGATTCTACGGTTTTTAGTATATTCGCAGAAGTATGCAATTATCACCACAATTTTAGAACATTTTCGTCACCCCAGAAGAAACCTTTTCTCACTATCAGTCACTCTTCACTTCTTCCCATGTTATTTTAAAAAGATAATAAAGCCTGGTATTTGCAGAGTGTTTCATATGGGTAAACAGAGCTGATGTGGGCTCACTGAATCTTGAACAATTCTGTGAGGTGGGTATTGGATGGCATCTGTCAATGAGTTTTAACTTCAGTTTATGGAGGAAGACTTTTAATCAACAAAAATTTTCTTCTAAAAGGAAGGGGAGAAGTGGTGGAGGTGGAGGTGCCCAGGAGGCTGGAGCCTTCTGCTGGCGGACTGTTGATTCTGGATAGGTACTGGCCGGGATCCCTGACTTAATGGACATGAGTTTGAGCAAGCCCCGGGAGTTGGTGCTGGACAGGGAAGCCTGGCGTGCTGCAGTCCGTGGGGCCACAAAGAGTCGGAACTGAGCGGCTGGACTTGGGAGCTCCACACATGCTGTCACGTGAGCTTGGGGTGCTGCACTGCCCCTGGCGCTCTGGGGAGTTCAGTGTCTGCAAAACTCGCTGCTGAGAATGTTGATTAGTTGGAAGATGCAGACGGTAGAGAAAGAATACATAAAGCAAATAGATTTTGAGATAATATTACAAGATCTGAATTTGAATCCTGGTTCTGCTACTTATTACAACTCTCTGACTTTGGGATAGTTAACCTTCCCATTTATAATACTTTGGTCACCAACTGAGAAGAGCCAACCCATTGAAAAAGACTCTGATGCTGGGAAAGATTGAGGGCAGGAGGAGAAGGGGATGACAGAGGATGANTTACAAGATCTGAATTTGAATCCTGGTTCTGCTACTTATTACAACTCTCTGACTTTGGGATAGTTAACCTTCCCATTTATAATACTTTGGTCACCACCTGAGAAGAGCCAACCCATTGAAAAAGACTCTGATGCTGGGAAAGATTGAGGGCAGGAGGAGAAGGGGATGACAGAGGATGAGATGGTTGGATGGCATTACTGACTCAATGGACATGAATTTGAGCAAACTCCAAGAGATAGTGAAGGATAGGAAAGTCTGGCATGTTGCAGTCCATGGGGTCACAAAGAGAGATGGACACAACTTAGTGACTGAACAGCAACTAACCTTCCCAATATTCAGCTTCTTTACTTTAAAACAGTATCCATAGTATCTTCCTTGTGTGCTTATTGTGAGGATTAAGGGAGCTAGTGTATGTGAAGCAACTTCATATATTGGTGCTCAATGAATAGTAGAACATTTTTTACTGATAAACAGGCTTTTTAAAAATAAACTAAAGCATGCATGGAAGCAATACTATATAATTACTGAAAAATAAGAATTCATTGCTATCCAGGTTATAGTGAAATAGACACGCTCAAACACTGCTAAAGGAACACGCATGCTGAAAGCAAAAGGTCCATGTGACGCAAAGGCCAGAAAGTCACTTTCCTTTGACTTGGACATCTACTCCTGCAGCTTTATTCAAAAGAAGTAATCTAAAATTACCAACAATAGCAGTAAAATCACTATGTACAAAGTTACTCATCACTGTGTTGCTTCAGTAGTAAAAATACTGGAAACAACTGATTGATAGTCCAAAGAATGCTTTGGAATTTAGGGTTATATAAGCAAGTTGGAGAAGACTCTTGAGAGTCCCTTGGACTGCAAGGAGATCCAACCAGTCCATTCTGAAGGAACCATAGGGCTGCAAAAAGTCGGACACGACTGAAGCAGCTTGGCATGCACGCACACAGCAGGGCAGGGTATTAGGCAACCGTTAAAAATAACATGAAAAGCTTTTGGGCACAGAAGAATCCACGTGTCCAGACACCCCGAGGTGGGAGGGAGCCTGGAAGTGTGCGAAGAAACAAAGACGAATACCCGAGGTGCAGCTAAGGTCTAAGTTCAGTGGGAAGCCACTGAGGAGTTGCTAGCAGAGAGGGGCATAACCCAAATTGCGGGTTTTAAAAGCTCATTTGTCGTAATGTGGAAAACAATTTGGGAAACTGTTTCAAAAAACCCACAGGTATGCCGGAAAAGCATGCAAAATGGTATGAGTGAGAGTGAAGTCGCTCAGTCGTGTCCGACTCTTTGCGACCCCATGGACTGTAGCCCACCAGGCTCCTCCATCCATGAGGTTTCCCAGGCAAGAATACTGGAGTGGGTTGCCATTTCCTTCTCCAGCAAAATGGTATGAGGATGATTGAAACAAACATTTTTCCTCTTTTAAAAAATTCCTTAATCAAAAAATAAAATGAGAATAAAGAAAGATTTTAGAAAAATTCCTTAATCTTGACCCACCATTTTTTCTCCCTTAAAAATGGGGAGAGATAATTCACCTTCCAGCAGAAAGTAGCTATGTTCTCTGTGAGACGCTGCGGCCCAAGAATATTGGAGGCGTCGTGCANCAAAATGGTATGAGGATGATTGAAACAAACATTTTTCCTCTTTTAAAAAATTCCTTAATCAAAAAATAAAATGAGAATAAAGAAAGATTTTAGAAAAATTCCTTAATCTTGACCCACCATTTTTTCTCCCTTAAAAATGGGGAGAGATAATTCACCTTCCAGCAGAAAGTAGCTATGTTCTCTGTGAGACGCTGCGGCCCAAGAATATTGGAGGCGTCGTGCAAGGGCGATAAGGCCTGGGAGGGATGTGGTCTTACCAAATGTATAAGGGGTGGGAGGTGAAAGTGAGTTATCGACCTCCATCAGCCGCTGCTTCTCCACCAGGTGATAAGCTATCAGAAATAGCTTCCTGTTGATGTTACAGATGTTATAGCTTCATTTATCACTGTCTGATCTCCTCTTGAGTCCTGCCTTTAAAGGTGTCAGCTCAAAGCAGAGTGAGGAGGACCATATCACTTGGAGCTCAGCAGATAGGGGCTTAGATACGGACTCCCAAGGAGCTCCAGCAGAAATCCACTGACCAGGACCTCTGGGAAGGAACAGACTAAGGGCTTTTGTGAGAAAATCATTATTCCATTTTCGGCACGTGTTTGCATGTAGTTAGGCAGTGGGGTGTGGGCAAACTGTACATATGTATAAGGAACAGAATGCTTAAATGCATTCACTCACTTCCATATGCCACAAACACTGCTTGAACACCTCCTAGGAGTAGGCAGATTTCTGGTGACCGGGGATATGGTAGAAGTGTTTGCATGTAGTTAGGCAGTGGGGTGTGGGCAAACTGTACATATGTATAAGGAACAGAATGCTTAAATGCATTCACTCACTTCCATATGCCACAAACACTGCTTGAACACCTCCTAGGAGTAGGCAGATTTCTGGTGACCGGGGATACGGTAGAGTTGATGCTGGGTGGCCTTGGCCTGCAGCTGCTTGAAGCAGGGCTTCAATTTCTGGCCAGAGATTGAGGCTGGGCATCAGCAGGAAGAGTGCTGAATCTCAGTTACTAATCCACCAGAGTCAGAGGCCAGCGGCAAGGCCCTGGCCCATCAGCTGTGTGGAAACGAATTTCCATGTAGAGACAGCAAGTAGTGAAACAAATAACTTGTTTATTTGAAGAAACAATGGTATAGTACGTGTGGATAGACTCAAGAGCAGGCTCAGAGGGAGAGTTGCACCATCGTGGCAATTGGATCACTTTCATGGTACATTTCTTCCGGGTTTCTTTTGACTAGTCATCTTGCTTTGCTGGTTCTGAGTCCATATTTGGTTTATCTGAAGGTCCTCCCATGTGTGCACACACAGCTCATAGCCAAGATGGATTCTAGCAAAGAGGCCTGACATCACTTACAACATCACTTACTATGAAGTGACGCTCCCTCCCTTTTTGACCTCCAAGTAGCCTCTCTGCGCATGTGTAGTCAGGGAGTTCTCTCTAACTTTGAGAATGAGTAATACGTGATCTATATCTTTTATCTAGGCAGGGTCCAGCCTCCTTCATCATCCTGCTTTTATGGAGCTTCTGCCTTTATGGAATTTCTGTCCACAGGGGAGAAACTGTTCAGCCTGGGGCCCATCTGTCTCCTGCCTCTGAGTCATACATAGACCCTGGATTTAGAGCAGAGTCATGGATGATCTAATCAAAACTCCTTGCAAATGTATATGAAAAAATGTAGTCCAGAGAGGGCAAAGGCCTCTGATCTCCAAGTCACTGATGTCCAAATCAAGTAGACTTTTTACTGTTACAAGACTATCCCAGTGAGAGTACACACACAGAAGATTACAATGTGTCATGTTCAAAGACCCTTAGGAGAAGGCAATGGCATCCCAATCCTTGCCTGGAAAATCCCATGGATGGAGGAGCCTCGTAGGCTGCAGTCCATGAGGTCACTAGGAGTCGGACACTACTGAGCGACTTCACTTTCACTTTTCACTTTCATGCATTGGAGAAGGAAATGGCAACCCACTCCAGTGTTCTTGGCTGGAGAATCCCAGGGACGGGGGAGCCTGGTGGGCTGCTGTCTCTGGGATTGCACAGAGTCGGACATGACTGAAGCGACTTAGCAGCAGCAGCAGCAGCAGCAGCAGCAGCAGCAGCAGCAAAGACCCTTAACAACTACATTTTTTAAAATGTATTTTATTTATGTACTATGGCTGCGCTGGATCTTCTCTGCTGCTCGCGGGCTTTCTCTGGCCCTGGCGAGTGGGCTGTACTTCTCGTCGTGGTGGCCTCTCTTCCGGAGCACAGGCTCCAGCTGCATGGGCTTCCGAAGCTGCCGCGCATGGGCCCAGTAGCTCTGACACATGGGCTTAGCTGCTCCGCAGCATGTGGAATCTTCCTGGACCAAGGATGGAGGCCACGTCCCCTGCACTGGCAGGTGGATTCACATCCAGGGACGCCCAGCTACATGGTACTGTGAGCCTTGGAGTGGCATCATCGAAGGTTCTGGTCCAACAACGATCCACATAGAAGAACAGAGCAGAGTGAACCCTGCACAGCCCTGGATGCTGACATAACTATTCTGGGTTCAGAGAAAAGAGAAAACAACGTAGTGAGTCAAAAATCTTGGCTTGATTCCCGTAGGTTAACTGTAGCTAGAGTTAAGTAGCAGGAGATCCTGGCACTCAGGAGCAGAGAGCTGTTTGTTGACAGTGTAAGGATGAACCTGAAGGGTGTAGAAAAGCCAGTTAGGAAGTTATTCTGTAAAGCTTCCATGCATTCTTAAACTTTGAATGAGAATGTTGCTTCCTATTGCTTCTCGGGTGGCTGCCTGGGTCGGGAAGATCCCCTGGAGAAGGAAATGGCAACCCACTCCAGTGTTCTAGCTTGAGAAATCTCATGGACAGAGGAGCCTGGTGGCTACAGTCCATGGAGTCACAAAAGAATCAGACACAACTTAGTGATTAAACAAAAATAATTCTTAACATAGCTATGAAAGAAAAGAAAACTGTAGCTACAGACACATTTCCACAGTGAACTGATAACGCATTGCAGATGCGAAAACACCCAGCAGGGCTCAGCCCGAGAGGTGGACTTTTAACTTTAAGGAATAGAAGCGTAAATATTAATAGCTGCCCTATGTTGTTTACCAGGGGGCTTCCCCAATTGCTCAGTAGGTAAAGAATCCTCCCGCAATGCAGGACACACAGGAGGTGTGGGGTTGATCCCTGGGTTGGGAAGATCCTCTGGAGGAGGAAACGGCAGCCCACTCCAGTGTTCTTGCCTGGAGAATACCCTGGACAAAGGAGCTTGGCGGGCTACAGTCCATGGGGTCGCAAAGAATCGGATACAACTCAGCATGATGAGCTGTTTCCCAGAGAAAAGAGCACCTGTTAAGTACTTTGCCTATGTATTTGTATTAACTTTAAAACACCTTATGAAATTAAAAAAAATTAAACATGTATTATTAACCTGTGAAAAAACTGAGACTCAGAGAGGTTAAGTAACTTTTCCCAATTTACTCAGCTATCAGGTAACTGAGCCAGTTTTCAAATCTCAATTTATCTGATTCAGGAGCCCTTATTCCACACTGCTTAACTTGTCCAGAGCAGGGAGGTGACATCACAGAGGCCTGCAAAGCTCTGCTTTCTTTGTTTTACATCAGGGTCATTTTATCCTCCTCCTGTTCTTCAGTCCTCAGTTTAGGTCTTGGAGGTTTAGCCTGAGACCCCACACCCAAAGCCTGCAGTCAACCTTCCTTCTTGGAGGTTTAGCCTGAGACCCCACACCCAAAGCCTGCAGTCAACCTTCCTTCCCTTGCTGGCACTGTCTGTCTTACAACTGCCCCAGCCGTCTCAGGTTGGCCCCATTCAGCGTTTAACGGCAAAGTGCTTAAAATCATTTTTATCAGTTGCCTACATCCCATACACACACTCTTAAATAACCTATGGCCACGGCATACACAGTTTCGGAGGTGAAGCAAGTGGGAAGGGACCTTTGCCAATTTGTAGAGACCCACTTCTTCATTTCATAAAGGAAGAACATGAGCTTGCTGGTGGGAAAGTGATTCGTCCGAGTTCATACAAGCAAATGAGTGCCAGAGCTGCGCCTTGAACCCAGGCCTCCTGACTCCTCCTGCCGTGCCCTTTCCACTCCACCAGGCCACGCGTGTATTCGTGGTATTTAAATTTGTGTTCACACGGAGGGAAAGAGACGACGACTCTCCACAGACATAAACTGCATGGAGCAGAAGTGCAGAGCCCTGCCAAGAGAGATAGGAGGTGTTATCTGTTGCTTCACCCAGCTTTTCTCAACCGAGCTAGATCATTATCTTTGAGTAGCATGTCCCCGCCCCGTTGGAAATGATGAAACATTGGTGACTGACCTCCACTGACTGACAAGCCTCCGGGTGGGGCTGGGGGGTGGTGAGGGAGATGTTTCCATCAGGACACCGCTGAAACACAGGCTGGGACCAGACCTTTCTCATGGTCCTGGGGGTAAGTATTGTCTTGGCAGTAGGATTTAAAATATGTTTAAGGGGTATGTGTCTGTTTATGTATATAAATGTACTCAAATTTCATAGCGGATTCTTTGTTTACGTGCTAGGATGCCAGGATGTGGAGTTCAATTGCCGTCCTCTTGGACTGAGCTTAAGATTTGGCACTGGGCACCTCACAGACCTCAGTGTCTCTCTCTTTTTGACTGCACCTGGAGGCATGTGGGATCTTAGTTCACCAACCAGGGATTGAGCCTGTGCATTGGGAGCATGGAGTCTTAACCGCTGGATCACCAGGGAAGTCCCTGGGCATTAATTAGCCTCCTGCTCCTGAGACCTGAGATCTGTTGGCAATAGCAGCAGCAGCCTTCAGGGCTCCAGCTGGAAGGTGATTTTGGAGGCAGACAGAACCAGATCCAAAGAACTTTGCAGAATGTTTATAAGCCTCAATTTCCTCATCTACAAAATGGGTATAAAACCATCCATGATATAGTATTGCTATGAGGATCACAGATAGTGGACATTTAGTGCTCAGTCCGGTACTCCAGCAATAGTAGCTATAAATTAATTACTCTTCTCAAGTCATCTGTGAACCAGATCACAGAATACCCCGCTACGTGAGTTTTTCCCTTAAGACTCATTCTGAGCTACAAAGAACTGGGATGTTTTGAGGGAAACAAACCAGTCTGGCAGTTTAAAAATGTTATAAAATGAGAATTAGAAAATGTATGCTGTCAAAGAAAAAAGCCATGCAAACATCCAGACCAGGAAAAGCCATGCAAACATCCAGGCAAAGAAAAGCCAGCAACAATGACAACAAAATATAATAGTTGACCCTTATATAGAGCTTCCTCTGTCCTAGGAACCGCTTTAAGAGCATCATGTAGATTAATTCATTCAATCTTCACAACAACTCTGAAAATATAGGTGCTATTCATAGTTTCTCTTTACGGTTGAGAAAACTGAAGCACAAAGGTGTTGAGTGATTTGACTGAAGTTGGTAACAGCTCTTCTAGAGAACTTCAGCACAGAAAAGTGTTTTTAGAGCAGGCCTCTCTCCTTCGTCTCTGCAGCCCGAGGAGCTCAGGAGTGGAGACTAGGCACTCAAGGAGGACGTGGTAATTGGGATCCTGCTCTTGTTCCTTGTATGGGCCTTGTTGTGTGGGCTTCGACAACCCTACCCAGTACAATGCCTTGAGTAGGGTCAGCTGCATAATCGGCAGAGCCCAGTGCAAAGAAACATCTGGGGTCCCTCTTTTAAAAATTAAGAATTTAAAGATGGCAACAGCCGAGCACTAGGCCCATCATGGGGCCCTTCTGGGCATGAGGTCCTATTGAACCGAATAGGAGGTAAGCCCGTGGCTCTGAGACCCAGCAGTGAGGCAGGAACAGTGCTCGAATCTTCCATGGTCTCACTTATCCCTCTTGACAAATCCTGTGAGAGAGGCCTTTGGCTTTCTAATTAACGGAGAAGGGCCATTAGGCTCAGGGACATTAAGTGCCCCACTCCCCACCAAGCTTTAACAGTATTTATTACATGGAAACAGATTGAATTGCAATGTGTACAGAATGTTATTAATACAAAGTGCTTTCCCCCATACATTGCCTCTAAAATTTAGAGTCTAAATACTGTGCCAAGAATCGCGGAGCTAAGTATGGACTAGACCTGGTTCCAGCCACTATAGTGCTCACAAATTGAGCATAACCTGTAGAAGGTGTTTAGTTTCTTTAAAATCTAGTTGGTCAATTCTATAAAATTTTGTTGGCTGGCCCCTCCAATTTACCTGGAGCTTTGCAGAACTAACTAGCAAAATGACTTCTGAATACTGCTTAAGTTGCTTGCAATTGTCTTGCTGATTTAATCTTGGCACTAAGTTGCAATCATCTCAAGTAATTGTTTATAAAAGGGTTTTCCATCAAATTACTAATCAGAAATTTAGGACTATTTGTTTTCTTCCTAAAAATTGGAAGTGCCTGCACCTGTAAAGCCATGTGAGTGGAGGTGTGGCCTAGCTGATTGAGACTCATAGTTGCTATTTCTTGTGAATTTGAGTTTTATCGTCTATGTCACTTTAATGGAATTCTAAAACAATAAAATGTCAGAACTAAATCTATTTAACTCATCCCCTTTAGTTTCTAGACAGGGAATCCAAGGCTCAGAGAGAGGAAGCAAGGTGTCCAAGGTAGCTGAGTCTGGAAAGCTGAGCTACAGTGTTGACCTGGTTTTCTATTTCGTATTCCAGATGTGTCCCAGCTCCCTGGGGTGAGGTCCCTGCCATGGTGACCAGAGCTGAAGCTAATCTAGGGACGATTTCCCTGATACGCAGGACAGAGGTAACACCCTAACTCTGTTGTCATCTCCGCGGTCAGGTTCCTCCCTTTCACAGTGCTTGACCTTCTCTGTTCCCTGGTGCCTGGACATAGGGACACTCACAGGACCAAGGATCTCCCAGGGCCATATAGCTTTGTTAACTGGATTGCTTATACCTCCCATCTGAAAATCATGAGTGAGGGCCCTGTGGAAATGGGTGCATTTATATAGGTAAGCCAACTTATAGGGATTGAACCCTCTTTCTGGTCTAAGGATCACCCCCTGTTGTATACCTCTATATGCCAAGCACTGGACTAAGTTTCTTAAATACTGTGTGTAGTGTGGTGAAGGCTCTGGCCTCAAACAGCCTGGGTTTGAATTCTTTCCCCTCCACGGGGAATTAAAACCTGGTTCTCTCCTATGCAAAAGGAGGGCAGCCATAGTAGCTACTTCATAGCGTTCTTATTTTGAGGGTTAAAAGAGATAATTTATTCAAAACGTTTTGCATGATGCTGGCATATAGGAAGCACACAACTTGAGTTAAAAATGAAACAAATGACATCCTCATTTTCCCCATAAAATTCTGGGACCAGAAGACAGAAAGCAAGTCAGAGCTAGGAAGGCCAGAGCTGGGATCCCCAGCCCAGCTCTCCTGACCACTGAGTCCCTGTTTCTCACCCTTTTCCTGCCCTTGCTTGTGAGGTTGCTGGGCAGCATACTCAGCTTTGCCCCATATCTTCTTATTCCCATGTGGTCAATGTACAGTGAACTTTGTTGCAGACAAGCAATTCCATTAAAGCTGTCCTCTACAGCCAGAGCTGGCAGATAGCTTTAGCTGGAGGGCTGTGCTCTCCATCCTCCACCCATCCATCCCTCTCAGTTGCTCTTCTATGAAGATTCTATTGCATGGGAATCTCTTTTTCTTCTAAAACATTACACCTTACACACATCTTCTGACAATTCATCATGCCTCATCGTGGCATTTCTTGTGCTTTTTGATTTTTTTTTACACCTTAATGTCTTGATTTTCCAAGTACAACATGAGCTCTTGGAAGTTCAGATAGCAATCTCCCCTTTTCATGGCCAAGGGTATTTCATCCAGGACCACACACAGACCACTCAATAAATATTTGATTCATTGAAATTCAGACATTTAACTTACTATCTCAATGCTCTATTAACATGGCGAGATAGAATTTAGATGTAAATAAAATATTTATGTAGAGAAATTTGGTCTCGTGCTAAGTTAAGCTGCTCAGAATTTCTGGATTTGTTTTCATACTCTTAAAAATCTTTTTTTTCTGATTGGAAAAAATCATCCACAACATTTCAGTACCTAACATTTAATATTTAAGTATCTTTTTTTCCGTTTCCCCATTTTGAAGAAAGCACATTTAAACAGACTCCCCAATTTAATTTCCATAAATGTATGTTCATGAGAAAATTTATATTTAATATGCAAAATTATTGTCAAAGAATTATTCTGGCTTTGATGAACAGAATCATGTGAATTGAGGGGTAGAGGTTATTGCTAAACTAATAGACACAGTTTTTTAATGATCTAGAGTTTTCTTTCTTTAAAAATATTCTTTTTATGTTCACTTTTTTATAGAGTTGTGATCATATTGTATATTGTATACTACATATATACAATAAAGTACAAGCTAAATATAACTGTCTTGTAATTTTTCACTGAAGACTCTTTCCCTAGATTAATTTTTCCTAAACATAATTTAACAAGTCTACACTATTTTTTAAAAATGGTTTGTCTGGAACCCACCTTGTTACAATTCCTTTTCAAATATGTTCCAGCCTTTCTGGATTGTTATTTTTTTTCCTAATAAATTTTTGAATAATTTTGAGGTTTAAAAATTTCTCACTCTAATTTTGATTGGAATTATATCAGACCAATAAATCAATTTTGAAGCAATTTTTTTAGTCTTCTAACTTCCCAATCTGAAACATCAGATGTCTTTCTATTAGTTTAAGTCTTTTAGGTTTCTCAGTAACTTTCTAGAATTTTCTATAAAATAACTTTCTTATAATTAAAATTATTCTTAGCTATATCTGTTGTGATGGTTGATAAGGCTCCTTGTTCCCCTTGCCCCTAATTCTATTTTCTATTATAGAAAAATAGAAAGAATGGGTGGTAATTTTAGAATATTTGTCATGCCCTTAGGACTTTCCTGAGCAGTCTCATTAATTTCACTAGTTTTTCAATTGATTCTTTTGGGATTCCTAGGTATAAAATCACATCTTTTGCAAATAAGGATAAACTTGATTTTTCCTTGTTGCATTTCTTTTGTGCATGAGTTATTAGCTGAGGTTCCAGCATCAGCCTGTCTGGGCACAAAGCCTCATTAACCCTTCTCATTATCTTGGCCAACTTATTTAACTTCTCTGCGTCTGAGTTCTGTCCTCCGTAAAATGGAAGTAATAATAATAGTACCTACCTCCTAGGTAGTTGTGAGAATCAGATGAGTAGACATATGTAAAAGTGTCAGCCACAGAGAGCCTGCTCAATAAATATTCAATATTATTTTTATAGATTGGAGGAACTTCCAGGAATTAGAATTTCTAAGATTAATTTTTTAAAATGGTTACAACAGATATCTTATTTCTCAAATAATGGCTAAAATATTTTACCATTTGGTAAGATGTTGACTGCTTGTATAGAAGGGATATTCTTTATTAGAGTAAGAAGGAATCTTCACATTTGACTTTTAATAACTTAAGAAATAAAGAAATGAGAGATAGTTAGGGAGTTTGGGATGAGCACCTACACAGTGCTATATTTTAAATGGATGAAAAACAGTTCTCTGTGTAGCACAGAGAACTTTGCTTAGTGTCATGTGGCAGCCTGAATGGAAAGGAGTTTGAGAGACAATAGATGCATATGTACATGTATGACTGAGTACCTTTGCTGTCCACCTGAAACTATCATAATATTGTTAATTGGCTATACTCCAATACAATTTAAAACATTTAATTTAAAAATAGTAATAATGAGTATTCAATTTTATCAAATGTTTTTGGCATTTTACTGTGATCATAGTTTAATTTTTTTTATTTATCCATGTGTTTACAGTATATAAAAAGCAGTTCCTTAAATGATCGAGGCTTAGACTTTTGAGTCAGATGAGCTTGAATTAAAAAGACTCTTCCAGTAGGGGCACAAGGACAAATTGTTCACTTCTTGGACAACCTCAGTGTCCTCATCTAGGAAATGGTGATGATGTCTGTTCTTGTAGGGCAAGAAGATAAAAGCCACATGGAAAACACTCAACCTTAGTTTTCATTATTGTAATAATTAATCTGGATATCCCTGGAGTAATTTAAACTTTTTAAAATTTTTATTGGAGTATAGTTTGTTTACAATATTGTGTTAGTTTCAGGTGTACAGCAAAGAGAATCAGTTACACATATTCACATGTGTGCATGCCAAGTCGCTTCAGTCCTGTCCGACTCTTTGTGACCCTATAGACGGTTTCCCACCAGGCTCCTCTGTCCGTGGGATTCCCAGGCAAGAACACTGGAGTGGGTTTCCATGCCCTTCTCTAGGGAATCGTCCTGACCCAGGGATCAAGCCCACATCTCCTGCGGCTCCTGCACTGGCAGATGGTTTCTTTACCACTGTGCCCCATACACACACTGCTACTGCTGCTGCTACTGCTAAGTCACTTCAGTCGTGTCCGACTCTGTGTGACCCCATAGACGGCAGCCTACCAGGCTCCCCCGTCCCAGCTATGTACAAAAGAAATAACTAATAAGAACCTACTGTATAGCACAGGAACACTTCTCAGTACTCTGTAATGACTTATATAGGAAAAGAAAATTAAAAAGAGTGGACATATGTGTATGCGTGGGGCTTCCCCAGCGGCTCAGTGTTAGAGAAACTGCCTGCAACACAGGAACTGCAGGAGATGTGGGTTCAGTCCCTGGGTCAGGAAGATCCCCTGGAGGAGGGCATGGCAACCCACTCCAGTATTCTGGCCTGGAGAATCCCACGGATGGAGGAACCTGGTGGGTTACGGTCCGCGGGGTCACAAAGAGTTGGACATGACAGGGTGATGGAGCACACAGCACAAAGTGGTATACGTCTATCCCAGTCTCTCAGGTTATCTTTCCCTCCCCTCCCTTTCATCACCATACGTTTGCTTTCTATATCTGTGACTGTTTCTGTTTTGTAAATAAGTTCATTTGTACCATTTTTTTTAGATTCCACGTATAAGCAATATCTCTGTCTGACTCACTTCACTCAGTATGATAATTGCAGATCCATCCATGTTGCTGCAAATGGCATTGTTTTCTTCTCTTTTATGACCGAGGGCTTCCCTGGTGGCCCAGAGGGTAAAGCATCTGCCCACAATGCAGGAGACCATGTTCCATCCCTGAGTCGGGAACATCCCCTGGAGAAGGACATGACAACCCCACTCCAGTATTCCTGCCTGGGGAATCCCATAGACGGAGGAGCCTGGGGGCTATATATATAGTCCATGGGGTCACAGAGAGTCGGACACGACGTAGTGACTTCAATATTCCATTATATACATGCACCACGTTTTCTTTATGTGTTCCTCGGTGGACGGTCAGCGGACACTTAGGTTGCTTCCATGCTTGGCTATTGTAAATAGTGCTACGGTGAGCATTAGGGTGTAAGTATCTTTTCAAATTATGGTCCTGTCTGGATGTATGCCCAGGAGTGGGATTAGCTCTATTTTTAGTGTTTTAAGAAACTTCCACACTGTTCTCCATAGTGGTTGTTCCAATTTACATTCCCACTAACAGTGTAGGAGGGTTTCCTTTTCTCCACACTTTCCCATCATGTATTGTTTGTAGATTTTTTTGATGATGGCCATTCTGACCTGTGTGGGGTGACAGCTTATTATAGTTTTGATCTGCATTTCTCTTAATGATGTTGAGTATCTTCTCATGAGCTTTTTTGGCCATCTGGATGTCTTGTCTGGAGAAATGTCTATTTAGAACTTGTGCTCACTTTTTATATTGAGGGTTTTTTTTTTTTTTGGTATTGAGTTAATTGCATGAGTTGTTTGTGTATTTTTGGAGATATATCTGTTGTGGGTCACTTCATTTGCAAACATTTTCTCCCATTCTGAAGGTTGGTTTTTCATTTTATGATTTCCTTTGCTGTGCAAAGCTAAGTTTGACCAGGTCCCAGTTTTTTATTTTTGTTTTTATTTTCATATGCCTATGTTTTTCTCTAAAAGTTTTATAGTATCAGAACTTACAATTAGGTTTTTAATTCATTTTGAGTTTGTGTATGGTGTTAGGAAGTGTTCTAATTTCGTTCTTTTACATGTAGCTGTCCAGTTTTCCCAGCACCACTTATTGAAGAGACTGTCTTTTTTCATCATATACTCTTGTCTCCTCCATCATAGATTAGTTGACCATATGTGTGTGGGTTTGTCTCTGGACTTCCTATCCTGTTCCATTGATTTTCATGTCTGTTTTTGTGACAGTACCATACTGTCCTGATTACTGTGAAAGTTGCTCAGTCCTGTCCGACTCTTTGTGACCCCACGGACTATAGGCCAGAATATTGGAGTGGGTAGCCTTTCTCTTCTCTAGGGGATCTTCCCAACCTAGGGATCAAACCCAGGTCTCCCACATTGCAGGCAGATTATTTACCAGCTGAGCCACCAGGGAAACCCTAAGAATACTGAAGTCGGTAGCCTATCCCTTCTCCAGCGGATCTTCCCGACCCAGGAATCGAACCGGGGTCTCCTCCATTGCAGGCAGATTCTTTACCAACTGAATTATCAGGGAAGCCGCCTGATTACTGTAGATTTGTAGTGGAGTCTGAAATTAGGGAGCCTGATTTCCCTGTAGTAACTTTTAAAAAATAATTTAATTAATTTATTTTAATTGGAGGCTAACTACTTTACAATATTGTAGTGTTTTTTGCCATACATTGACATGACTCAGCCATGGGTGAACATGTGTCGCCCATCCTGAACTCCCGTCCCACCTCCCTCCCCATCTCATCCCTCAGGGTTCTCCCAGTGCACTGGCTTTGAGTGCCCTGTTTCACGCATCGAACCTGGACTGGTGATCTATTTCACATATGGTAATATACATGTTTCAATGCTATCCTCTCAAATCATCCCCCCCTCGCCTTCTCCCACAGAGTCCTAAAGTCTGTTCTTTATATCTGTGTCTCTTTTGCTGTCTCACATATAGGGTCATCATTACCATCTTTCTAAATTCCATATGTACTGTATTGGTGTTTTTCTTTCTGGCTTACTTCACTCTGTATAATAGGCTCCAGTTTCATCCACCTCATTAGAACTGATTCAAATGCATTCTTTTTGATGGCTGAGTAATATTCCATTACATATGTACCACAGCTTTCTTATCCATTCGTCTGCCAATGGACATCTAGGTTGCTTCCATGTCCTAGCTATTGTAAACAGTGCTGCAATGAACATTGGGGTACACGTGTCTCTTTCAGTTCTGGTTTCCTTGGTGTGTATGTCCAGCAGTGGGATTGCTGGGTCATATGGCAGTTCTATTTCCAGTTTTTTAATGAATCTCTACAGTGGCTGTACTAGTTTGCATTCCCACCAACAATGTAAGAGGGTTCCCTTTTTTCCACACTCTCTCTGCATTTATTGTTCGTAGACTTTTTGATAGCAACAATTCTGACCAGCATGTGATGGTACCTCATTGTGGGTTTGATTTGCATTTCTCTGAAAATGAGTGATGTTGAGCATCTTTTCATGTGTTTGTTAGCCATCTGTATGTCTTCTCTGGAGAAATGTCTGTTTAGTTCTTTGGCCCATTTTTTTACTGGGTCATTTATTTTTCTGGAATTGAGCTGCATGAGCTGCTTGTATATTTTTGAGATCAATTCTTTGTCAGTTGCTTTGTTTGCTATTATTTTCTCCTATTCTGAAGGCTGTCTTTTCACCTTGCTTATAGTTTCCTTTGTTGTTCAAAAGCAGGCATAGAAGGAACATAACTCAACATAATAAAAGCCATATATGACAAACCCACAACAAACATCATCTTCAATGGTGAAAAATGGAAAGTATTTCCCCTAAAGTCAGGAATAAGACAAGGGTGCCCACTCTCACCGCTACTATTCAACATAGTTTTGGATGTTTTAGTCACAGCAATCAGAGAAGAAAAAGAAATAAAAGGAATCCAGATTGAAAAAGAAGTAAAACTCTCACTGTTTACAGATAACATGATCCTCTACATAGAAAACCCTAAAGACACCATCAGAAAATTATTAGAGCTAATCAACGAATCCTGAGAAGGAAATGGCAATCCACTCCAGGGCTGTTGCCTGGAAAATCCCATGGACAGAGGAGCCTGGTAGGCTACAGTCCATGGGGTCGCAAAGAGTTGGACACGACTGAGCAACCACACTATAATCAATGAATAGAGTAAAGTAACAGGATATAAAATTAATAATATGCAGAAATCCCTTGCATTTCTATACACTAAAAATGAGAAAACAGAAAGAGAAATTAAGGAATCAGTTCCATTCACCATTGCAATGAAAAGAATAAAATACTTAGGAATAAATCCACCTAAAGAAACAAAAAACCTATAAACTATACTTAAAGAAACTATAAACTATAAACCATAGTTAGGTATAAACTATACCTAAAGAAATAAAAGACCTATAAACTATAGGACACTGAAAAGGTTTTTTATAGAAAACTATAAAACACTGATGAAAGAAATCAGAGGACACAAATAGATGGAGAAATATACCATGTTCATGGATTGAAAGAATAAACATAGTGAAAATGAGTATACTACCCAAAGCAATTTATAGATTCAGTGTAATCCCTATCAATCTACCAATGGTATTTTTCACAGAACTAGAAAAAATAATTGCAAAATTTGTATGGAAATACAAAAAACCTTGAATAGTCAAAGCAATCTTGAGAAAGAAGAATGGAACTGGAGGAAAAAACCTGCTTGACTTCAGACTATACTTCAAAGCTACAGCCAAGACAGTATGGTACTGGCACAAAGACAGAAACATAGATCAGTGGAACAAAATAGAAAGCCCAGAGATAAACCCATGCACCTATGGACAGCTTATCTTTGACAAAGTAGGCAAGAATATACAAAGGAGAGAAGACTATCTTTTTAACAAGTGGTGCTGGGACAACTGGTCAACCACTTGTAAAAGAATGAAACTAGAACACTCTCTAACACCATACACAAAAATAAATTCAAAATTGATTAAAGATTTAAATGTAAGACCAGAAACTATAAAACTCCTAGAGAAAAACATATGCAAAACACTCTCTGACATAAATCACAGCAGGATCCTCTATGACCCACCTCCCAGAGAAATGGAAATAAAAGCAAAAATAAACAAATGGGACCTAATTAATCTTAAAAGCTTTTGGACAATGAAGGAAACTATAAGCAACGTGGAGTACCTTTTGATATAATCATGTATTTACCTCTGTATTCATAAATGAGATGAGCCTGGAGAGCTTTCCATTTTTTTCTGTGCCCTATGTTCCTTAAAATTTGAAAAATTCATTTGTAACACTATCTGGATGCAGATTTTGAGTAGATAGTTTTTATACTGCTTTTAATTTCAAATAATAATAGCTGTCATTTATTGGATGCTTATTACTATGTGACAAAAGCTAGAATAACTTACATATCTCATCTTACTTCATCTGCAGAAGTGGGTATCATTTATGTTCATTGAACCAAACCCTGAGAATTAGTGATTATTGATTTTATCTTACAAGTAAGAAAGCGGAGACTTTGAGAGGTTAAATAATTAGACCCAACTCATGCAGATGATGAGCTGGGATGTGAAGCTAGACTGTCAGACTCCAAGTTCTCTGCCTTTAGCTACTCGAGAGGTACCAGACTCAGATCCCAAACTTCTTTCTTGTTATTTTGCTTTGCTTTTAGTCTGTTTAAGTTTTCTGTGCCTTATGGAGTCCATTTCTCTAACCTATATTTTTCTAGGAAATTGATACTTTTATTGATATTTCACACACACACAAATGTCAGTAATTTCACAATTTTTGGCTTCCTCTGTTTATGTGGTTATAGTTATTATTAGTTTGGCTTATTTATGTTTCATCCTTTTCTTGATTATTCAAAACTGCATATTCAATTAGAGGACAAAAGTCTAGTAGAGTGAAGGAGACTGAATGATATAAAATAGAAATATGTATTTTTTTTCTTCAAAATTTTCCATTTCCATCCAACTACACTTTCCTTTCCCCTACTGTAATTCCATCTTTAAAGAACAGAATGTTAAGGGCCAGAAAGAGCCTTAGGAGTACTACAAGTGCTGGGCCTAGAAAGGATTTCTCCCTGTCCCAGTTCACACAGGTAGCAAGTGACTGAGCCAGGAGGAGGACCCTGGCTCTCATCTCCCTGTCTTGTTATCTTAGAGCTCAAATTCTTCATTTTAAAGGCAATACATTAATGAAAATTTACAAAAAATCTTCTTGTAAACACTTTATAAAAAAATCTTTAAAGCTACTTATTATTATTATTTTTTTGCTATACAGTAGGTCCTTATTGCTTATCCACTTTAAACATTAAAAATACTTAATTTTAAAAGATTAAGTCAGCTTAGCAATATTGATTATGATTACTTTAATCCATATGATGTTTACATAAATCATCTTCTGTTGTGTTCTTTCTGAATGTATCTATCCAAAGAAAGCATGGCATCAGACAGGAAAAGGTGTGTTTTTATTATTTCACCTCTTTTGTTATGCTGTACCTTTTAGAAGGGCTTCCCTTGTGGCTCAGCTAGTAAAGACTCTCCCTGCAGTGCGGGAGACCTGGGTTTGATCCCTGGGTTGGGAAGATGCCCTGGAGAAGGAAAAGGCTACCCATTCCAGTATTCTGGCCTGGAGAATTCCATGGATTCTACAGTCCATGGGGTCGCAAAGAGTCGGACACAACTGAGTGACTTTCACCTTTTAGAAAGGCCATGAGAGAGCTCCTTTAGCAGGAGAGGGGGAAATAAAATGGAATCCAGCCTTAACTCAGGGTTTCCACCAGGTTCAAAGAAAACAGAAGAAATGCTCTCAGCCCTCTGCTGACCTGTGGTTTGCAGGCAGTTGGCAGGACACTGCATTAACGTGGGGCTGGGTATCCAAACCTGAAAGAGGGCAGGACAGTCACATCTTGATGATGAAACGAGTCACACCAAACTCTCACATGGTCCAGGCATTTTTTTCACAACTTAATTACTTCAAATTGCTCATTTCCCGGTTGTTTGGGGTGTGTACACAAATGAGCAGGTGTTTCTGCCGACTGTCTGATCAGCAATCTGCAATTAGCCCCCAAGGAACAACCTGCTCATTGCGGTTAGGGGCCATTAGCCACTTAAATAATGACATCTGTCATCATTTTCAAACCTCATCCTGCCAAGATTTTATCTTCAAACTATACTCAAAACCGAATGTCTAAGCTTCCAAAAATACTCAGACCGAATTTTTATAGCTCCACTCTAGTCTCCATCTTGGTGCAGTGTTTTAGGGTTGAATAATACCTAGTAACTGTTGAGCGCTTTCCACATGCCTGCCACTGTATTTAGGTCTTTATAAACATAACTCCCCAAGCCCTCACAAGAACTCTGTGAGGTATATACTATCATTAACCCCATTTAACAGGTACAGAAACTAAGACACTGAGAAGTTCAATAATTCACACCTAGAAGGGAACAGAACTTGGATCCGTATTGACTTTTATCTTGTATATTGACGACACAGGTACAGTGTGTCATTTAGCTGGTAAGATGCTCATAATATATTAAAATGAAAGGAGGAAGTGTAGGCAATATTGTTCAGGTGTGTACACAAATGAGCAGGTGTTTCTGCCGACTGTCTGATCAGCAATCTGCAATTAGCCCCCAAGGAACAACCTGCTCATTGCGGTTAGGGGCCATTAGCCACTTAAATAATGACATCTGTCATCATTTTCAAACCTCATCCTGCCAAGATTTTATCTTCAAACTACTCAAAACCGAATGTCTAAGCTTCCAAAAATACTCAGACTGAATTTTTATAGCTCCACTCTAGTCTCCATCTTGGTGCAGTGTTTTAGGGTTGAATAATACCTAGTAACTGTTGAGCACTTTCCACATGCCTGCCACTGTATTTAGGTCTTTATAAACATAACTCCCCAAGCCCTCACAAGAACTCTGTGAGGTATATACTATCATTAACCCCATTTAACAGGTACAGAAACTAAGACACTGAGAAGTTCAATAATTCACACCTAGAAGGGAACAGAACTTGGATCCGTATTGACTTTTATCTTGTATATTGACGACACAGGTACAGTGTGTCATTTAGCTGGTAAGATGCTCATAATATATTAAAATGAAAGGAGGAAGTGTAGGCAATATTGTTCTGAATAAAAAGACCAAATAAGATAATGCTTTTAACATGATGTAACATTTGTTCAGCCCACTCCAGTACTCTTGCCTGGAAAATCCCATGGATGGAGGAGCCTGGTAATACTCAAAACCGAATGTCTAAGCTTCCAAAAATACTCAGACTGAATTTTTATAGCTCCACTCTAGTCTCCATCTTGGTGCAGTGTTTTAGGGTTGAATAATACCTAGTAACTGTTGAGCACTTTCCACATGCCTGCCACTGTATTTAGGTCTTTATAAATATAACTCCCCAAGCCCTCACAAGAACTCTGTGAGGTATATACTATCATTAACCCCATTTAACAGGTACAGAAACTAAGACACTGAGAAGTTCAATAATTCACACCTAGAAGGGAACAGAACTTGGATCCGTATTGACTTTTATCTTATATATTGACGACACAGGTACAGTGTGTCATTTAGATGGTAAGATGCTCATAATATATTAAAATGAAAGGAGGAAGTGTAGGCAATATTGTTCTGAACAAAAAGACCAAAGAAGATAATGCTTTTAACATAATGTAACATTTGTTCTTGCCTGGAGAATCCCAGGGACGGGGGAGCCTGGTGGGCTGCCGTCTATGGGGTCGCACAGAGTCGGAGACGACTGAAGCGACTTAGCAGCAGTAACAGCAGCAACATTTATCTAATGCAGTGATTCTCAACTGGGGGCAAAAGTGACTGCCTCAGGGAGACGTTTGGAAATGTGTGCGGTCATTTTGGCCTGTTACATCTGTTATTGGTGGTCTCCCAGGCAGTGCACAAGCAGTTGTAGACAAGGAGCTGTTTGCCTCCGAATGTCTAGCATAGTAAGAAATACTGGTAAAGAAGAATACTAGTCATTTTCAGTGACGCCATAAAACTGAAGGTGCAAACTCAAATGCCTTCAGGGATCAGTCAGGGACTGAAAAGTACATGACCTTCCTCAGGGCATCCGCATACAAAGCTTTAAAGTACATTATCAAATAAAATCACCTAGGTGTCAAATTTGGCCTGTGAGCACCCAGATTGGGGCTTTTTAATGGAGGTTTTCCTGATCTGGAAACAAGTTTATGATCTATTAAGCAAAGAGGAAAAGTAACTACTCAGTATGATGCCTTGTTTCAAAAACATTGTGTATACAAATATTTCCACACACATACAAAGTGCATATATTTATGAAAATACAAAGATAATTTTATGGAATGAAATTTGGGTTCATTTTATGATATGCTTTGCTTATTTGCACTTCTAGTTTTTTTAATTACAAATGCCTTTTAGTTTGATTTTTAATAAATAGAGAGGAGCCTTAAAAAATTGAAAACTTAGAGCATGGTTTCAGAGTACAGCCCTAGTGGTATCCCTACCATCCTCTTCAATGGAAGAAGCAGAATAACTTCTGTGATTAAGGACAAATAAGCCATTTAACATGAAGTCAGCATTCCTAAAGCATAAGCTGCTACTGCTGCTGCTAAGTCGCTTCAGTCGTGTCCAACTCTGTGCAACCCCATAGACGGCAGCCCATAGGCTCCCCCGTCCCTGGGATTCTCCAGGCAAGAATACTGGAGTGGGTTGCTATTTCCTTCTCCAATGCATGAAAGTGAAAAGTGAAAGTGAAGTTGCTCAGTAGCGCTGAACTCTTAGCAGACCCCTAGTAGGGACTGCAGCCTACCAGGCTCCTCCGTCCATGGGATTTTCCAGGCAAGAGCAGCAGCAGCATTCCTAAAGCATAAGAGCACTTTTTAAAAAGAAACTGTTGATTTCCTGGCACACTGGCTTTGCTTGATTTTCATGCTTTTTTGGTGATTCAATAAAGTTCTCCTGGTAACATCCAATCGTGTTTTTTTTTTTTTATATCTGCCCCAGAAAGCAGGATTAGTACCAAAATTTCCTTGAGAAGGAGAAGGAAATGGCAACCCACTCCAGTATCCTTGCCCAGAGAATTCCATGGACAGAAGAGCCTGGTGGGCTACAGTCCATGGGGCCACAAAGAGTCAGACACGACTGAGGGACTAACATACTTCCTTGAGAAATTTGCTTGAGAAATTGGTATCTGTTGAAATTTAAGTAGGGCTTATCCAAAATAAGACTAGATCAGGCATTTAAAATATATCGATGCCCTTTCTTCAATCAAGTCAACTAATTTTTCAATATCATTGTTTTTCATGAATAATCGCCTACTCACTTCATCACTCTGGTGTTTTATTACCAGCCTCCTGGCTCTGCAAATTTTATCCTGTGCATGTCACTTTTGACTGAACTTTCTTTCTAGAGTTACCAAGATCATGGCATCCAGTCCCATCACTTTGTGACAAATAGATGGGGAAACAATGGTAGCAGTGAGAGACTTTATTTTTGGGGGCTCCAAAATCACTGCAGATGGTGACTGCAGCCATGAAATTAAAAAACGCTTACTCTTTGGAAGAAAAGCAATGACCAACCTAGATAGCATATTAAAAAACAGAGACATTACTTTGTCAACAAAGGTCCATCTAGTCACAGCTATGATTTTTCCACTAACTATGTATGGATGTGAGAGATGGACTATAAAGAAAGTTGAGCACTGAAGAATTGATGCTTTTGAACTGTGGTGTTGGAAAAGACTCTTGAGTCCCTTGGACTGCAAGGAGATCCAGCCAGTCCATTCTAAAGGAAATCAGTCCTGAATATTCTTTGGAAGGACTGATGGCTGAAGCTGAAAATCCAATACTTTGGCCACCTGATGCAAAGAACTGACTCACTGGAAAAGACCCTGATACTGGAAAAGATTGAAGGTGGGAGGAGAAGGGGATGACAGAGGATGAAATGATTGGATGGCATCACCGACTCAAAGGACATGAGTTTGAGTAGACTCCAGGAGTTGGTTATGGGCAGGGAGGCCTGGTGTGCTGCAGTCCATGGGATCACAAAGAATCAGACACGACTGAGCGACTAAAATGAACTGAAGAGCTTTTTGTACAGTTCTGTGTATTCTTGCCACCTTTTCTTCATCTCTTCTGCTTCTGTTAGGTCTTTGCCATTTTTGTCCTTTATTTATGTTTGCATGAAATGTTCCTTTGGTATCTCTAATTTTCTTGAAGAGATCTCTAGTCTTATCCATTCTATTTTCTCTATTTCTTTACATTGTTCACTTAAGAAGGCTTTCTTATCTCTCATTGCTATGCTCTGGAAATCTGCATTCAGTTGGATGTATCTTTCCCTTTCACCTCTCTTCTCTTCTCAACTACTTGTAAGGCCTCCTCAGACAATCACTTTGCTTTCTTGCATTTCTTTTTCTTCGGGATGACTTTGGTCACCGCCTCCTGTACAATGTTATGAACCTCTGTCCACAGTTCTTCAGGGACTCTACCAGATCTAATCCCTTGAATCTATTCATCATCTCCATTGTATAATCATAAGGGATTTGATTTAGGTTATCCCTAAATAGCCTAGTGGTTTTCCCCACTTTCTTTGGTTTGAGCCTGAATTTTATAATAAGGAGCTGATGATCTGAACCACAGTCAGCTCTTGATCTTGTTTTTGCTGAGTGTATAGAGATTTTCCATCTTCGGCTGCAAAGAACATAATCAATATGATTTTGATACTGACCGTCTGGTGATGTCCATGTGTAAAGGGGAGAGGTAGGTAGTTTCCTGGGGTCCCCTCTCGCTTGGCTTGCCATCTGGATCAGTTTCTGCCTCCTGCTCCCAGTGACCCCCTCATGCCATGACGAAAGTGAGTTAATGCAACACTCCTGCAGAAGGACCCACAGGAGACTCGTTCTCCAGAGATGACCTTCTGGTGCTGCTCAGCACCAGGTTTGGTGGGTGCTAGGACGAAGTGGGGTGAGGGGAACTCCCCCACTTAGAACGTTCCCACTTTCCGTCTTCCTGACCCGTATCACATGCTGAATCTATACGTAATGAAGAACTCACATCTGGACGCTGAATCCAACTTTATAAATCAAACTAAATAGCATTCTTTAAGAGTGATGATGTTAGGTATACTTTGCTCATTTAACTTGAAAAGTAAAGAGTGGATAGAGTTAGGTTCCTTTGGGGAAAGCATCTAGAATTTATTACATCAGAACTTATTATGTCAGAAAGAGGGGACTGATGTCAGAAAGAGGGGAATGATGACTAAATTGGGCACGTGTCGCTCCCATTTTCCTCCTTTCTTTATTTGGCGGCACGGGGTCTTCGCTGCCGCAGGTAGGCTTCCTCTAGCCGCAGCGAGCAGGGGCTCCTCTCTGGTTACGTGTGCGGGCTTCTCACCGCGGTGGCTTCTCTCGGGAGCCGGGCTCGGTGCGCCGGCCTCCCTGGTTGCAGCGTGCGGGCTCAGTGGCGACACGCGGGCCCTGGGCTCTGGCGCTCAGGAGCTGAGGCACCCAGGNAGGCTTCCTCTAGCCGCAGCGAGCAGGGGCTCCTCTCTGGTTACGTGTGCGGGCTTCTCACCGCGGTGGCTTCTCTCGGGAGCCGGGCTCGGTGCGCCGGCCTCCCTGGTTGCAGCGTGCGGGCTCAGTGGCGACACGCGGGCCCTGGGCTCTGGCGCTCAGGAGCTGAGGCACCCAGGCTTAGGCACCCTGCGCCACGTAGGGCTTCTGTGTCTCCTGCACCGACTTCTGTGTCTCCTGCAGGCGACTTCTTTAACCACTGGACCACCAGGAGAGTCTGCGCCCAACTTTTGACCTCACACAAGAAAAGTTGTTCCCGAAGAGTGGTTTGTTGGTTGGTAAAGGACGTAGGGGAGAAGGTAGTTTCTCCCTGGCAGCTTCCAGCTGGCCGACACCCAGCCCTGGCCAGGCGGTGGAGGCAACCTCGCAGGCTCCCTCCCCAGCTACTGCCTCCTCTCTCTCCAAACTTAGTCCAGGTTGGATGTTGGATAGGCCCACCCAGTGTAGAACTACAGACAGAAGTAAAAAACGCAGGGCTTTCCACACTACCCCTAACACTGGGAATCCCTGATTGAGAAAATAAGCTTTATCGGCAATAAAAGGCTTTTCAACACTTACCGCCTGCAGCAGGACAGTGGGCCATCGTGTGGCCCATCTTGTGCTAAGTAAAGATCATCTCAAAAGCTTGGAAACCATCTTGGCTTTGTTTTATAATACACTCCATATTCAGCGCTCTGGTCTTTATTTTTGACACTAAAAAAATTTTTTTTAACTGAAGTACAGTTGATTTACAAAATCGTGTTAGTTTCTGGAGTACAGCAAAATGATTCAGAATATATATATATATATATAAGTCCCTTGGACTGCAAGGAGATCCAGCCAGTCCATTCTAAAGGAAATCAGTCCTGAATATTCTTTGGAAGGACTGATGCTGAAGCTGAAAATCCAATACTTTGGCCACCTGATGCAAAGAACTGACTCATTGTAAAAGACCCTGATACTAGGAAAGATTGAAGGTGGGAAAAGAAGGAGATGACAGAGGATGAGATGACTGGATTGTATCACCGACTCAAAGGACATGAGTTTGAGTAAACTCCAGGAGTTGGTTATGGGCAGGGAGGCCTGGTGTGCTTCAGTCCATGGGATCACAAAGAATCAGAAACGACTGAGCGACTGAAATGAACTGAAGAGCTTTTTGTACAGTTCTGTGTGTTCTTGCCACCTTTTCTTCATTTCTTCTGCTTCTGTTAGGTCTTTGCCGTTTTTGTCCTATATTTATGTTTGCATGAAATGTTCCCTTGGTATCTCTAACTTTCTTGAAGAGATCTCTAGTCTTATCCATTCTATTTTCTCTATTTCTTTACATTGTTCACTTAAGAAGGCTTTCTTATCTCTCATTGCTATGCTCTGGAAATCTGCATTCAGTTGGATGTATTTTTCTCTTTCTCCTTTGCCCTTCACCTCTCTTCTTTTCTCAGCTACTTGTAAGGCCTCCTCAGACAATCACTTTGCTTTCTTGCATTTCTTTTTCTTCGGGATGACTTTGGTCACCGCCTCCTGCACAATGTTATGAACCTCTGTCCACAGTTCTTCAGGGACTCTGTCTATCAGATCTAATCCCTTGAATCTATTCATCATCTCCATTGTATAATCATAAGGGATTTGATTTAGGTTACCCCTAAATAGCCTAGTGGTTTTCCCCACTTTCTTTGGTTTGAGCCTGAATTTTATAATAAGGAGCTGATGATCTGAACCACAGTCAGCTCCTGGTCTTGTTTTTGCTAAGTGTATAGAGATTTTCCATCTTAGGCTGCAAAGAACATAATCAATATGATTTTGATATTGACCGTCTGGTGATGTCCATGTGTAAAGGGGGGAGGTAGGTAGTTTCCTGGGGCCTCCTCTCGCTTGGCTCACCAACTGGATCAGTTTCCACCTCATGCTCCCAGTGACCCCCTCACGCCATGACGAAAGTGACTTAATGCAACACTCCTGCAGAAGGACCCACAGGAGACTCCTTCTCCAGAGATGACCTTCTGGTGCTGCTCAGCACCAGGTTTGGTGGGTGCTAGGACGAAGCGGGGTGAGGGGAACTCCCCCACTTAGAACATTCCCACTTTCTGTCTTCCTGACCCATATCACATGCTGAATCTATACGTAACGAAGAACTCACATCTGGATGCTGAATCCATCTTTATAAATCAAACTAAATAGCATTCTTTAAGAGTGATGATGTTAGGTATACGTTGCTCATTTAACTTGAAAAGTAAAGAGTGGATAGAGTTAGGTTCCTTTGGGGAAAGTATCTAGAATTTATTACATCAGAACTTATTATGTCAGAAAGAGGGGACTGAAGCTAAGTATGATGACTAAATTGGGCACGTGTCGCTCCCATTTTTCTCCTTTCTTTGTTTTTGGCGGTGCAGGGTCTTTGCTGCCGCAGGCAGGCTTCCTCTAGCCGCAGCGAGCAGGGGCTCCTCTCTGGTTACGTGTGCGGGCTTCTCACCGCGGTGGCTTCTCTCGGGAGCCGGGCTCGGTGCGCCGGCCTCCCTGGTTGCAGCGTGCGGGCTCAGTGGCGACACGCGGGCCCTGGGCTCTGGCGCTCAGGAGCTGAGGCACCCAGGCTTAGGCACCCTGCGCCACGTAGGGCTTCTGTGTCTCCTGCACCGACTTCTGTGTCTCCTGCAGGCGACTTCTTTAACCACTGGACCACCAGGAGAGTCTGCGCCCAACTTTTGACCTCACACAAGAAAAGTTGTTCCCGAAGAGTGGTTTGTTGGTTGGTAAAGGACGTAGGGGAGAAGGTAGTTTCTCCCTGGCAGCTTCCAGCTGGCCGACACCCAGCCCTGGCCAGGCGGTGGAGGCAACCTCGCAGGCTCCCTCCCCAGCTACTGCCTCCTCTCTCTCCAAACTTAGTCCAGGTTGGATGTTGGATAGGCCCACCCAGTGTAGAACTACAGACAGAAGTAAAAAACGCAGGGCTTTCCACACTACCCCTAACACTGGGAATCCCTGATTGAGAAAATAAGCTTTATCGGCAATAAAAGGCTTTTCAACACTTACCGCCTGCAGCAGGACAGTGGGCCATCGTGTGGCCCATCTTGTGCTAAGTAAAGATCATCTCAAAAGCTTGGAAACCATCTTGGCTTTGTTTTATAATACACTCCATATTCAGCGCTCTGGTCTTTATTTTTGACACTAAAAAAATTTTTTTTAACTGAAGTACAGTTGATTTACAAAATCGTGTTAGTTTCTGGAGTACAGCAAAATGATTCAGAATATATATATATATATATATTTTTTCATCATGGTTTATTACAGGTTATTAAATATAATTCCCTGTACTATACAGTAGGACCTTGTTTTTTTTTTTTTTTTTGATCTGTTTTATATATAGTAGTTTGTATCTGCTAATCCCAAACTCTTAATTTATTTCCTTTCAGCAGTGTGGGTGCATATGTGTGTGTGTGTGTGTGTGTGAGTGTGTGTGTGAGAGACACTGGTATGCTTCACAGAATCTCTCCCAGTGTATTCGCTCCTATGGGAGCAATGTGCTTCCAGCAGTAGGCAAGGCTCCGGAGAAGAGACGGAATGTTGGAGGTGTAGGCTTGGATGTAGAGCTCAAACCAGGCTTGACTGTAGGGCCTCAGACATGTCCCTCAGCCCTCTGGGCCTCCCGTGGCTCAGAGGAGGGTAGTGACATCTAGGTCCTGGGATTGTGTGGATCAGTTTGGAAGGCTGGGCTGCGGGGGTGCTCAGCCCTGGGGCTGGCAGCAAGCCAGTGCCTACCGGCTGGCAGGCACTAATACTGTTACTGCCTGTTTTGCAGATTCAAAAACTGGAATCTGGGGAGAGGAAAGGAAAGGACTCCCCAGCAGCAGAAACTGCCCAAGAGTTCTGACCCACTGCAGGCCTCCAGGGCCATCCTGCTGGGGGTGCTGCGCGGAGACGAGGTGCCAGAGAGAGCCCGCGCCCCACTCGCAACCCGCGGCGGCCCTGCCAGGAGCTTGTCATGCTGGCTCAGTGAGTGGTCTGGGGAGAGCCAGCTCAGGTTCCCGTGTCGGTAACATCACTTCCCGCACATGTCACCCTCCCCGGGCCCTGAAGCCTTCCCTTCAAGAGGAAAGGGACTCAAGCCACAACAGCAGTACCTGCAGGCTGCCCCTGGCTTGGGGCAGGGATGGGTTTGCCGCTGTCTCAGCACCTCCAGAACCTCTCACCTGATTTCCTCATTTCCCAACAGGGTCATGGAGGTCTGGCATGGAGTAGTGATCGCGGTAGTGTCGCTGATCCTGCAGGCCTGTCTCCTCGCGGTCATCAACTACCTGCTCAGCAGGCACATGGGTAACTGGCTTCTCTTCCCTCCTGGTCCCCTTCAGGGACCATTCCCAAGCCCACAGCAAGATGAGTCCCCAAATATCACTTGAAATCTTACTTGAGGAATCGCTAGCCAGGTGACCCCTCACTCCACCAACCTCTAAGTGGGTAATCTGCACTCTGACCCAGCCCATCTGTGCTTGGGAATGATGGCTGAGAGTCCTTTTGCTACCCAGACCTCCTGTCTAGAGACAAGCTTCTGTGATGCTCTTGAGGCTGGGCTCACTTAACCCGAGCGTAGTAAATTTCCTTCATCACCGCCAAGGGACATGTAGAAATGGCTTTGAGTTACAAGAGAAAGGAGTATGGTTAGACTAAGATATGGGCTTAAATTTCTGAGCTGATTTGCAGTGAAAAGCAGGACGCTCTGTCTGAGGAAGACATTATAATTAGGGGAAATAAAATAACACTGCTTGGGCTGTGCTAAGACAAGGGATTGAGCAGGATGATGTAAGTCTAGGCTTCTCTCGTCATTCATTCATTTATCCAGTACAAGAGGAAACAAAATAAAAATCTGTGCCATTATGGACCTTGCATTCCATGGGTAATACAGACAACAAACAAACAAGTAAAATGTGTGTCCGGTCACAGTAAGTGTAGAGAAAAAAATGAAGCAAGGCAGGGAGATATGAACTGGATGGGAGTCAGCATCCCTGAGATGCTGACATCTGAGTCTAAACTTGAGGGAGGTGAGGAAGTGAGCCACGCCTACAAAGTCAATAAGCCGGGAGATTTGCTCATATGGGCAGAAGCAAAGGGGCCCAGGCAGGATGGAGCTGAGGTGCGGCAGGAGGGGGAAAGGGCGTGAGGCTTTCGCCTGGGACTGTAGCTTTTACTCCAGGTGAGGCGAGGGGCACTGCACGGTTCCGAGCAGAGGAGGGCTGAGGTTTGAAGAGATCTATCTGACGAGTGTTCCCTCAGGAGAGCTGTGCTCTTAGATACAGGATGTGCCTGACCAGGAGAACATTTACTTTTGACTCTTGCCCTGTCCCCGGTAGCCAAGGAAAATGAGCGCATACTGAAAGAGGCCAGGTCCCAGGCCCCCAGCTTCAGTCCAACTCCCTGCTGCCCGCCTGCAGCCAAGGAGGGGAAGGAGACTCGGGCAGAGAGGAACGTCCTGGTGCCTGAGCCCCGCTACCGGCGTGAGTACTGCTGCCAGGAGAACGTGTCATAGCGCTGCTTCTGTCTGTCTGGACTACCCGGGGAGCCTCCGCAGCAGCCCCAGTCTTCCTGCGCAAACCACGAGCGGGAGGATTCCTACACCCTCCCCAGCGCAGGCCAAGCCAGGCCGCTGCTCTCAGAAGGCCACCACCCTATGCGGTGTGGCAGACGGCAGTGGGTTTCGTGTAGGTCTTGGTTCAGGCCTGGGGGTTGTCTCTGCTCCTGTCTTTGTGACACTATGGTGTCTTATCTTCTGCCTGCCATTAGTTAGAGCCAGATTTCAACCACCTCTGTCTGCTCCCAGCCATGGGATCTGGGCATTTTAATAAACCTGAGTCTTGGTGACGGTTCCGATCTATATCCCACTCCGGCAAGGGGACCAACAGAAACACCACACTCTCGCTGTTTTCTCTCTCTCGCCACTTGAGACACCCGCCAGGCCACTCTTCACACAGTGGAAACTGCCGTTGCCTCAGCAAGACATTCACTCACCAGACTGCCCTTTCCACTGCTTTATCTTTTGGTTGATTTAAGTTTGCTCCATCCTTCTAAACTTTATCTTTTCCATTAGAGAAATCTGGTTGTCAGGCTTCCTCAGCACCAAGATAAGGCCTCAATGCAAGAGAGACCCAGAAGATGCCACTTGCATGAACTCAGGGTTTCAGAGGAAGCCGAGAGGCACTGGCCTCACCATGACCCTTGATCCCAAAGCTTCCCTGAAGCCTGGCTGCAGCCAGAGACGCAATGGTTGGCAGGGACTTCAGAGATCCTTGTCCAACCCTCTCTGCCACTGGGGACAAGACCAGGGCACAAAGAGGAATGTAATCTGCCTGGAGTTAGTGACAGGCTTAGATTAGAAGCGTGTCCATGATTTCTGGGGCCAGATCTGTTTGCCTTGGGCCACAGCGGCTCAGCACACCCTGCTTACTCCCCTTCCAGCAGACAGTCCTTCTCAAGCACAGGGCAGCCTTGCGGGCTTGGTATTTACTTTTAAATGGAGCTGGAAATGCAGCAGGGCCTGGACTCTTGGATGTGTTCCTGACTGTTTCCAGAAGTTTCCACTTTCTCTGCTCCATTCCTCTCTTCTCTCTGGGGGACACTGATCTCTCTTCCCCATTCCACTTTGAGTTGCTGGCTTTGCTTCTGTCTTTGTCTCATACGTCCTTCCATCGCCTCTATACTCTCTAAACACCCTCTGGCTTCCTTTAGAAGAACAATGTCTATTTTTCCCTAGATGACAGTGACACGTCCTCAGATAGCTCTGACAGCTCAAACAGCTCACCTCCCGCCACCTCCCAGGTAAGGGACACTCCTAGTGCCCCCAGTAGTCTGGGGTCACCTGGGCTACAGAGGCGGGAGCCAGGAAGGAGGGCCACGGAGTCATCATAGCAGCCTTTGGGGAGGGTGGTCGGGTTTTCACTCACAGGCCTGTACCAACAACGCAGAGCATCCACACAAAGTGGGTCTGAGTGGGCTCTACCAGTGAAGGTGCTCACAGGAAATCCCCTTCTCCCCACGTCCCAGTTGCTGGCCAAAGTCCACCCTGCGTCCCGACCTCACTTGGAGAGTCTCCACATTTTTCTTCCTTAAGCCGTTTGTTGCCACAGGTACAAGGAGCAATCTCTCTCATCGCCTTGGCCCTGCTCTCAGACACGGCTACCTGGGACCCAGGTTCTTTCCCATCTGGTCCAGGGTGAGCCTCTTTGAGTTGAATACCTT
This sequence comes from Cephalophus harveyi, assembly GCA_006410635.1. Taxonomy (NCBI): domain Eukaryota; kingdom Metazoa; phylum Chordata; class Mammalia; order Artiodactyla; family Bovidae; genus Cephalophus; species Cephalophus harveyi. The sequence continues at coordinate 84,452 of SJYT01053608.1, forward strand.
CTCCAAACGTGGTAGGAATTTTGACCCAAATTTCTTTGCTTTTCCCCCTTCATGTCACCAAGGATGTGAACTACACTCAAGTAGTCTTTGCAGCCCCAGGAGATCGAAGAAATGACTCTGTCCTGGACTATGAGAACATAAAAGAAGCCACAGATTATGTCAATGTCACCCCAAAGACCCGCAAGCCCAATTTCTGGACTTTTGTGAACCCTGCTGTCCCTGAGCCAGTGGAATACACTCAAGTGGTCATGTGAATCCTGGGCTTTTTAATGGGGTGCAGTTCCTTATGAATTCTTGCAGTTATTTTATAGGGAAATTACTATGTTTTGTTTTTTTAAGATGAGGCATAGGAGAAAAAACAAACTTGTATCTCAGCAAGAAACATTCAGATCAGGAAGAAACTCCAGGTTAAGCATGAAAACACTGGAACATATCAGTAGAGAAAATGATGAAGTCTTTCTCCATAAAAATTTTTTTAAAGATTTTAATCAGCTGTAGTAGAGTTCTGTTTGACAGTCTAATGATTAAATGCCTCTCTGATCTCTTCAATTATTGGGAATAAACAACTTCCTTAAAAATTTTAAATAAATAGCAACCACCAGTTCCTCTTTTCCTCTGGCCTAACCTTGCATGCCGTTCCTTTTTGAGTGTTGGATCTTGCTGAGTAAGCCTGCTCAGCCCTCAGAACTTTAAATAGTGCACTTGGAAAGCTCACCACTATTTCACCTTTGAATCTGCTAGTTCTTAGGACTTAAAGATGACAGAGCCATCTTTATGTTATTAAAAAAAAAACTTTCCAAATTCAATCCAATAAAATTCAATATCTATTCTTGGTTTGTGGTTGCTGTTGTTTTTACTTTTACTACCAATTTTGGTAGCAAAAGAACCTAATTTCTTAACCTAATTAAGAATGGCTTATCTGAAACCAGCTGATGACATGATGTTTCACTGTAAGGCCCTAGACTCAGTCTCACTAAATCATAAACAAAGTAGGAATGTCCAAAAGCGTACCATTTTCTTTACTCTCCAACATAGCTCTAGAAATTCTAATCAGTGCAGTAAAATAGTTAACACAAATGAGGGCTGTAACTATGGGAGAGGAGGAGAAGTTTGTCTTTGTTTGCAAAATGCTAGTCCTAGAAAACCTCAAAAAAATCAACTTAAGTGTTTTTAAATTAATAACATGCTGTAAGCAGTGACTAGATAAATAAACAACTTACTTTTCCCAACAGCTAATTAAGACACAAAATGAAAAAAAAAAATGCTCACAATAGCTAAGCAAACGTCTCAAAAAATGGAAACTTTAGAAATACTCCCGGCCAAATTCAAACACCATAGAAACTATTCATCAACTGTGCTCCATCTGCTGACTCTAAACGACCTTTCTAGCCCTGGTACTGAGAACGGGGGTAGAGTGTTGTGGGGGTGGGGGCAGCTTTCATCTTTCCAGGTTCCTCTTCCCCAGGATGATCTGAAGACACTGTTCCTGTTTGAGTTTTGGAAATTTTTGCCAGTCTACATGTCCCAATACATTTAACTATCATTGTTGTTCCTCTCCCACTACAGCTTGAAGGTTTGTGTTCCCTTCAAATTCATATGCTGAAATCCTAACCTAAGATAATGGTACTGGGAGATGGAGCCTTTGGGAGGTTATTAGATCATAAGGAAGGCACCCTCCTGAATGAGATTAGTGCTCAGAAATCCAGAGCTCCCTAGTGCCTTCCATCATATGAGGATACAATGAGAAGTCTGCAACCCAGAAAAAGACACTCACAAACTATTCTGACACCTTTCAAAACTGTTAATAATAAATATCTGCTGTTTATAAGCAACCACTCTATGATATTTTTTGATGGCAGCCTAGAGGGACTATCACATCTCCTTAGAAGGCTTTTCTTTCTTTTTTTTCCCAGTTTTATTAAGATATAATTGACATACAGCACTGTGTAAGTTTAAGGTGTACAGCACAATGATTTGACTTACATACCTCATGAAATGATTATCACAGTAGGTTTAGTGAGCATCTATTATCTTCTATAGATAGAAAATTAATTAAAGAAATAGAAAATTTTTTTCCTTGCGATGAGAACTCAGGATTTACACTCAACAGTTTTCACATAGAACATTCATCAATGGTAATCACATTTATCATATTGTCATTACACCCTTAATACTTATTATTTTATAACTGGAAGTGTGTACCTTTTGACTGCTTTTAACCAATTCCCCTCCCACAAGCCTCTGCCTTTGATAACCAAAAATTTGATCTCTATTTTCCTATGAATTTGTTTCTGAAGTATAACTGACCTACAGCACTATGCTGGTTCCTGCCACACAATATTGTGATTTGATATTTCTTTCTTTTCTCATTTTTCCCTCATCTTTTAAAAAATTTATGTTTTTTTTGATTGGAGGATAATTGCTTTACAATGTCGTATTGCTTTCTGCCATACAACAATGTGAATCAGTCATCAGTTCAATCACTCAGTCGTGTCCAAATCTTTGCAACCCCATGGATTGCAGCACACTAGGCCTCTCTGTCCATCACCAACTCCTGGAGCTTACTCAAACTCATGTCCATTCAGTCGGTGATGCCATCCAACCATCTCATCCTCTGTCATCCCCTTCTCCTCCCGCCTTCCATCTTTCCTAGCATCAGGGTCTTTTCCAATGAATCAGTTCTTCACATCAGGTGGCCAAAGTATTGGAATTTCAGTTTCAGCATCAGTCCTTCCAATGAATATCCAAGACTGATTTCCTTTAGGATGTACTGGTTTGATCTTCTTTCTGTCCAAGGGGCTCTCAAGAGTCTTCTCCAACAACACAGTTCAAAAGCATCAATTCTTCGGCACTCAACTTTCTTTATAGTCCAACTCTCACATCCACACATGACCACTGGAAAAACCATAGCCTTTACTAGACGGACATTTGTTGGCAAAGTAATGTCTCTGCTTTTTAATATGCTGTCTAGGTTGGTCATAGCTTTTCTCACAAGGAGCAAGTGTCTTTTAATTTCATGGCTGCAGTCACCATCTGCAGTGATTTTTGAGCCAAGCAAATAAAGTCGGTCACTGTCTCCATTGTTTCCCCGTCTATTTGACGTAAAGTGATGGGACCGGATGCCATGATCTTAGTTTTCTGAATGTTGAGTTTTAAGCCAGCCTTTTCCTCTCTTTCATTTTCATCAAGAGGCTCTTTAGTTCTTCACTTTCTGCCATAAGGGTGGTGTCATCTGCGTATCTGAGATTATTGATATTTCTCCCAGAAATCTTGATTCTAGCTTGTGCTTCATCCAGGGCAGCATTTTGTATGATGTACTCTGCATATAAGTGAAATAAGCAGGGTGAAAATATACAGCCTTGATGTACTCCTTTCCTGATTTGGAACTAGTCTGTTGTTCCATGTCCAGTTGTAACTGTTGCTTCTTGATCTGCATACAGATTTCTCAGGAGGGAGGTCAGGTGGTCTGGTATTTCCATCTCTTGAAGAATTTTCCACAGTTTGTTGTGATCCACACAGTCAAAGGCTTTGGTGTAGTCAATAAAGCAGAAGTAGATGTTTTTCTGGAACTCTCTTGCTTTTTCAATTATCCAGTGGATGTTGGCAATTTGATCTCTGGTTCCTCTGGCTTTTCTAAACCCAGCTCGAACATCTGAAATTTCACCATTCATGTACTATTGAAGCCTGGCTTGGAGAATTTTAAGCATTACTTTACTAGCGTGTGAGATGAGTGCAATTGTGCGTTAGTTTGACCATTCTTTGGCATTGCATTTCTTTGGGATTGGAATGAAAGCTGACCTTTTCCAGTCCTGTGGCCGCTGCTGAGTTTTCCACATTTGCTGGCATATATGAGTGTTCTAAATATGCCAGCAAATTTGAAATCAGTCATAACTATATATATATAAGGAAGAGGGAGGTATCCCCTCCCTCTTCAGCCTCTCTCCTACCCACACCATCTGCCTCCCTAAGTCGTCACAGAGCACCAGGCTGGTAACCCTGTACTATATAACAGCTTCCCACTAGCTCTCTGTTTCACACATGGTAGTGTATACATAACAATGCTACTTTCTCAACTCATCCCACCCTCTCCTTCCCCTGCTGTGTCTATGAGTCCATTCTCTATGTCTGTGTCTCTATTCCTGCCCTGCAAATAGGTTCATCAGTATCATTTTTCTAGATTCCATATATATGCATTAATATACAATATTTGTCTTTCTCTTTCTGACTTACTTCACTCTGTATAATAGGCTCTAGGTTCAAATGGCAATCCACTCCAGTACTATTGCCTGGAAAATCCCATGGACATAGGAGTTTAGTAGGCTACAGTCCATGGGGTCACAAAGAGTCGGACACAAATGAGCGACTTCACTTTCACTTTCATCTACCTCAGTTCAGTTGATTCACATTTGTTCTTTTTTATGTCCTAGCAATATCCCATTGTGTATATGTACCACGGCTTCATCCATTCATCTGTTGTTGGATATCTAGTTTGCTTCCATGTTCTTGCTATTGTAAATAGTGCTGCAATGAACATTGGAGTACATGTGTCTTCTTAATTTTGCTTCATATGGTGGTTTTATTCCTAGTATTTTAAGGAATCTCCATATTGTTCTCCACAGTGTCTGTATCAGTCTACATTCCCACCAACAGTGCAAGAGCGTTCACTTTTCTCCACGTCCTCTCCAGCATTTACTGTTTGTAGGTTTTTTATGATAGCCATTCTGACCAGTATGAGAAGATACCGCATTGTAGTTTTTATTTGCATTTCTCTTACAGTGAGTGATATTGAGCACCTTTTCATGTGTTTATTGGCCATCTGTGTGTCTTCCTTGAAGAAATATCTGTTTAGGTCTTCTGCTCATTTTTTGATGGGTTGTTTGTGTTTCTGATATTGAGCTATGCCCCGAGCAACCCACTCCAGTGTTCTTGCCTGGAGAATCCCAGGGACGGGGGAGCCTGGTGGGCTGCCGTCTATGGGGTCACACAGAGTCGGGCACGACTGAAGTGACTTAGCAGCAGCAGCAGCCAGTGGGTCAAAGAGGATCTGCTACAATTTATGTTGAGTGTTCTGCCTATGTTTTCCTTTAAGAGTTTTATAGTTTCAGGGCTTACATTTAAGTCTTTAATCCATTTCGAGTTTATTTTTGTGAATGGTGTTAGGAAGTATTCTAAATTCATTCTTTTACATGTAGTTGTCCAGTTTTCCCAGCACCACTTATTGGGAAGAGGCTGTTTTTCCTCCATTGTATATTTTTGTTTCCTTTGTCAAAGATAAGGTGCCCATAGGTGCATGGATTTGTCTCCAGGCTTTCTATATTGTTCCATTGGTCTATATTTCTGTTTTTGTGCCAGTACCATACTGTCTTGATGACTATAGCTTTCCAGTTTCGTCCAAAGTCAGGAAGGTTGATTCCTCCAGCTCCATTTTTCTATCTCAAGATTACTTTGGCTGGTCTTTTGTTTTCCATACAAATTGTAGAACTTTTTGTTCTAGTTCTGTGAAAATGCCTTTGGTAATTTGATAAGAGTTGCATTGAATCTGTAGATTGCTTGGGGAGTATAGTCTTTTTCACAATATTGATTCTTCCAATCCAAGAACACAGTGTGTCTCTCCATCTGTTTGTGTCATGTTTGATTTCTTTGATCAATATCTCAGTTTTCTGGACACAGGTCTTTTGTCTGTTTAGGCAGGTTTATTCCTAGGTAAATTTTTTTTTTTGCAATGGTGAATGTGATTGTTTCCTTAATTTCTCTTTTGATTCTTCATTGTTAGTGTATAGGAATGTAAATGATTTCTGTGTATTAATTTTGTATCCTGTGACTTCACTAAATTCACTCATTAGGGCTAGTAATTTTCTGGAGGCATCTTACGGGTTTTATGCATAGTATCATGTTTTTTGCATACAGTAAGAGTTTTCTTTTCTAATCTGGATTCCTTTTATTTCTTTTTCTTTTCTGACTTGCAAAACTATATCATAATAGTTGTGGGAATGGGCACCCCTGTCTTGTTCCTAATCTTAGAGAAAATGCTTTCAGTTATTCACCATTGAGAATAATGTCCGCTTTAAGCTTATCATATATTGTCTTTATTATGTTGAGGTAAATTTCTTCTCTGCCCATTTTCTGGAGAGTTTTTATCATAAACGGGTGTTGGATTTTGTTGGATGCTTTCTCTGCATATATTGAGATTATCATATGCTTTTTTTCTTTCAATTTGTTAATATGGTGTATCAAATTTATTGATTTGCTTATATTGAAAAATCTATGAATCACTGGGATAAATCCTACTAAATCATAGTGTGTGATACTTTTAATGTGTTGTTGGATTCTCTTTGCTAGAATTTTGTCAAGGATTTTTGAGTCAAGTCCATCAGTGATTTGGCCTACAGTTTTATTTTCTTGTAATATCTTCGTCTGGTTTGAGTATCAGGGTGATGGTGGTCTCATAGAATAAATTTGGGAGCATTTCTTCCTCTGCAATTTCTTTGAAAGAGTTTGAGCAGGATAGGTGTTAACTCTTCTCTAAATGTCTGATAGAATTCACCAATGAAGCCATCTGGCACTGGATTCTTGTTGGAAGATTTTAGATCATAGTTTCCATTTCAGTTCTTGTGATTGGTCTGTTCTTATTTTCTATTTCTTCATGATTCGCTCTTGGAAGGTGGTACTTCTCTAAGAATTTGTCCACTTCTTCTGGATTGTCCATCTTACCGGCATATAGTTGCTCATGGTAATCTTTTATGACTCTTCATATTTCTGCATTGTCTGTTGCAACTTCTTTCTCATTTCTAGTTTTACTGATTTGAGTATTCTCCCTTTAGTACTGATGAGTCTGGCCAATGATTTGTCAATTATATATATCTTCTCAAAGAACCAGCTTGTAGTTTTATTGGTCTTTGCTTTTGCTTTCTTCATTTCTTTTTCATTCAGTTTCTGCTCTGATCTTTATAATTTCTTTCTTTCTACTAACGTTTGGATTTATTTGTTGTTGGTCTTTTTCTAGTTGCTCTAGATGTAAGGTTAGGCTGTTTATTTGACGTTTTTCTCATTTCTTGACATTGGCTTATACTGCTATAAAATCCTCTCTCAGCCCTGCTTTTAGGGTCCCAAGAGCTTTTGGGTTGTTGTGTTTTCATTGTCATTTGTTTCTAGGTATTTTTAAAATTTCCTCTTTGACTTCCTCAGAGACCTCTTGGTTATTTGGGAGCATATTGTTTAACCTCCATGTATTTGTCTTTTTTTACATTTTTTCCTTGTAATTAATATCTAATCTCAAAATACTGTAGTCAGAAAAAAACTGCTTGATACAATTTCAATTTTTTTTTTCAATTTACCAAGGCTTGATTTGTGAGCCAAGTTAGGATCTAATCTGGAGGACATTCTATGTGTACTCGGGAAAAAAGTGTATTCTACTCATTTGTATGGAATGTCCTGTAGATAGATATCAATTAGGCTGAACTAATGTATTTAAGGTTTGTGTTTCCTTATTTTCTGTCTGGATGAACTGTCTGTTGGTGTGAGTGGAATGTTAAAGCCCCCCACTATTATTGTGTTACTGTCAATTTCCCCTTTTATAGCTGTTAGCATTGCCTTATATACTGAGGTGCTCCTATGTTGGGTGCATATATATTTATAATTATTATATGTTCTTGGATTGATCCCTTGATCATTATGTATTGTCTTTCCTTGTCTCTGGTAACAGTCTTTATTTTAAAGTTTATTTTACCTGATATAAGTATTGCTTCTTCAGATTTCTTCTGATTTCCATTTGCATGGAGTATCTTTTTCTAGCCCCTCACTTTCTAGTCGGTATGTGTCCCTAGATCTGAAATGGGTCTGTTGTAGACAGCATATATATGGGTCTTGTTTTTGTGTTCATTTAGCCAGTCTGTGTCTTTTGGTTTGAGCATTTAATCCATTTACATTTAAGGTAGTTATAGATATATCTGATCCCATTATCATTTACTTTATTATTTTTAATTTGTTTTTGTAGGCCTTTCTTCATTTTGCATTTCCTATTTGAAGAAGTTCCTTCAGCATTTTTTGTGAAGCTGGTTTGGTGGTACTGAATTCTGTTAACTTTTGCTTACCAATAAAGCTTTTAATTTCTGTGAATCTGAATGGAATTCTTGCTGGGTGGAGTAATCTTGGTTGTGGGTTCTCTACCTTTTATCGTTTTAAGTGTGGCCTGCCATTCCCTTCAGGCCTGCGTAGTTTCTGCTGAAAGACCACCTGTTAGCCTTATGGGGCTCACTGTTAGCCTCTTAATCTTATGAGGAAGCCATTGCATGATATTTGTTGTTTTTCCTTTTCTACTCTTAATATTTTTTCTTTGTGTTTGATTTTTGTTAATTTCATTAATATGTGTCTTGGCATGTTTCTCTTTGAGTTTGTCCTGTATGGAACTCCCTGAGCTTCCTGGATTTGGTTGGCTCTTTCCTTTCCCATGTTAGGAAAGTTTTCGACTATAACCTCCTCAAATATTTTCTCATACCCTTTCTTTTTCTCTTCTTCTTCTTGGACCATTATAATGCAAATGTTGGTCTGCCTAATGTTTTCCCAGCATTCTCTGTTACTATCTTCATTTCTTTCAATTCTTTTTTCTTTATTCTACTCTGTTTCAGTTATTTCCACTATTCTATCTTGCAGTTCATTTATCTGTTCTTTGGCCTCAGTTATTCTGCTATTGGTTCTCTCTAGTGTATTTTTTTCTCAGTTATTGTGTCACTCATCATTGACTGTTTTTTATTTCTTCTAGGTCCTTGTTAAACATTTCTTGCATCTTTTCAATCTGTGCCTCCATTCTGCTTATTTGTGCTTCCATTCAATTTCTGAAATTTTGGATCATCTTTACTACCATTACTCTGAATTCCTTTTTAGGTAGAGTACCTATTCCTCTTCATTTCTTGTTCCTGTCTGTTTTCACTTTGCTCCTTTCATCTGCTGCATGTCTTCTCATTTTGTTTAACTTGCAGTGTTTGGGATCTCCTTTTTGCAGGCTGCAGGGTCATAGGTCCTCTTACTTGTAGAGTCTGTTCCCAGTAGATGGTGTTGGACTAGTGCTTTGTGAGGATTTCCTGGTGAGGGTACTGGTGCCTGTGTTCTGCTGGGTGGAGCTGGATCTTGTTCCTCTGATGGGCATTGCCATGTCCAGTGGTGTACCTTATGGGTTTATGATGGCTTTAGGCAGCCTGTCTGCCACTGGGTTGATCCAGGACCCAATGTTAAAATGGAGGCCTTTACGAGAATCCTCACTGCCTAATATTCAATTGGGTCAGGAGTTCTCTGGTGTTCAACATCCAGGGCTTGGGTCACCTACCTTGGAGGTTCAGGCCCAACCCCTGGCTAGAGCACCAAGACCCCACAAGCTGCACAGACAGAAGAGAAAGAAAAAGATAAAAGAATCAATCAAACAGAGAAATGACAGACAAAACACCAAGTCAAATCCACACATCAGCAGATAATTGGATTAAAGATTTACTGAGCAAGGCCTTATGTACCAGAGCAAGACCCAGTTTTTCACACCACCAGTCCCTCCCATCAAGCTTACACAAGTTTCTTAGCCTACTCCATCTGAAGGCAGATGGAAGAAGCAAGAAGAACATCATTACAGAAAATTAATCAGCATGAAAAAGCAGAAAGTTATGTCCCCAAAGGTATTGGAGAAGACTCTTGAGAGTCCCTTGGACTGCAAGGAGATCCAACCAGTCCATTCTGAAGGCGATCAGCCCTGGGATTTCCTTGGAAGGAATGATGCTAAAGCTGAAACTCCAGTACTTTGGCCACCTCATGCGAAGAGTTGACTCATTGGAAAAGACTCTGACGCTGGGAGGGATTGGGGGCAGGAGGAGAAGGGGACGACTGAGGATGAGATGGCTGGATGGCATCACAGACTCGATGGACGTGAGTCTGAGTGAACTCCAGGAGTTGGTGATGGACAGGGAAGCCTGGCATGCTGCGATTCATGGGGTTGCAAAGAGTTGGACACGACTGAGTGAATGAACTGAACTGAAAACAAGATAAATAGAAAAAAACACAAAAAGAAATTCACACACTCACATTCACTAAAAGAAAAGAAAAGAAAAAAAGAGAGAGAAAGAGAAGAAACAAAAAGAAGAGAGTGATCCAACCAATAAATGAAAATCAACAGTAAAAAAACTAAACTAGCAAAAACACAAAAGCAAGATTAAATCAAATGCAGAAAGCAAACTAAAATAAGAGCAAAGAAAACATAAAACAACCACATCAATACAATCAAAAGAAAAAAAAGTAAAAACAAAAGCAAGATGAAGACAGAAGGAAAAAATACAAAACATCAAAGAAGCAAAGATAGATCAAGGTAAAATATAGTTAAAAAGAAGATCAAAACCAAGGGGGAAAAGCAGTATAATGAAAACATACTGTGGAAATTGGAAAGAAATAAAATAAATGTACTTAAAAATTAAAAAATTAAAATTAAATGAATAAAAAAAAAGAACAACAATAGAACAAAACAAAAAAGAAAAGAGTAGTAATAGATCTACAACTACTGCCCTTCTACTGCTTAGAAAGATCTCTGGATGTGCAGTGGGCACTTGTGGGGCCAGTTCAGATTCTGGTCTGGCCTTACTCCAGCTTGGCCTTTTTTCCAAAATCCACAATTGTCCCCAATATCCATAGCCTCAAATGTGGGAACGCATCATTTATTCAGACATTCCAGATGCAGGGCTTCCCATACCAGCTGTGGAGATTTAATTCACTGCTCCTGCATCTCTTCCTTCGGTTACACAGCTGGTGCTCAGCTTTGGTTTTGGCCACATGCTGCCCTCCAGCGTCTGGTTTTCCACCCAGACAAGAGAGGGGAAGGCGGCAGCTGGTTAGGGCTCACTTGTCCACTCACGCTGGGGAAGGGACATGTGCAGCAGACGCGCTGAGCATGTGCAGGGAATGCCTTCATCGGAAGAGGCCACCGAGAAGGTGCTACAGCCTGGGGCAGGGCCTGCGCTCTCCAGGGGAATCAACTCCAGGGCACAGATCCCTCGGTGATGCCAGGCGGCACAGGCTCCCAGGAAGGAGTGGACAGTGGCCTGTGCCCGCTCACAGCCTGGTGGAAGTGGGGCAGCTGTCATGTCCGCCTCCCGGGTCAGAGCTGCGGCTCACCCCTCCTCTGGAGCTTGTGAAGGCATGCCCTGCCGTCCGAGTGCACGGAATTACAGTGTCCCTGACCGGCCTGTCCTTCTCCTTGTGTACCCCGCACTGATGCGCTCTCGTCTCTCTGGCAAGTCCAGGCTTTCCCCTAGACTCCTGCAGCTGTGCTGTGCCCTCAGACTGTCGACACGGCAGTCCTCTCCCTGGGGCCTGGCCTCTGAACCCGAGTCTCAGCATCCAGCCCCCACCCGTCTCCGCGGGCATGCAGACAAGCATCTCGGGCTGGGGAGTGCTGTTGGCATTGACCTCTATGCAAAATTCTCTCCACTTTGCTCTCTGTACACCATCCTGCCGCACGCTCTTCTGAGGTTCTGAAGCTTCCCCCATCCCCACTAGTGAGAGGGTTTCTGAGCATGTGGAAATTTTTCCTCCTTCATATCTCCCCCCCAGAGGCACAGGTCCCATCCCAATTCCCTGTCTCTCTATTTTCTTTTTCTTTCCTTCTTTCTTCCAACCTGGTTGTGTGGAGATTAGCTTGCCCTTTTTGGAAATCTGAAGTCTTCTGCCAGCATTCAGTAGGTGTTCTGTGGAAGTTGTTCCACATGCAGGTGTACTTTTTTTTTTAAAGATTTATCTGTTTATAAATAGATAACTTTATCTATTGCACTAGGTCTTCATTGCTGTGCATGGGCTTTCTCTAGTTGTGGCAAGAGGGGGCTGCTCTTCATTGCAGTATGCAGGCCTCTCTCTGTGCTGGCTTCTCTTGTCGCAGAGCATGGGCTCACGGCTTCAGGAGTTGCAACACATGGGCTCAGTAGTTGTGGCTGGTGGGAGTGCTGGCTCAGTAGCTGTGGTACCTGGGCTTAGTTGGGCCATGCATGCAGACATAAATTTGATGTATTTCTGGGGGGTGGCGGTTGGAGGTGATCTCCAAGTCTTACTCCTCTGCCACCTTGAAGGTGAAGGTGAAGTCGCTCAGTCGTGTCCGACTCTTTGCAACCCCGTGGACTGTGGCCTACTAGGCTTCTCCGTCCATGGGATTCTCCAGGCAAGAATACTGGAGTGGGTTACCATTGCCTTCTCCAGGGGATCTTCCCGACCCAGAGATTGAACCTGGGTCTCCCGCATTGGAGGCAGACGCTTTAACCTCTGAGCCACCAGGGAAGAGAAATGGTATATTTCTATTCTTTCAAAATGATCACCACAATAAGCCTAGTCACCCTCTGTCACCATACAAAGATATTATATAATTACTGACCATATTCCCCACACTGTGTATTTCATATCTACAACTCATTTAGTTTTTCAACAGGAAGTTTGTACCTCTTAATCTTCCTCATGTATTTCTCCCTCCCCTCACCTTTTCCCCTCTGGCTACCATATGTTTGTTCTCTGTATCTATTACTCTGTTTATATTTTGTTATTTTTGTTAATTTGTTTTTTTTTTATATTCCACATATAAGTGAAATCATACAGTATTTGTCTTTCTTTATCTGACTTATTAACCTAATACCTTCTAGGTCCATTCGCATTGTTGCAAATGGCAAAATTTCATTCTTGTTATGGCTGAATATATATTCACACACACACACACGTATATATATTTATATCTTGTTTATCTGTTCATCTACTGATGGGCTTTCCTGTTGCTTCCACATCTTGGCTACTGCAAATAATGCTGCCATGAACATAGGGTATATGCATCTTTCTCAATTAGTGTTTTCACTTTCTTGGATAAATACTAAGGAGTGGAATTGCTGGATCACATGTTATCTCTACTTTTTATTTTTTGAGGAATCTCTGTACTGTTTTCTACAGCAGCTGTACCAGTTTATATTCCCACCAACAGTACACAAGGCGGGGGGGCTCCCTTTTTTTTCACATTCTCCTCAACATATATTTGTTGTCTTTTTGATAACAACCATTCTGACAGATGTAAGTTGACATCTCATTGTGGTTTTGGTCTGTATTTGCCTTGAAGATTAGTGATGTTGAGCATGTTTTCATATGCTCGTGTTCTGGCATGTCTTTTTAAGAAAAATGTCTCTTCATATCCTCTGCCATTTCCAACCATTTTTTGCTGAGTTGTATGGGTTCTTTGTATATTTTGGGTATAGACCTCTTAGTGGATATATCAGTTGAAAATAACTTCTCCTTTTCAGTAGATTGTCCTTTCATTCTGTTAATAGCTTCCTTTATGGTACAAAGTTTTTTAGCTTTATGTAGTCTTATATGTTTATTTTTGCTTTTGTTTAGCTTGCTTGAAGTGATATGTTTAAAAAACATTGTTACTAAGACCAATGCCATAGTGTGTACTGCCTGTTTTTTCCTAAAAGTTTTATGGTTTCAGGTTCTGCATTTAACTCTTTAATCCACTTTGAATTTACTCTTGTACACAGTGTGAGAAAGCAATGCAGCTTGATTCTTGTGCATGTAGCTGTCCAGTTTTCCCACCACTATTTACTGGAGAGGCTGTCCTTTCCCCCTTTTATATTTTCGCCTTCTTTGTTATAGGTTGATTGCCCGTATAAGTGTGGGTTCATTTCTGGGCTCTCTATTCTGTTTCACTGATCTATGTGTCTGTTTTTGTGCCAGTACCACACTGTTTGATAGCTGTAGGTTTGGATTATAGTTTGAAACCAGAGATTGTGATACGTCCAGGTTTCTTCTTCTTTCTCAAGATTGTTCTGGCTATTCGGGGTCTTTTGTGTTTCCAGAAATTTTAGAATTATTTGTTATAGTTCTGTGAAAAATGCCATTTATATTTTGATAGAGACGGTATTGAGTATGTAGTTTGCATTGTGATTTTAACAAGATTATTTCTTTTAATCAATGAGCACAGCATACTTTTCTGTTTGTGTCATCTTCAATTTCTTTCATTAGTGTCTTACAGCTTTCCAATTATAGCTTTTTACTTTCTTAGTTATATTTATTTCTAAATATTTTATTATTTTTTATACAACTGTAAATGGGATAATTTCCTTAATTTTACTTTCTGATAGTTTGTTGTTATTGTATAGAAATGCAACCAGTTTCTGCATACTAATTTTGCATCCTTCAACTTTACTAAATTCATTGATGAACTCTTATAGATTTTTGGTGGAATCTTTAAGATTTTCCATGTATAGTATTATGTCATCTGTAAACAGTGACAATTTTATTTATTCCTTTTTAATTTGGATTCCTCATTTCTTTTTCTTGTCTAATTGCTATGGCTAGGACTTGCAATACAATGTTGGTTAAAAGTGGTGAGAGTGGGCATCCTTGTCTTTTTTTTTAATCATAGAACTTTCTTAGATGCTTTTACCTCTTCACCACTGAGTATGATGTTAGCTATGGGCTTGTCATACATAATCTTTATTATGTTGAAATATGTTTCTTCTATATTCATTTTGTTGAAAGTTTTTATTATAAAGGTATATTGAATTTTCTCAAAAGCCTTTTCTACATATATTGAGATGATCCCATAACTTTTATTCTTTAATGCATTAATGTGGTGTATCACATTGATTGATTTTGGGATATTGAAAAATCCTTGAAATTCTGAAATAAATTTCACTTGATCATGCTATATGATCCTTTTAATGTATTGTTAGATGTTTCGCTAGTATTTTATGGAGGATTGTTTTCATCTATGTTCATCAGTGATATTTGCCTGTAATTTCTTTTTTTGTGATATCTTTTTCTAGTTTTGGTACCAGAGTGAGGCTGGCCTTGTAGAATGAGTTTGGAGGCATTACTTTCTTTGCAAATAATTTTAGAAGGATAAACATTAACTCTTCTCTAAATGTTTGGTAAAATTCACCTGTGAAGCTGTCTGGTCCAGGACTTTTGTTTGTTGGAAGTTTTTAAAATTACTGATTCAATTTCATGATTGGTAATTGGTTTGATCATATTTTCTATTTTTTCCTGATTCAATCACAGGAGATTGTACATTTCTAGAATTTGTGCATTTCTTCTAGGTTGCCCATTTTATCAACTTATAGTATAGTTCACAGTAATCTCTTATGATTCTTTACATTTCTGTGGTGTTGGTTAGAACTTCTTTTTCACCTCTGATTTTATTTATTTGGCCCTTCTCCCTTTTTTTCTTGACAACTCTGGCCAAGATCTGTCAATTTTGTTTGAGCTTTTCTTAATGGGAAAAAAGAGTTTCTACTGATTAGAGAAACAGAATGAGGAGTAAACACCACCAAAGCCAACAGCAGCGACACCATCTTTGCATCCAGAAGCAAAATTCTACTTCTCACTGATCTCTTAAATTAAAAAAGCTAACAGCAGTGACACCATCTTTGCATCCAGAAGCAAAATTCTACTTCTCATTGATCTCTTTTAAATTGGAAAAAAGAAAATTCAAGATATGCTCAAGAGATTCACATAGGTTGTAGCACACCCAAGAGAGACTGGGTGGAGATACTGCTAAGACACTTTCCACACCAGGAGAGAGGAGAACTGTGGGAGCATGGACAGAGTGCCTGCCTTCTGCTTTCTCTCAGAATAGGCCCTGTGAGTTGGGAGGATCATATATAAAAATAAGACTTCAGCAGCTAGATGAGGTTAGGTGGTGCATGACTTCCATGTGGTGACAGGCAAGAACAAGTGTACAACAACAGATGACAAAGTAGGATTAACACAGAGCAACGAAACCAGAGCTCATCAATGATTAGACTGGGTATAAGAATGTTAAGATCAGGTGGACCTAATCAGAAAAAAGTAACTAGAGAGAGATGGTTTCTGACCTCAGTTTAGAAAAAAAAGGGTGGATGGATGGATGGAAGAAGAGGCAGAAAGACAGGGAACAGACCTGACCCAGTGTAGGCAGGCACTCAATAAATTCTCCAGGGACCAACCTGAACTGAACTGCATGGAGAAATGTCTGAATTCAGAAGAAGTGATGATACTGAGGAGCAGGAATTTGATGTCAGAGGAAAGAGAGACAAGAACGCCCCCCTGCCCACCGGATTAAGGGGTATAATGAACTGTGCTAGGATTGGTTTCAAAGGCATGATTTTCAAGGCAAATAAATATATCATAGAGGTTAACATTAGCACTCACCCCAGTTGCTTATAAGGGGAGGCCTTCTTTGAGAGTGCTGTTTAAGAATAGAGGTGAGAGTGTGACTCCAAGTGACTCACAGACATTTGATTGACCATCAACAGTGAAGATGACTTAGATGGTCTGAAAAGTGAACAGGAGAGTTTGGGCCAATAAGATAACGATTGGGATCAGCTAATAATTTGACCTGATCCACATTGCTAGCCACGTAGCTAGAAATCAAATGGCCTTTTAAAATATATATATATACTTCTATGAGCTTAAAGGGTTAACTGCCTAGATCTGTATAAATGGTTTTATGTACAGGTAATCACCCTTTGAGGAGTACAGTTTCTGGTACAATAAAGTCGCTTTCTCCAGTAACATGCATATACTTTCTCTGTGTATCATCAGAACCTCCAGGGAAGAATTACACTGCCCCAGTCTCAGTTCCTCTGTGAATAAAGACTGGATAAAAATCTCTCCAAAACTGTCTTATCACAAGGTACACACAAACTGGTTTGCTACTGGCAGCCAGTAGAAGGCTGATTACATGTCAGTGATGAGCTGGGAATGCACACTGGACCCGACTAAATGTGACCTGTCCTCCATGAAGCTTTATTGTAAAGGAGCAAGCACCCACTGCCCACCATGGAACCGCAGCAGAATTCCGTGAACTATCTTATCCACCAGCAAGACCCACGGTGTGAAGAGGTATTTTATGCTCAACACCTATAGGGTATTTGCTCCTGAATCAGGACTATTGCCCTGACCCAGAGGCGCTTCAAGGAGGCCTTCTGACCCCAGACCCTGGCCTCTAAACCAAACACATAATGACTCTAACTTATTGGCTTTTTTTTTTGAGGTCCCACTAGCTCCCTCATGCACCCAACCTTTCAGACAAGGATCTCTATATTCAGACCCTCAACCTGCAGAAGAACCTGCAAAAACCTCTTGCTTTTTGCCCCTCTTTGCTAAATACAATCTCTGTGAACTTTGGGAGAAAGAAGTGCATGTAAGCTCCTGAGAGCAGGTCAGCTCTCAGGAGAGTTGGGTCAAAGGCAAGACCAAGACTCTAGAACCTTAGGGAAACTTAGTACGGCATTAGAGCTGGGAAGACTCCCTGCAGGCCCCTGTGGGTCATTTACTGCGTCACTCACTTTTAGCTCCACACTGCCACCGTGTGGTCCCAGGGCAAATCCCAGGTCACTTGTCTTCTTTCCCCTTCAAGTGGGTGAGGGGCACCAGGAAGGTGGGTCACCACACCTCGACATTTCCCCTGCCCCTCCTCTGCTGAAAGCTATCACAATTTTATTTTATCTCACATATCTCGTTGTCATTGCCCGTAGGAAGTAAAGGTGACCAGAAATTTGCTGGTTATCAAGCAGTTTTATTGGCCAATTTCAACCACATCTTTGGGTTCTGGACTCAGGAGTGAGTTGCTATGGCCTAGACGGAGGCTATAGCTCCTCAATAGATGGGAATATTTATTTACATACAAAACACAAAGTCATCTAGAAAATTACTGACATAGACCGAATAACATAGAAAGCCATTCTGAGAAATGCCCGCAGTCAAGCAATTAACCTCCTCTTGCCATGTTCAACCCTGCCCCTGTCTCTTATACACATCTAGATGTGTATAAGAGACAGATCATAGTGTGACCCCCAGCCCTCTACTTCCACATGGGCTCACAGGACTGAAGTGCAGTTATTCACAGAGTCCACAGGACGGCATAAACAATTCACAAAGGTGCTCAGCCCAGGGACAGTACAGCTCAATTTCTCCTGGGGTGAGCTGTCAGAGAGCGTCGAAGAACTGATGCTTTTGAATTGCAGTGCTGAAGAAAACTCTTGAGAGTTCTTTGGACTGCAAGGAGGTCAAACCTGTCAATCCCAAAGAAAATCAATCCTGAATATTCATTGGAAGGACTGATGCTGAAGCTGAAGCGCCAATACTTTGACTACCTGATGCAAAGAGCCAACTCATTGGAAAAGACCCTGATGCTGGGAAAGATGGAGGGCAGGAGAAGAAGGGGATGACAGAGGATGAGATGGTTGAATGGCATCACTGACTCAATGGACATGAGTTTGAGCAAGCTCCGGGAAATGGTGAAGGACAGCGAAGCCTGGCGTGCTGCAGTCCATGGGGTCGCAAAGAGTCTGACACGACTGAGTGACTGAACAACAACGGAGAGCATGGGACCTCCTTCTTGCTTCCCATGGTGACCCACATTTCTGAACCCTACCCAAGACCCCACTGCTGTCTCCAAATGCTTAGAAGAGCTTCCTACACAGACTGCAAAAGACTTCAATCATAGATCCAGACATCATCCTGCCATTTCCTTCAGGAGCCTCCTGGAATAGACTCCTGAGGCTCCCAGCCCGGTGTCCAGCTGTTCCCCATTGGCCTCATCACAGAATAGCACCAGGTTTTCAGCCTTTCCATGGGAGAAAGAGTGAGGGTCCCAAAGCCACCGTCACAAGTAAATCCCCTTTGTGTAAAGGAAACCTGGAAATATAATAGTGGGATTATTTGCTACTCCTTGCTGTAGAAGGATTTCCCTGATGGCTCAGAGGGTAAAGCATCTGCCTACAGTGTGGGAGACCCAGGTTTGATCCCTGGGTCGGGAAGATCCCCTAGGGAAGGAAATGGCAACCTACTCCAGTACTCTTGCCTGGAAAATCCAATGGATGGAGGAACCTGGTGGGCTACAGTCCATGGGGTCGCAAAGAGTCGGACATGATAGAGCAACTTCACAAGCAAGCAAGCAAGCTACAGAAAGCACAGAGCGGGCATGGGAGGGGCTCTGGCCAACCCTGATTCCGGGCTCTCGTCTCCTCTCCACTGTAGAGTCTCAGGCCCAGTGCCCTGGAAGCCACCCCTGGATGAGAGTCAAAGCCAGGCCACCATCCTCTCTAGTATCAGAAGAATGTGGTACAGTCTACAGCCTCACAAATGCCTCCCACAAGGCAGATGTTGTTACTTCCATTTATGAGTGCCGCTTGCTCAGAGACATTAGATAACCTGCCCAAGTTCATACAGGTAGAAAAGAGGTGAGATCGGGACTCAAAACCAGGTTTGGGTTACAAGGCCAGTATCCCTTCTACGTCCCAGTTATCGTGATGAGCAAAGATTTACTTACTATCTACTGTGGCACTAGGGTCAGAAACTGGTCTGAGGTGAGGAAGGCTTATGTAAACAGAGGAAGGAGCAACTTCAAAAGCTCAGGCTGGCGTGTGAGGTTCATAAGCCCAGCTCCATCAGGACAGATGGACTGGGAAGAAGCAGTTGGATGTCAAGGGCTGACATGAGCAATGTCTGCAGTGGAGAGAGAGGGTGGGTTCCCACATCTGCCCTGAGCCTTGATACCATTAGGGCCTGCATTCCAGTTTCCAGTTCTCTAGTGTTGAAAGGCTGGGAAGCTTTGCTCACTCATGACACTCAGCATAGTTCTTTTCTCTTAAGGAGGCCTAAGGAGATTTCTCAGAGCTAAGTGGCCTCTTAAAGAAGTGTATCCCCAAAGCCACAGCCACCCCTCAAAGCTTCCCTAGGAGTGGAGGGCAGAGAATGACCCTGATCCCTAGTGCTGCTCTCAAGAGCTCTTAAATAGATTAGCAATCAATTCCCACAGGAGTATAGCTTCATGGGTTTAGAAGTTCATGGGTTTACAAACTGCCTACATACCCACAGTCCTATTTGACCTTCATAACAAGAGAGCTTCGTTGGTAGCTTAGCTGGTAAAGAATCTGCCTGCAATGTAGGAGACCCCAGTTTGATCCCTGGGTTGGGAAGTTCCCCTGGAGAGGGACAGGCTACCCACTCCAGTATTCTTGAGCCTCCCTGGTGGCTCAGATGGTAAAGAATATGCCTGCAATGCAGGATACAGTTCAGTTTCTGGGTTGAGAAGATCCCTTGGAAGAGGGCACAGTAACCCACTCCAGTATTCTGGCCTGGAGAATACCATGGACAGAGGAGCCTGGCAGGCTACAGTCCATGGGGTCACAAAGAGTCAGACACGACTGAGTGATTTAGCATGCAATGAAGAGAGCAAGGTCACTGGTGGCATCATGGTGGCAGAACCAGGGCCTGACTTCAGCTGATGCTCTTCCCACCATCAAGACCATCACTTAGATTAGAACCAGAATCATGGAGAGGAGGTTATTCCAAGGTATAAATGCCACTGGAGACAATGAGGAGCAGGACAAAGTCCCAGCTTCCACTTGCCAGTCTCTCTTGGCATTAGCATCATGTAACTGCTGGCAATTGACACTTTTGAACTGTTGAGAGTCCCTTGGACTGTAAGAAGATCCAACCAGTCCATCCTAAAGGAAATCAGTCCTGAATATTCATTGGAAGGACTGATGCTGAAGCTGAAACTCCAATACTTTGGCCACCTGATGCAAAGAACTGATTCACTGGAAAAGACCCTGATGCTGGGAAAGATTGAGGGCAGGTCGAGAAGGGGACGACAGAGGATGAGATGGTTGGATGGCATCACCGACTTGATGGACATGAGTTTGAGTAAACTCCAGGAATTGGTGACGGACAGGCAGGCCTGACGTGCTGCAGTCCATGGGGTCGCAAAGAGTTGCCCACGACTGAGTGACTGAACTGAACTGCGGGCAGAGGTGGGCAGCATGGCCGTGGCAGGACCACAGTCACCAAAATTGAGTCAGACCTCATAAATGTCATTATCATGAAAATCCAGCAATTTTTCTAGAGCTTATGGGTTAGGAAGTTCTTAGTGCTTCTCCAGTCTTGCAAGTCATGAAACGTTTGAGCTGGGAAAGACCTTGAAGAGCATCTCTATTCTGCACACAAGGAGCTGAGGTCCAGAGAGGGAGGTAAGTTCCCAAGGTCGTACAGATACCACCAGGCAGAGCCGGGTTTCCCATCCTGGGCTCCTGACTTGCCTGTGGCAAGCATGTGATTTGTGTGGAAGCTCTGAAGAGCCTCAAACAAATCCAGAGCCATGACTAAGTCACTTTCTCAAAGGATGTGCCCTCCATGTAGCAGAAGAGGCAGGAGCCACGTGGACCCCGTGAAGGGAGGGGGATGTGCAACCAATCCCTGCTGCTTCCAAGACTTCCTCCCACTCAGAATTTGGTGACCATTTTCATCTCCTCTCTCCTCACTCATTCTTCCCACACTCACCCCAGTGGGCCATCCCACCAAGAACATGCAGTCCTTTGCCTTGTCACCCATCCTAACTATAAATGAGGGCGTTTGGGAGAAGATAAGCGGCATTTGCAGAGTTTTTACCAGTTGCCAAGCGCTGTGCTACCCCTCACCTCCCTTCAGTAGACAGGTGAGTGGAGCAGCGAAGCCCCTATACCTGTTCACTTCTCTTCATTAAGCACACCTCTCTCTACCAACGCCCCCTGCCACACACACCCATCTCAGGATTCAAATAGGGTCCTCCTTGCAGTTATTCACTCCTTCCCTCTCCTGGCTGAACTGGGACGCACTAGTCAGATTAGGGTGGGACAAACAAGATAAGATACCAGCCTTTGAATCCCTGCTGCCTGTGGACCCCCAGGCAGGAGAGCCCAGATCTGCAGCACCACACCCATCACACACCTGGTCCCTGACACGCTGTGAAAGCGGCAGCATCGAGGAAGCAGACAGTCTGAGTCTCCCTGTTTCCCAGGACGTGAGGTTGGGCGGGCAGCTTTGACACCAAAGATAGGAGCAGCCTTTCCGGCCTCCTCGCCCTGCCTCAAGCCGAGTCAAAGGGCATAAATGTCATTGTCATGAAAATCCAACAATTCTTCTAGAGCCTGTTGGTTAGGGTGTCCTAAGAGAAGGCTTCTCCAATCTTGCAAAGTCATGAAAGGTTCTAACTGAAGACCACGGAGAGCATCAGGCTGGGCAGTGCTGAGATGGGCAGAGATCCTCCGCCAGACTCTGGGGAGTGCTTCCTAAAAGATGCTGGTCTCAGTGGCAGCATCGCCATCCACCTGCTCTGTGCCCCTCAGGGAGTCTTTGGGCCCTGGTTTCCTGCTGAGTCCGGAGCTGAGGGCGCGGGCAGGCAGGCCACTGGAGCGGGTCAGCAGGGTGGCATGGCGGCTGGACAGACTGCCGTTGGAGAGCTGCCTGCGCATCCTGGGCCCAGCACCTCTGCAGCAGGCCAGACGGCGCAGGGCATGCAGCCACAGGTGGCTGTTGAAGCCCATGTAGATCCAGGGGTTGCAGCAGCTGCTGAGGTTGCCCAAAAGCATGGAGATGGTGAAAGCCACATTGGTCGAATCTGCCAAGGCAGAAGCACAAGGGTTTCAGAGCTGGAAGGGACCTGGGAGAGAGTCCCGCTTCCCACAGAACAGAGGACCAAGTTGAATCCCGAGGAGGACCACGTGGGGTTCTATAATCAGAAAGGATCCCAGCTGGGACTCAAACCTGGGACTCCTAACTCCAGGGTTTTGCCTCACTGATTTATTTATTCATTTTGTGCCACAGGGTGATGACAGGAGCTGAGGCTTGTTCTAAGCTGACTTTAGAGACACAGACATAGTCAGCGACAGGAGCAGCCCGAATCGGATCACTATCTTTGTTCCGAAATCTTGAATCGTGAATCCCCTAATGGATGCCGAGCACGGGTGAGGCAATTTCTATAAAATCTGCAGGAAAAATAACCATGATTCTAGCCAAGTTTGGGCACACCTGCATTCCCACTTATGTCATAAATACAGGCACACACTGCCCTCTGACCCCTTAGGGTCCGTCCCAGTCATTCTGTCATTCAGTTATTGTCCGTGTGAGTATCGACCGTGCCAGACCAGTGCTGGGGACCTCATAGGCAATCAGTGGAGCCTGACAGCCTAGAGGTCCCATGAAGCCGCCTCCAACTGTGCAGCTTCTAGGTTCAGGGCATCCAGGCATCTCGTTCCTGGCCAGTACTGTTCTCTGTCATCAGAAATTACATCCAGAGAATGTCCCCTCTGCAGGGAAAACTAATTTCTCTCCTGGACAGTCAAAATGCGAGCCTTCAAAGACTCTGATAAGATTCCTTCCAGATATAATACTCTTTCTGAAAACTAAATGAAACTTCTCATGCCAAAAGGAAAGCTGCTGGGATGGGCCCAGCCTTCTGCCAGATGCACCATGGCTAAGCTACGGCACGGGTTGCACACTGAGTTGCCAGCTCTTTAGTGAAGGCTGTGGAATCACTGAGTGCCATGGCAGAGCTGGAAGGAATTAAGGGTTATGGCACAGATCTGAACCTAGGTCTCCCCCTCTTTAAAGCGGCAATTCTGCACCCTGCCACCATTTCAACCAATGAACTCAAAGGCAAAGCTCAAGTGCTTGCTCTGTAAAGTGCCATGAAAGCTTCCAATATGCTGGGTCCTTGGGTGCTCTCCAGTGTGGTACTTGCAGCCCAAGAGAAGGAAAGATACAGGGTCAGGATATTTGAGAGAAAGCATGAATCACAGAGTTGAGAAGCATAGACGTGAGAGCAAGGTCCAGCCTCAGCAACAAACCCAGGCTCCCGCAGCATGAAGGTGTCTGGCCTGCACCCCAGTTAACTGAATGCCTGGGGGCTGCAGACATTTGAGAAGTTGCTTTGTCTAAGGTGTGCATTCATCCCATCTGCTCCATCAGTATATGTATAGTGCCTAGATTAGGCCAGAGGCTGAGGGTTTCCACGGTTTCTTCACTTGGGAAGCATCTGTTTGGACTGGCCCCCCCAAGCCAGGCCCAGGTAGGGGCTCGAGATGCACCTGGAGCCCTGGAGTCTTCGGAGGCTCCCCCTCAGTCCTGGAGGGCAGACCTGCTGCAGCGTGGCCGGGCAGAGGCTCCACTGACGATCGGGGGCAAGGGCAAGCGCAAGGAGACAGCTTCCTGCCAGACTCGGGCACGAGCGGCCAGGAGGCCAGCGTGCCTTGGAGGGAAGCTGGGTGTACTGGAAAGCAAGTTTAAAGTAGTGAATGTCTGCTCAACTCAGACTCCCCGAAAGGCTTCCGGTTTTCTGAGGGACACTTCGTTCCTGTACTGCTTACTCGGAGAGGCCCTTGATAAGTGATAAGTCACTTACATATGGTCTGAGGGACAGGCTGATTATGGTGGTGACTATAGGAGGCAAGCAAAAAAGCTTCTCATAGGTTCCTTGATAAAGGGTGAACGGCCTTCTCATCCCTGGTGCCACCAGCTCAGCTATGATTGTTGGGAATAAGACAACAATAAAAGTCTGGATAAAGTTTGGCCTAAAAAGACCTTGATTCAATTCTTGGCTCCAAGAGAAGGAAAGATATTTGAGGGTCAGGATATTTGAGAGAAAGCATGAATCACAGAGTTGAGAAGCATAGAAGTGAGAGCAAGGTAGGGGGGGGGACCACTTACTAGAAGTGGCACTTTGGACCAGTTATTTCACCTCTCTGAAGCTCAGATTACTTAGATGTCAAGGGGAGAAGGTCACCCCTAAGTAGCACAAGGCCTAAATGTGCTTGACACATAGAAAGCCCTCCTTCCTTTGAGGTGGGAGCAGTCCCGAGCAGGTTAGGGATAATATGCTCATTGCTTAAAGGGTAATTTTATAAATAGTCTCTGGTCCACACTAGCGTCCAAAAAGTGGTTAAGAAGGGGTACAATGGGACTGTTACAATTCAGTATTGCTGAACTCTCTCTCTCTCTTTTTTTTGTTTAAGCTTTAAAAAAATTTATTTTTAATTGAAAGATAATTGCTTTACAATATTGTGTTGGTCTCTGCCATACATCATCATGAACCTTGCTGAACTCTCTTGCAGAGCTGTGTTAATGTCATGAACAACCTTCCCCTTACTTCATCTTTCCAGAAAAGATGTTTGGCTTGTGCGTGCCCTAGGACGAGCAGGTTGAGACTAGAAACAGTAGCACAGGGAAGAGAGATCACTCTAAGAGCTGGTAGGAAGTGGCAGTCTGGGTCTGCTGGTCAGTGAGTCTTCAGGAAGCTTCCAGAGCAAACTGTGTACAGGGCGTCCCTGGGGCAGTCACGCGCTACACCCATCATACACCCCGAGCTGCGCGTGAAGAGTCTGCTGTACTAGAGAGCACACGGTCACCCTGACAGGGGACCACACACTTGTCCCCACCCCCTCTTCTTAGGGGAGCAGGAACAGATGTCTTTGAATACCACTTGCCAGCATTTGGGCTGCCCAGAAACAGCACTTACCTTTCTCAGGACAAGCTCACCCCCAAATGGCCTGACCAGTTGGCAGTATCTGAAACAGGCTGCCGTCTTATCTCACTCCAAAAAATGACCGGAATCAGGCCTCCCACGTCCCACCTGGAACACAGTCCTCCTAGAAGGTCCCATTTTGTTTTTTACATAGGAGGAAGGCCCTTCTCTTCATCACTTCCTGAGCTAGAATTTGGAAAGCGGGGGCACGGAGTTGAGGAAAGAAACGAGGCGATTCCAGGCCTAAGTTCTATTGGTCACTTCGCCACTTCCTAGCTGTGTGGCCTTGGGCAGGTGTCCTCTCCGAGCCTCCGCTTTCTCATTAACAAGACAAAGGGTTGAACTTGGAATTTCAGGGTTGTGCCTCAGGGCGAATTAATTGAAAATGGCTGTTGCAAAGGAGTTCAAAGTCTTGTTCAGGTGTAGGGGGCGGGGGCGGGGAGGAAGAATGCTGAGAGACGTACTTCATGGACCACAAACTGCCATCTGGACCAAATCATTTGAAAATCCCTTCCCAACAGTCTAGCAAACTGTCAGTTGCTTGGCCAAATCTACTCATGGTCATAACTTCATTAGGACCAAATAGTATTTTAAAATGCTTAAATTAGTTGCCAAAATTGTAGGATACGGAAATTTCACATTACAGGTACTCACATGGCATGTTTCGACTGGATGGGAGTCACAGCTGTCCCTTTTCACACCGGGATAGACACCACCTCTAACGCTGCACCCGTTTGTTACCTGCCTGACCCTGGCAGCCTCTGTGCTGCGCCGCCGTGCTAAGTCCCTTCAGTCGTGTCCAACTCTGTACGACCCTATGGACTGTAGCCCACAAGGCTCCTCTGTCCATGGGATTCTCCAAGCCAGAATACTGGAGCGAGTCACCATGCCCTTCTCCAGGGGATCTTCACGACCCAAGCATCGAACCCACGTCTCTTAAGTCTTCTGCATTGGCAGACAGGTTCTTTACCACTAGCGTCACCGGGGAAGGAGGCTCAGATGGTAAAGACTCTGTCTGCAGTGCAGGAGACGCGGGTTCAATCCCTGGGTCGGGAAGACACCCTGGAGAAGGAAATGGCAACCTGCTCCAGTATTCTGGCCTGGAGAAATCCCAAGGACAGAGAAGCCTGGT
Source organism: Cephalophus harveyi (assembly GCA_006410635.1). Taxonomy (NCBI): domain Eukaryota; kingdom Metazoa; phylum Chordata; class Mammalia; order Artiodactyla; family Bovidae; genus Cephalophus; species Cephalophus harveyi. The sequence goes on from SJYT01053608.1 coordinate 110,899, forward strand.
AGGCTACAGTCCGTGGGATCACAAAGAGTCAGACACGACTGAGTGAGTAACACTCGCATAATACTAAATGAGATCTTCAAACAGCTTTGAAGGGATTGATAGAAACCATTCAAAATGAGTGCATACGAGAACTGTCTCTTTTCACACTGGAACAGACACTATCTTTAACCGCTTCACCCATTTGTTACCTGCCTGGCCCCGGGAGCCACTGTGGCCCTGTCCTAATACCCACCTTCTCTCTTCTCTGCATTTTTCCACCTCCTGCTCCCGCCTCTACCTTCCCAACCAGACCACACACTTGCCTTCATCAGGGGCATTCTCATCCCACACAGACCACATCTGGACACTGAAGAAAGGCACCCAGCAGGCGATATAGGCCAGCACAATGACAAAGGTCATCTTCACAGTTCGGATCTTGGCCCGCGAGATGGTGCTGACGCTGCTAACCCGGGACGGCAGCCCCCGAGTGGCTGCCACCGGGCCACGAGGAGCGGATGGCCTGTTCCCAAGGCCCCAGCTCCCTCCTTCGACCTGCCCAGCCTCCGTCTTGACTTTGAGGTTCTTGCAGATTTCGTGGCAGATGAGGCTGTAGCAGGCTGTGAGCATGACCACTGGCAGGATGAAGATGGCCAGGGTGGTCCAGGTGATGTAGGCCCGTGGCCCCCAAGGGAAGCGGAAGTCTGCCCAGCAGTCCAGCACTCCAGAGCCCTGGATCACCTCTCGTACGGAAAAAATGAAGACTTGAGGGAGGCTGAGGACAGCGGCCAGCAGCCAGGGGGCTGCGATGAGCGGGTAGGTGGACCGGCTGGGCTGCTGGAGGCTGCGCAGGGGGTGACAGACGGCCAGGTAGCGGTCCAGCGTCATGGCCAGCAGCATGTAGGTGGAAGCAAACATGCTCAGCACCTGGAGGTACTTGACGGCCCGGCAGAGCGGGTCGGGGCCCCGGAAGCGGTAGGTGATGTCCCACAGCAGCTGGGGCAGCACCTGGAAGAGCGCCACGCCCAGGTCGGTCAAGGCCAGGTGCAGCACGAACACCTGCATGCGGGAGCGCTTGCGGACCGGCTGTCCCACCGTCAGAAGCACCGTCAGGTTGCCCCCTGTCGCCAGCGCCAGGACAGTGGCCAGGACGCCGATTTCCACCTTGGCCAGCTCCTCATCCCGGCCCAGCCAGGGTGTGGTGGCGTTGGCGGCAAAGAGGGTGCTCCCCGGGGTAGGAGCAGCCGTCCAAGGAGGCCTGGAATCCATGTTGGAGGTTTGCTGGGAGAGAAGCGGGCGGGGAGGCGGGGATGGACGCAGAGTGTGAGCGCAAGCAGAGAGGCCGGAGGAATGAGACGGAGTGGGCAGGAGGAGGTTAAAGATGGAAGAAAGGGGAAGGGTGGGATGACCAGAAGGAGGCTGAGACTGAGTGGCAGGAGTTAAGAGGGCAGGGATGGAGGGGATGAGGGAGAATGAGGTAAGGAAGAAGATGCTGAGCCCAGAGAGGGGCGGGGGGACCGGGAGCGAACGGAAGCAAGAGTCATGGAGTTGAGGAGTCAGGAAGGGGAGAATGGGCGAGGCTGGGCAAGGCGAGCCTTCTGGAAGGGTAAGAAGGCTGGGGGAGCTGGCACCACTCCCCAGTGCTCCTCAAATCCACTTTCTCCAAACTTTCCTGGAAGCGGGAAGCGGGTGCCCGTAAACCTGTTTGCAGGAGCGCTCCTGGCCAGAGGAGTCGCTGGAAAACGCCGCTGAGCCCACACGCCCCGGCTGGCGGCTGGGCGCGAGCAGGCTTTATGCGCTCGCTCGCATCGGAGAGCAGCGGCCCCTGCGCGCCGCGTGGCTCCTGCCGGGGAGGGCGGAGTGACACCCAAGCGACCAACCGCGGGGCCCAGAGA
>SJYT01053608.1:123147-138837 GCA_006410635.1 Cephalophus harveyi
AAGAAGCACAAGCTGGAATCAATATTGCTGGGAAAAATATCAATAACCTCATATATGCAGATGACACCACCCTTATGGTAGAAAGTGAAGAGGAACTAAAAAGCCTCTTGATGAAAGTGAAAGAGGAGAGTGAAAACGTTGGCTTAAAGCTCAACATTCAGAAAACTAAGATCTTGACATGTGGTCCCATCACTTCATGGGAAACAGATGGGGAAACAGTGAAAACAGTGGCTGACTTTGTATTTGGGGGGCTCCAAAATCACTGCAGATGGTGACTGCAGCAATGAAATTAAAAGACACTTGCTCCTTGGGAGAAAAGCTATGACCAACCTAGATAGTATATTCAAAAGCAGAGACATTACTTTGCCAACAAAGGTCTGTCTAGTCAAGGCTATGGTTTTTCCAGTAGTCATGTATGGATATGAGAGTTGGACTGTGAAGAAAGCTGAGCACCAAAGAATTGATGCTTTTGAACTGTGGTGTTGGAGAAGACTCTGAGAGTCCCTTGAACTGCAAGAAGATCCAACCAGTCCATTCTAAGGGAGATCAGTCCTGGGTGTTCATTAGAAGGACTGATGGTAAAGCTGGAACTCCAATACTTTGGCTACCTGATGGGAAGAACTGACTCATTGGAAAAGACCCTGATGCGGGGAGGGATTGGGGGCAGGAGGAGAAGGGGACGACAGAGGATGAGATGGCTGGATGGCATCACCGACTCGATGGACATGAGTTTGAGTAAACTCCGGGAATTGGTGATAGACAGAGAGGCCTGGCGTGCTGCGATTCATGGGGTCGCAAAGACTCGGACACGACTGATCGACTGAACTGAACTGAACTCTCACCATAGTTCTTTCAGATGGTTATACCAGTCCTATTTTTAAGGAGATGGATAATAGGGTTCAGAAGACTTAATTACTAGGCCAAGACCACTTCAGTTCAGTTCAGTTCAGTCCCTCTGCTGCTGCTGCTGCTAAGTCGCTTCAGTCGTGTCTGACTCTGTGCAACCTCATAGACGGCAGCCTACTAGGTTCCTCCGTCCCTGGGATTCTCCAGGCAAGAATACTGGAGTGGGTTGCCATTTCCTTCTCCAATGCAGGAAAGTGAAAAGTGAAAGTTAAGTTGTTCAGTCGAGCCCGACTCTTAGCGACCCCATGGACTGCAGCCTACCAGGCTCCTCCGTCCATAGGATTTTCCAGGCAAGACTACTGGAGTGGGTCAGTCCCTCAGTCATGTCCAACTCTTTGTGATCCCATGGACTGAAGCACGCCAGGCCTCCCTATTCATCACCAACTCCTGGAGTTTACTCAAACTCATGTCCATCAAGTCGGTGATGCCATCCAACCATCTCATCCTCTATTGTCCCCTTCTCCTCCTGCCTTCAATCTTTCCCAGCATCAGGGTCTTTTCCAATGAGTCAGTTCTTCACATCAGGTGGCCAAAGTATTGGAGTTTTAACTTCAGTATCAGTCCTTCCAGTGAATATTCAGGTCTGATTTTCTTTAGGATGGACTGGTTGGACCTCCTTGCAGTCCAAGGATTCTCAAGAGTCTTCTTCAACACCACAGTTCAAAAATATCAATTCTTCAGTGTTCAGCTTTCTTTATTGTTCAACTCTCACATCCACACATGACTACTGGAAAAACCATAGCTTTGACTAGACAGACCTTTGTGGGCAAAGTAATGTCTCTGCTTTTTAATATGCTGTCTAGGTTGGTCAAAGCTTTTCTTCCAAGTAGCAAATGTCTTTTAATTTCATAGCTGCAGTCACCATCTGTAGCGATTTTGGAGCCCCCCCAAAATAAAGCCTGTCACTGTTACCACTGTTTCCCCATCTATTTGCCATGAAGTGATGGGACCGGATGCCATGATCTCAGTTTTCTGAATGTAGAGTTTTAAGCCAACTTTTTCACTCTCCTCTTTCACTTTCATCAAGAGGCTCTTTAGTTCTTCTTTGCTTTCTGTCTTAAGGATGGTGTCATCTGCATATCTGAGGTTATTGATATTTCTCCCAGCAGTCTTGATTCCAGCTTATTCTTCATCCAGCCTGGCATTTCACATGATGTACCCTGCATATAAGTTAAATAAGCAGAGTGACAATTCAGCTCTGACATACTCCTTTCCCGATTTGACGAACCTTTCCCGATTGGGTTTCCCTTGTGGCTCAGCTGGTAAAGAAGCTGCCTGCAATGTGGTAGACCTGGATTCGATCCATGGATTGGGATGATGCCCTGGAGAAAGGAAAGGCTACCCACTCTAGTATTCTGGCCTAGACAGGACTGAGCAACTTTCACTTTCCCGCTTTGGAACCAGTCTGTTATTCCATGCCAAGATCACCAGGACATTAAAATTGATACAAAGGACAAAAATGAAAGCTATTTGGAGTCCTCATAAGTAATATAAAGGGATTCTGAGAGTAGAATTTGTAAAAATCATTGCTGTAAGCCAACTTGCTTCTCAACTTTGTATTTCTGCTTCTTTCTTTCTTTCTTTTTTTTACCAGTCACACAGAATTGAAAATCAGGAACCACAGACACAGGAACTTTAAACATGGAAGGACTCTCAAGTTGACATCAAAGTGAAGCCTGAAAGTCTCTCAAAGGTGCTCCAGGGGCTGTCTTAGGGGTGAAGTTGGGGGTGGGAGTTCCAAGAAAAATTGTTATTCATAAAACTGGCAACAAATGGATTGGGATGATGCCCTGGAGAAAGGAAAGGCTACCCACTCCAGTATTCTGGCCTAGAGAATTCGTGGACAGTCCATGGGGTCGTAAAGAGTCAGACAGGACTGAGCAACTTTCACTTTCCCGATTTGGAACCAGTCTGTTATTCCATGCCAAGATCACCAGGACATTAAAATTGATACAAAGGACAAAAATGAAAGCTATTCGGAGTCCTCATAAGTAATATAAAGGGATTCCGAGAGTAGAATTTGTAAAACTCATTGCTGTAAGCCAACCTGCTTCTCAACTTTGTGTTTCTGCTTCTTTCTTTCTTTCTTTCTTTTTTTTACCAGTCACACAGAATTGAAAATCAGGAACCATAGACACAGGAACTTTAAACATGGAAGGACTCTCAAGTTGACATCAAAGTGAAGCCTGAAAGTCTCTCAGAGGTGCTCCAGGGGCTGTCTTAGGGGTGAAGTTGGGGGTGGGAGTTCCAAGAAAAATTGTTATTCATAAAACTGGCAACAGAGTCTCTCTTACACAGAATCTGACTTGGCTTAGAAAAAGACTTAGCAAACTTCAGGGAGATAGAAGTAAGACTCTGATGGTATGATCTGAAAGGCAGCAAGGAAGAGATGGTTGAGCCACTAGCATAAAAAACAAGCCAAGATTTGGAAAGTGATGAAGAGAGAAGGGAAAAGGAGGGAGAACGGATGGATATCACAGGTGAAGGCTAGTGCTGAGTCAGCAGAAATGGCCCACGGGCCTTTTGTGAACAGGGAAGTCTCATTTTAGCTATCTGCTCGAGGGTTCTCTGATGTACATCTGTCCTCCCCATGTCCCCTTCATCCTGCTACACAAACCTGCCTGGCAGAAGGACATTTGAGAGGATGGGAAGAGGGTGGAGGAAAGGTTGCACCCTACATTTTGGTCACGGTTGGGGGAGAGAGGAAGATGCAGAATGAGCATTCTGCAGAGCTAGATGGTGGTGCCCAAGGCGCTCGGGGGAAGCAAGGGCCTTGGATCTCATGCGGTGTGCGGGGTGGGTTCAGACGATCTTCCCCGGATCCCGAGGAGCAGGTGGCCCTGCTCCAGAGCAAGTGCCCCAAGTCGGGCTCCTTGCCTCCAAAGGCCCCTCAAAGACCCCACTTTTTCTACCTCCTGATTATTTACCCTGAAACACTGTTCACACCTCCTCCCTGTGCGTGTAGCCACGTGGTTTTCTGCTTATTAAATAAAATCCAATATGTTAAGCCTGGCCTCTCCCACCATCGTTCATGAACCTTCTGCTCTTGTCAGGCTGTCTCCCCTTACATCCACCCTCTGCCTCTGTCCGCATACCTTGGCTGTGTCTTTCCTTTCAGCTGAAAGATGCTGTGTGGGGCTGATGCTGGCAGGGGGCTAGCCCTGAGGCCGATGGCTGTTCACGAGGCTCAGACCTTGAGATGCTGGGGATGGATACCTCTCTCTACCCCGCAGACGTTGTCCCAGGTGGGAAAGGCGCTCATCAAAGGAGGAAAGGATGACAGTCGGTGTGTGTATGAGAGACTCAGAGCAGCACAGCATGGTGGGGCTGGACGCCCGCTGGGCTGGGAGCCTCAGGAGAGGAGTTTTTACGAACAGGAAGAACCTTGCCACCAGCTGTGCTGGAGGACAGAGTGGAGGCCACTCTGGCTGGTGACCTTCTATCAGATCCTGACCCCAGGGCCACACTCAGCGGGCTGGCTGTGGAGGCAGGCAGAGAAGTCAGCCCGTGTATGTGGAGCGACATCCCTGCCACACAGGCCAGGGTGTCGGTCCTGGGACAGGAGAGCCTGGGGAGGGGAGGGGTGGTGGGCGTGCAGGAGTCCGGGAACCACCTGAAGAGCGTGTGGAACCACAGACAGGGGCTCTCCCTGGTGGCCAACAGGACCACGGCTCGGAAGGCCGGGTGAAGAGGACACCCGGGAGGAGCAGAGATTCTAAGCCTGGCCTGAGCCAGAGAGCTGTTCTCTGTTTGTTTTTGTTTTGAGATTTGTCATATTAATCTAGTAAATGGAATCTGTGCCCAAGAGTCAATTATTTTTAATAACTCATCTATGACTGGTAATGAACTGAACAGGTCACAGATCCCCAAGCAGCTCAAGACTGTTTGGGGGTAAGGTAAAGCCAGCCTGTGAGCACTTGGGATCAGAAGGGTCATTTCCCATGCCTTTAGGAAGAGCCTTCAGACTGCGTTTTCCTTCCCCTCTTAGGCCCTTTCCCTTTCTAAATCGTCATTACAAATGTGCCCACGGGTTGACTCTGAAATGTGTGGTTATCTTTTCAAGCATTGTTTTTTCCCAGTTTCCTTTGCTTGAGTCATGGCAATGTCACAGGAGGAAGGCAAACAGTTCCTTTTCTACAAAATAGGACAGTCAATACCTACTTGCAGGTTACTGTGAGGATACCGATGACCTGTGTGTGGTGCCTAATGGAGCTTAGCACACAGTAGGTGTTCAATGAAATACATGTCATATTATTTTTTAATCCTGCTACTGTTCTCCGCTGCTCCTCCTGGCTCTCTCTTATTCCCTTTCTCTGTTTAGAGAGTGAGCATGAAGTTTGGAAATTAGGGCTTAAAATATATTTCCGTTAACTGTGGCCTTTTTTGGCAGTCTGCTATAGAGGGGTAAATGATGGCGTGGGCAGGCAGAGATGGAAAAGACCCTTTTTCAGTGATCTAAGCCCCTGAGTTATACCCAGACATCACTGACAGGACCATTTATCACCTTGATAATTCTCCAGGTGTGCAGTGAAAGCCATTTATAAGCTCCTTCCTCCTCTTTTTTCTTCTGAATATTTTAAAAAATCACTTCAGTGTGAAACTAATCAATGACATTCTACCAGATGCTGGAGTGAAGGAAATGGGGAACTAAAATCTTTTCAGAGAAGATGAAATAGAGGTGCATTGATTTTAAAGAAACTAAACTCAATTTTTACCCATTTATTAGGTCCCTGCCAGATTTAAAAGAGAATGATTCTCAGTTTCTAGTCTATGGACCCCCAGCGCCACAGTCTCCTGTGAGTACTTATCTGGAAACAAAAGACAGGTTCCTGACCTCACTCTAGTCCTACCAGATCCATCTTTAATTGCAAGAATCATGGAGTCACATTTTAAATAAGTTCCCCATCAAATCTGAGAATCACAGCAACACAGGAAATATAAATGTGTATGGTTTGTATCTTTAGGCAACTTATAATCTCGGTAGGGCTCATAAAAATGCAGGACGGTGACAAAATCACTGTGTGCTTTAGAAAGAATTGGCAGCAGAGCACAGGATGGACTTGATTGGAATGATAGACGTGGGAGATTTGTTCAGAGGTGTTGGCAGTAAGCCTAGAGTGAGATAAGGGCTGGAGGTGCTGGAAAGGAGGCACAGATGCCACATGTCAACCCCACATAGATGTGGGTTTATTTTTTTTTTTCTTTTCATTGCAGGCAGTCACCAATTCCTTTTGGAAATTGGAAGGCTATAGATGACAAACTAATAAAAAGTATGAAATAGTATGAAGAAATTGATTCCATTCATGCTAACGGAGGCCCCAAGCCCTGGAAAGAGGATGATCTTTCTGAGTGTAATTCAGAATAAAACAACACTGAAGCTCACATAAGTGCTGAAGTTTAAAAAGCTTTCTGAGTCTCTAATTGTAATATTCTGGAGAAATTCACTAGAGCTGCTTTTGGCTTCTTTTTGGTTCCTCTGCTTTGCTGGGGCCTGTGAAGAAGGCTGAGCGCCAAAGAATTGATGCTTTTGAACTGTGGTGTTGGAGAAGACTCTTGAGAGTCCCTTGGACTTCAAGGAGATCCAACCAGTCCATTCTGAAGGAGATCAGCCCTGAGATTTCTTTGGAAGGAATGATGCTAAAGCTGAAACTCCAGTACTTTGGCCACCTCATGTGAAGAGTTGACTCATTGGAAAAGACTCTGATGCTGGGAGGGATTGGGGGCAGGAGAAGGGGATGACAGAGGATGAGATGGCTGGATGGCATCACTGACTCGATGGACGTGAGTCTGAGTGAACTCCGAGAGTTGGTGATGGACAGGGAGGCCTGGCGTGCTGCGATTCATGGGGTCACAGAGTCGGACACGACTGAGCGACTGAACTGAACTGAAATATGGGCTTAGTCTTTCTGTGAAGTTGTCAGAACCAACTACAGAGGCCAGGTGGGTAGAAATAAGTCAGGGGGTACTTTGGGAGAGAGTTCGAGGTGGTGAGCTTTGAGCCAGATTTTACATGGGATGATGAACATAGAATAAAAGAAGGAAAGTGATTATAGGAGGTGAGACTGACAGGTGTAGAGGAGCCACAGTTTCTAGATAAAGATGAACTCAGTCCACATGGTTCTAGACTTTAGATAAGTGAGCCGGATGAGAGATGTGAACATTCCTCCAGAGCGGGGACAAGCTGACTTCACTGTTCCTCTCCACTGCTGTCAGCGTTGGGTGGGCAGGGATCTGAGGCCTCAGAAGAAAGTACCCCTTAACTTAGGGGAAAGGGCCAGAAAATGCCCCTGGCTAAAATGAAGCCAAAATGTCAACTGGAAATGGATGCACTTGGCCTCTTTAGACTCTGGGCAGGGTGGCGGGGGGCGGGGCGGGGTGGGGGGCGGTGTGTGCCTTGTATCCATGAAGTCAAGAGCCCGAGTTGGAGATCCAAAGACACATCAGGATCTAAAAAGCCATGATAACACCTACAGTTAGAAAACCACCAATACCTGCTTAACTTTTTTCTGCCTGTTTAATTTTTAAAACCAGCATTTTCTAAAATCATAGGATCCTTTAAAAAATATAAAGAAGGAACTTTTCTGGTAGTCCAGTGGCTAGGACTCCCAGCTTCCACTGCGGAGGGGGAGGGTGGTGGGGGGAGTTCTAACCCTGGTCCAGGAACTAAGATCCTGCAAGCTGTAGAAGTTGTCATCTAGCTCGCTGACTGAATCTGGCCCTGACATGTTTTGTTTGTTTAGAGGAGCATTTTTTAAAACTTTGAATTGGTTGCCAATATTCTAAAAAGAAAATCAGGTGATTTTACCTAAAATCCAGAGTACTAACTTTTCTTGAAAACACTTGATTCTGGTAACTTCGGGACCTCATTCCCACAAGGTCACAGTTGCTGGGTCATCATGAGAAGGGAGGCTCTCTCTCCAGGTTGCCAGAGTCCCCAAGATTCACCTTGTCCCCAGGACTTACTTTGTCCCCTCCCCACTGAGCATCAGCTGCCATTTATCCTCACACCTGTGCTATTTTTTCTTATAGGGAAGACTATTAAAAAACATATTTATGCTCAAACTGCTATTGAGATTATTCTTTTATTCAGCCTGATTCACTCTGCTACACACCTGGTCCCTGCTGCATATAAGATGGCAACCCCTGAAATAACCTCTATTCATGTTGCACAGAACCAGATGAAGGAAAAGAGCCTGCAGGCTGCAAACCTCCCCACAACCACTCCCACCTCCGTACATTGGTATAGAAATGCCAGAACCCACAGTACTGTAGAAAGCCTTGGGCTGGGGCATTTCCCATTAAGTCTCCTCCCCTTCCCCAGAACCTCAAGACAACCTCCAGAAAGCACAACTGGAATGAAACTAATATGAAGAAAGCTGTCATCTTTTGAAATGATGCTATAAGTGGCTAACAAAAAAAGTAGTTGTTTAGTCAGGATTTCCCTGGCGGTCCAGTGACTAACTTCCACTGCAGGATTCCATCCGTTCCATGCAGGTAAGATACCGCATACCACAGACCCTTGACCAAAAAAAAAAAAAAAAAAGAACAGGTGTTTACAAAGAGGCGCATCTTGAGAAGAGCCCACTCAAGGGTATTCTGGGTGTTAAAACATCCAAGGAGGCTTGTCCGTGACCTCTTCTATTCACATACACTGAGTAAAATCTCCTCACAGTCACTCCCTTCCTTTGGGCTGATTCTGTGCTCGCCGATCAGCCTCCTGTTATAAGCTCCATTAGGGAAACCTATGTCTTGGGAAGCAGGTGTGAATACTCTGCTCACAGGACAGCTATGCTCATGCATTGCTCACTTGTAGATCAGTCTCCTGGAACTCAGGCTTGAATCCCCCAGGACCTGAATTAATAAAACTGAGCTTCTCATTGTGCAAAGCTCAGGACCAGAATATTGACAAACGGCATCTCATGAAGCAACAGGCTCCCTGGCCAGTCAGCCACCTTTCACTGCTATGGTGAAGGGGATCTGTTCAGTCCCAGGGGCTCCAGGGTCTGCAGCTGGAGACCAGCGGGTCTAAATTTCCTGGGCTGCAGGAGATTTCTTGGTTCACTTGCTCCTGAGCTCTCACTGTTCCCGGGAGATGTTACTGGTCTCTGCCCATTAGTTCCTCACGCTGTACCTGACACAGAGGAGCATTCTGTAAACGTTTATGGAAAGAATTTTAGATAGAAACATATTAGCAGAAGCCAGAGGACCCCGCCACTGCAACAGAGGTGCCTGAGGGCATTCTTGCTCTGCTTGAGGGGTTATGCTTCTCTCTCGGATTCTACGATTCAGCTTACTGCCCTGACTGTGGCAGAGGGCAGAGCAAGAAGTGAGAACGAGCTGGCACTGGGCCCGTCTAAAGCAAGGCCCTGCGTGAAAGGGCAGCCCTGCCCCAGCAGGCATCTCGCAGCTTCCTGGTCATGGGACACCCTCCTGGGATCCCTGGATCCCTGGGAGAGGGAAAGGAGCGGGGGAAGAAGGAAGGAGCACGTTCATCAGCTCGGTTTTCCTCTGAGGCAGCAGGTGTCGGGTTAGAGCAGGGCATCCTGCCTACTCAGAGGAGACAGGTGGTGGGGGGCCAGCACCGGGGAGGAGGTGCATGGGGCCAGCCCTGCCCATAATGGTGAAACATGCTATATGCCCTTTACCTTTCAGTCTAGCGGGATGTCCTGCCAGCCCCCCACAAGTGGTGAGTAAATGGAGAGGATGCAGCAGACACCCCGTCACCCGGATCTCAGAGGGAAGCTGCGCCAATGGACCAGTTCCCACGATGATGCCTGGGACCCCTACAGTGCTCAGCGCTGCTTCTGCGTTTTTCAGAAAGGATGTTATGATGAACCCCTATGCCCACCACTTTGATTTAACATTATTTTTCATTCTGTCATAATTACTTCTGTTTCATGAAAATTCTAGACATCTGGAATATGAAGCTTTAAAAAATAAGGGCATAGTTAAAATAGTGTGTTTTATATCATGTGACTTTTACCACAATAAAAAACATTTAAAGGACATTGTTCTCACGTAACCATGATACCATTGTCATATCTAACAAAATGAATACTCAGTCCATAGTCAAATTTCCCCAGCTATCTCAAGAATAAATTTATATGGTTGGTTTGTTGGCAGCAAAGCTTTTAAAACAGTGTTCCCAGCAGCCTCAGGCTTCTGCGCAAATGTCTCAGGGAGCGGCAAGGGTGAGCTGAGGAGGAAGGAGACCTCCATCCTGCTTCAGCCAGAGCAGGTTTATTATTAGGAACAAAAGAGTTTTCTGTTAGGAAAAAAATTAAACTTGAAAATCATTTCCACAAAGCATGACTTCTCTCAGATTTTTAAAGAAAACGTCTAGTGCATCCCTTCTGCCTCAGACGGTAAAGCATCTACTTACAGAGCAGGAGACCTGGGTTCGATCCCTAGGTCAGGAAGATTTTCTGGAGAAGGAAATTGTTACCCACACCAGTATCTTGCCTAGGAAATCCCATGGACAGAGGAGCTCATGGCTACAGTCCATGGCGCTGCAAAGAGCCGGACCTGACTGAGCCGCTAACTCTCTTTCTTATGCTGTAACTACCTTAAATCAAGGGCATAAGTCCCTAGTGGTGGTGTAGTGGGAGCCCAGGGTGCAGGCAGGGAGATTTGGCTGAGTCCAGTGGCTGTAAAATGAGAGCTTTTAGTCGCTCTGGGCATGACGCAGGACTCACAGAGCTGATCTAGCCGGTGCCTAGAGTACTCTGGATCCACGTGGTAGTTTTCCCCAGGGTGCGAATGCATCTAATACTTTGCCCTTTCCCTTTCTAGATCGCATTCTATGAATCTCACCTAGTTCTTGCTCCCTTGTAGGGCAACTTGGCATACTCAGGCCAAAGAACTTTGAAACCCTTCCTGCTCAGTTTCTACTTTCAACTTTCTTAGGTCCTCTCTAAAGAACCTGATCTGCAGGAATGGTCTTCCAAATTTACATAACAGTTTGGCATTACCAAAGCCCGATTAATAGAAAAGTATCGATAACATAGACCTACCCATTGCAAGCGCTTCCCAGGCGGCTCTGGTGTAATAGAACCCATCTGCCAATACAGGAGGCATAAGAGACTTGCTCTCTGGGTTGAGAAGATCCCGGTGTTGGGAAGATCTCCTGAAGAAGAGAATGGCCACCACTCCAGTATTCTTGCCTGGGAAATCCCACGGACAGAGGCCTGGCAGGCTACGTACGGTCCATAGAGTTGCAAAGAGTCAGACACTGAAGTGACTGAGGACGCACGCACGCATCCATCGCAAAGCAGTGATCCTGAATCACAGATGCAACGCATAAGCAATCTGACCCAGCAAGGGGATGCAGCTGTTGCTGTAGCAGTCTAAAGCCTGGATAATGAAGAGTAGTCAGAGATTCTAGTAAATGGTCATCTTTTCAGGGAATCTCAATAATGACAGCTTTCAATAACAACTCAAGACCTTTCTCCTTTCTCAGGACATATGCTCAGATTAACCTGTCAAAATACTCAATTTGCTTTTGAGATTCTTGAAGTTATATTTCAAATGATGATATTTTCCTACCAGGTCTGTTCAACTGCAGAATCGTAAGCTCCATAAAGATGGTGACAATAGAGACTTCCCTGGTGGTCCAGTGGTTAGGACATGGGTTTAATCCCAGTCCAGGAAGAACCCATATGCTTCAGGGCAACTAAACCTCCACACCACAGCTACAGAGCCCCTTTGCAGCAGCTACTGAAGCTCCCAAATCTAGAACCCAGGCTCCGCAACAAGAAAGGTCACTGCAACGAGAAGCCTGCACCACAACTAGAGAGTAGCTCCCGCCTGCTGCAGCTAGACAAATGTTTATCCATTAACATGTAGATTATACAGAAATAGTTTGGGCAGAGGAAAAATCTGGGAATATATGAACTGAGTCATCCTTTTAGTCAAGGCTATGGTTTTTCCTGTGGTCAGGTATGGATGTGAGAGTTGGACTGTGAAGAAGGCTGAGCGCCGAAGAATTGATGCTTTTGAACTGTGGTGTTGGAGAAGACTCTTGAGAGTCCCTTGAACTGCAAGGAGATCCAACCAGTCCATTCTGAAGGAGATCAACCCTGGGATTTCTTTGGAAGGACTGATGCTAAAGCTGAAACTCCAGTACTTTGGCCACCTCATGTGAAGAGTTGACTCATTGGAAAAGACTCTGATGCTGGGAGGGGTTGGGGGCAGGAGGAGAAGGGGATGACCGAGGATGAGATGGCTGGATGGCATCACTGACTCGATGGACGTGAGTCTGAGTGAACTCCGGGAGTTGTTTATGGACAGGGAGGCTGATGTGCTGCGATTCATGGGGTCGCAAAGAGTCGGACACGACTGAGCGACTGAACTGAACTGAACTTCCCAACACCAATATTTTTATTAATTACTTAAATAACAAGTAGATGTTACACGTGAAAGTATGCTCTCTGCTAACAAAACAGTAAACGCCTGAAAGATTGTGACCATATCTTATATTCTTTTGCCATTCCCTCATTAGTTCAAATTTGGATGTGGAACTTATTGACTAAAGTTTGAAAAGTTGAGTTGTGTGGAATTTTCAGTAAACATGAAAAGCTATAAATTGATAGTAAAATTAACACAGAGAAATCTTAAAAACACTAAGAATTCTCACCCTCCTTTATAACTCATCGCAAATGTTATACCTCCTCCAGGCTGCCTTCCTTCACTTACCCAGGCAGGCTTAGTCCCTCTCTTCTCTCTGAGTCCACCTGCTTGGTGAAGACCTTTGTAGATGAAAATATAGCACAGTTACTATAATGATTAGTTTACCTAAGTTTCCCCCAAGACAAGCTGCTAGGGGTTTGAGGGGAGGGGTGGGGTCCCCTAGGCTGCCCATGGAGACAGCTCCTCCTTATGTCTTGGATGGAGGGTTAATAGAGGACACACATGCCTGGCGGGCTTTTGTTCTGATCAGATGGCAGGCATGCGCAGAAACATTTGCAGGATCACCGCTCCGTGTAAATATATGGCAGTCCTCTCTACTCTCTTTTTCCTAAGAAGGTAAGAACGAAATGGTCTGGAAGGAGGAGAAAGGGAAAGGCAGTAGTCAAAAGTTACTAAGCTTCAGTTGTGTTAAGACAAGATGAGTAAGCCCTAGAGACACATTGGGCAGCACAGGGCCTGCAGTGAACAGTGCTGAGCTTACACATTTGCCAAGAGGGTAGATTTTGCCTTAAGTGTTCTTGAAACACACTCAAACAAATAATAATAGATAAGAAGTGCAGGAGGAAACTTTTGAAGTGATGAACATGACATGGAGTGTACTGATGTTTTCATGGCTTTAACCAGCTATCTGCAAGCTTATTAAGTTGTGTTTTTAAACACGCACAGCTTTTTGTATGTCAGTTGTGAGAGGAAGATGTGTGAGAGGAAGATGGTCTAACCAGACACTGAAGATTTGGAGGTTGGACTCGTCCAGAATGAAGCCAGGAGGCTTGGAGAGGGTTCACTCCATGTCACGCAAAATGGGGACAAGAGGAGCAGCCGGTAATGTCGCCCATGAGAAGGGGCAACATCTCAGAGGACTCCACTCGTAGGGCCGAGGAAAAATTTCATCTGAGAGTGTGGGCACTGAGAAAGAGGGCTCTGGCAGCCACAGAGGCTGTAGCTGACAGGCCCCAGTGAAGGAGGCTATGGCTGTGAGCTGAGGGTGGCAGGAATCTAATCTCAGCAGCTGGCAGTCAGAGACCACCAGACAGTGACCCAGAGGATCAGGAGAAATGAAGGAGGACCCTGATTCCTGGAACTTCATTAGCAGACAATTAACCACGGCAGGAATGCAACCTGGAGGGACAAGGAGGCTTCCAGACACTGAAACTGGAGAGAAGGACATCATGTTATGGAGGTTGGAATGTGCAGCCTCAGAGTCCCATGCACAAGGCTCAAGCCTCTGCCAAGAGACCCAACAAGTTACTTAACCATTCTAGGTCCCAATCCACATCTGATAGGGTGAGGCTATTAGATGAAGCTATTGAAAGGAATAAACAGAATTATGCCCAAGCAGGGCTTAGGACAGTGCCTAGGGCATAGCAGGTGCTAAAATAGTAATTACAATAGCAATGGTAATTCTGAAGGTTAACAGGAGTTCATGGTGTAGTAGTAGCATAGTGGTGATACCGGTAGAAACAATGAGTAACTAGGTAAGAGACCATGGCATCCAGTCCCATCACTTCATGGCAAATAGAAGGGAAAAAAGTGGAAGTGGGGACAGATTTTATTTTCGTGGGCTCCAAAATCACTGAGGACAGTGATTGCAATCATGAAAGTAAAAGATGCTTGCTCTGTGGAAGGAAGGTGAAGACAAACCCAGCTGTGCTGCGCTAGTCACTCAGTCATGTCCAGCTCTGCGATCGCTTGGACTGTAGCCCTCCAGGCTGCTCTGTCTCCAGGCAAGAACACTGGAGGGGGTTGTCATGCCCTCCCCCAGGGGATCTTCCCAACCCAGGGATCGAACCCAGGCCTCCTGCATTGTGGGCAGATTCATTACCATCTGAGCTACCAGGGAAGCCTACGAACATTGGAGTGGGTAGCCTATCCCTTCTCCAGGGGATCTTGCCAACCCAGGAACTGAACCGGGTCTCCTGCACTGCAGGTGGATTCTTTACCAGCTGAGCTACCAGGGAAGCCCTGACAAACCTAGACAGCATATTAAAAATCAGAGACATCCCTTTGCCAATAAAGGTCCATATAGTCAAAGCTACGGTTTTTCCAGTAGTCATGTATGCATGTGAGAGTTGGACCAAAAAGAAAGCTGAGGGCCAAGAATAAATAACTCCCAAGACAAAGGGTGCAGGCAGAGACAAAACAAATGCACACAAACCCCACGACGCAGAGGGCGGATATGGGGAGCCGAAACAAGTCCACACTAGCCCGGCGACGCAGAGACCAGCCCGGGGAGCTGAAACACGTGCACAACAAGCCGCGAGACGCAGAGGGTGGACCTCGGGAACTGAGAGTCAAGTGCACACAGCCCTGCCACCCAGAGGGTGAGCAGAGGGGCCTGAGGGAAGCCCACACAAGTCGCCGCAACACAGAAGGACCCACACAAGCACCTACCTAGCAAGTTTCAGCCAGCAGCACAGGGCGGGACAGGGGAACAGAAGCACCAGCAATGATCCCAGGGACACGTAGGGGACGGCCAGCACTGCAGTTATGCTGAGAGAGCCACTTTGAAGCAGCTCCGAAAATAGACACGCCTAACACCGCGAAAGCTAAAACGACTGCCCAAAGGCATACTGAACCCATGGACACTCCAAAACCTACCACTGGGTCCTGCACTGCCCTTCAGAGAGCTGAGATCCAGCTCCATCAACCAGAACACAGGCACAAGCTCCACCAACCAGGCAGACATCACAGGACACTAACCCAACCCCCTCCACAGAGGCAGACTCCGTAACCAAGAACTATGACCTTGAAAACCCTTAAAAAAATTTTTTTTTCCTTTTTCTTTTCTTTTTCTCTTGTAAACCACACTGTTTATTCCCCCAACATATCTCCACCTTCACACTAGCATTTAGTGGTGTTGTGGAGTTTTTCTCTCTCTCTTTCTTTTTTATTAAAAATAAATCATTTTAAGATTCTTTCTTCTTATAAATCACACTGTTTATTCCCCAACATATTTCCACCATCACATTAGCCTTTTGCAGTGCTGTGGAGTTTTCTTCTTTGTGTATCTTGTCAAAAAAAAAAAAAAAAGGCAAGAAAAAAACACATTTTAGTGTTTTTTTCTCCTTCTCACTTTTTTTTTTTTTTTTTTTTTTT
>SJYT01053608.1:144454-180712 GCA_006410635.1 Cephalophus harveyi
AAAGAGGAGAGTGAAAAAGTTGGCTTAAAGCTCAACATTCAGAAAACTAATGTCATCTGGTCCCATCACTTCATGCCAAATAGATGGGGAAACAGTGGCTGACTTTATTTTTGGGAGCTCCAAAATCATTGCAGATGGTGATTGCAGCCATGAAATTAGAAGACACTTACTCCTTGGAAGGAAAGTTATGACCAACCTAAATAGCATATTGAAAAGCAGAGACATTACTTTGCCAACAAAGTTCCGTCTAGTCAAGGCTATGGTTTTTCCAGTAGTCATGTATGGATGTGAGAGTTGGACTATAAAGAAAGCTGAGCACTGAAAAATTGATGCTTTTGAACTGTGGTGTTGGAGAAGACTCTTGAGAGTCCCTTGGACTGCAAGGAGATCCAACCAGTCCATCCTAAAGGAGATCAGTCTTGGGTGTTCATTGGAAGGACTGATGCTGAAGTTGAAACCCCAATACTTCGGCCACCTGATGTGAAAGAGCTGACTCATTTGAAAAGACCCTGATGCTGGGAAAGATTGAAGGCGGGAGAGAAGGGGACAACAGAGGATAAGATGGTTGGATGGCATCACCGACTCAATGGACATGAATTTGGGTAGGCTCCAGGAGTTGGTGATGGACAGGGAGGCCTGGCATGCTGCAGTTCATGGGGTCGCAAAGAGTCGGACACGACTGAGTGACTGAACTGAACTGAACTGATATGCTAATAAAATGGACAACCTAGAGGAAATGGACAGATACTTAGAAAAGATCAGCCTCCCAAGACTGAACCAGGAAGAAATAGAAATTATGAACAACCCAATTACAAACACTGAAATTGAAGCAGTGATCAAAAATCTCCCCAAAAACAAATGCCCAGGGCCAGATGGCTTCACAGGGGAATTCTATCAAACATTCAAAGAAGAGCTAATGCCTCTTTTTCTGAAATTCTTCCAAAATACTGCAGAGGAAGGGACACTTCCAAACTCATTCTCATTCTATGAGGCCACAATCACCCTGATACCAAAACCAGGAAAAGACAACATGAAAAAAGAAAATTACAGGCCAATATCACTGATGAACACAGATGTAAAAATCCTCAACAAAATTCTAGCAAACTGAATTCAACAACACATTAAAAAGCTCATACACCATGATCAAGTTGGGTTTATTCCAGGGATGCAAGGATTCTCCAATATATGCAAATGAATCAACGTGATACACCGTATCAACAAATTGAAATATAGAAGCCATATGATCCTCTCAATCAGTTCAGTTCAGTCGCTCAGTCATGTCCGACTCTTTGTGACCCCATGAATCGCAGCACACCAGGCCTCACTGTTCATCACTAACTCCTGGAGTTCATTTAAACTCACATCCATTGAGTCAGTGATGCCATCCAGCCATCTCATCCTCTGTCTCCCCTTCTCCTCCTGCCCAATCCCTCCCAGCATCAGGGTCTTTTCCAATGAGTCAACTCTTTGCATGAGCTGGCCAAAGTATTAGAGTTTCAGCTTTACCATCAGTCCTTCTAATGAACACCCAGGGCTGATTTCCTTTAGGATGGACTGGTTGGATCTCCTTGCAGTTCAAGGGACTCTCAAGAGTCTTCTCCAACTCCACAGTTCAAAAGCATCAATTCTTCAGCACTCAGCTTTCTTCACAGTCCAACTCTCACATCCATACATGACCACTGGAAAAACCATAGCCTTGACTAGACAGACCTTTGTTGGCAAAGTAATGTCTCTGCTTTTGAATATGCTGTCTAGGTTGGTCATAACTTTCCTTCCAAGGAGTAAGCNCACAGTTCAAAAGCATCAATTCTTCAGCACTCAGCTTTCTTCACAGTCCAACTCTCACATCCATACCTGACCACTGGAAAAACCATAGCCTTGACTAGACAGACCTTTGTTGGCAAAGTAATATCTCTGCTTTTGAATATGCTATCTAGGTTGGTCATAATTTTCCTTCCAAGGAGTAAGCGTCTTTTAATTTTATGGCTGCAATCACCATCTACAGTGATTTTGGAGCCCCAAAAAATAAAGTCTGACACTGTTCCCACTGTTTCCCCATCTATTTCCCAAGAAGTGATGGGACCAGATGCCATGATTCTAGTTTGTTGAACGGTGAGCTTTAAGTCAACTTTTTCACTCTCCTCTTTCACTTTCATCAAGAAGCTTTTTAGTTCCTCTTCACTTTCTGCCATAAGGGTAGTGTCATCCACATATCTGAGGATATTGATATTTCTCCTGGCAATCTTGATCCTCTCAATAGATGCAGAAAAAAGCCTTTGACAAAATTCAGCATCCATTTATGATAAAAATGCTTTAAAAAATAGGCATAGAAGGAACATACCTTAACATAGTAAAGGCTATATACGAAAAGCCCATAGCAAACGTTATTCTCAATGGTGAAAAACTAAAAGCTTTCCCTCTAAGATCAGGTACAAGACAAGGGTGTCCACTCTCACCACTATTATTCAACATGGTTTTGGAAGTCCTAGCTACAGCAATTAGAGAAGAAAAATAAAAGGAATCCAGATCAGAAAAGAAGAAGTAAAACTCTCACTGTTTGCAAATGACATGACTCTATACAAGAAAACCCAAAAGAAACTATCATAAAATTACTAGAGCTAATCAGCAAATTCAGCAAAGTCATGGGATACAAGGTCAATACACAGAAATCACTTGCACTTCTATATACTAACAGTGAAAAATCAGAAAGAGAAATTAAGGAATCAATTCCATTCACCACTGCAACAAAAAGAATTAAATATCTAGGAATAAACCTACCTAAGGAAACAAAAAAACCTGTATAAGAAAAACTATAAGACACTGATGAAAGAAATCAAAGACAACATAAACAGATGGAGAAATATTCCATGTTGCTGGGTGAGAAGAATCAATATTGTGAAAATGGCTATACTACCAAATGCAATCTACAGATTCAGTGTAATCCCTATCAAATTATCAATGGCATTTTTCACAGAAGTAGAACAAAAAATTTCACATTTCATATGGAAACACAAAAGACCCTGAAGAGCCAAAGCAGTCTTGAGAAAGAAGAATGGAGCTGGAGGAATCAACCTTCCTGACTTCAGACTATCCTACAAAGCTACAGTCATCAAGACAGTATGGTACTGAAACAAAAACAGAAATGTAGACCAATGGAACAAGATAGAAAGCCCAGAAATAAACCCGTGTACCAATGGGTACCTTATTTTGACAAAGGAGGTAAGAATATACAATGGGGAAAAGACAGCCTCTTCAGTAAGTGGTGCTGGGAAAACTGGACAGCTAGGTACAAAAGAATGAAATTAGATCACTACCTAACATCATACACAAAGGTAAACTCACAATGGATTAAAGGCCTAAATATAAGACCAGAAACTATTAAAATAAACTCTTAGAGGAGAACCTAGGCAGAACACTTGATGACATAAATCAAAGCAAGATCTTCTATGATCCACCTCCTAGAGTAATGGAAATAAAAACAAAAATAAAGTGAGACCTAATTAAACTTAAAAGCTTTTGCACAGCAAAGGAAACTACAAACAAGGTGAAAAGACAACCCTCAGAATGGGAGAAAATAATAGCAAGGGAAACAACTGATAAAGAATTAATTTCCAAAATACACATGCAGCTCATACAACTCAATATTGGAAAAGCAAACAACCCAATGCTTGGGGCTGGTGCACAGGGATGAGCCAGAGAGATGATGTGGGGTGGGAGGTGGGAGGGGGATTCGGGATTGGGAGCTAATATACACCCATGGTGGATTCATGTCAATGTATGGCAAAACCAATACGGTATTGTAAAGTAAAATAAAGTAAAAATAAAATTAAAAAAAAAAAGTAGGAAAAGGACCTGAAGAGATATTTCTCCAAAGAAGACATACAGATGGCTAACAAGCACATAAAAAGATGCTCAACATCACTCATTATCAGAGAAATGCAAATCAAAACTACAATGAGACACCACCTCACACCGGTCAGAATGGCCATTATCAAAAAGTCCGCAAACAATAAATGCTGGAGAGAGTGTGGAGAAAAGGGAACACTGGCATTGCTGGTGGGAATGTAAACTGATACAGCCACTATGGAAGATGGTATGGAGACTCTGTGAAAAGCTAGGAATAAAACCACGATATGACTTAGCAGTCCCACCCCTAGGCATATACCTTGAGGAAATAAAAACTGAAAAAGACACAGGTACCCCAATGTTCACCGCAGCTCTATTTACAACAGCTAGGACATGGAAACAACCTAGATGTCCATTGACAGGTGAATGGATCAAGAAGCTGCGGTACATATACACAATGGAATTCTACTCAGCCATAAAAAAGAACACATTTGAATCTGTTTTAATGAGGTGGAAGAAACTAGAGCCCATTATATAGAGTGAAGTAAGTCAGAAAGAGAAATATAAGTATCATACACTGACATTATATATGGAATCTGAAGAGATGGTCCTGATGAATTTATTTTCAGGGTGGCAATGGAGAAGCAGATATAGAGAACAGACCTATGGACAAGGTGGGAGAAGAGGAGGGAGAAGGGAAAATGTACGGAGAGAGTAACATAGAAATTTACAATACCATGTGTAAAACAGATGGCCAGTGGGAATTTGCTGTAAGACTCAGGGTAACTCACACAGGGGCTCTGTGACAGGCTGAAGGGTGGAATGGGAAGAGAGATGGGAGGGAGGTCTGGGAGGGAGGGGCATGGGTATAACTATGGCTGATTCTTGTTGATGTATGACAGAAAACCACAAAATTCTGTAAAGCAATTATCCTTCAATTAAAAAATTTTAAAAAAGAAAGCTGAGGGCCAAAGAATTGATGCTTTCAAACTGTGATGCTAGAGAAAACTTCTGAGAGTCTCTTGAAGTACAAAAAAATCAAACCAGTCAATCCTAAAGAAAATCAGCCCTGAATATTCATCGAAAGGACTGATGTTGGAGCTGAAGCTCCAATACTTTGGCCACCTGATGTGAAGAGCTGACTCATTGGAAAAGCCCCCAGTGCTGGGAAAGATGGAAGAGAAAAAGAAAAGGGAGCAGCAGAGGGTGAGACGGTTAGATAGCATCACTCAATGAACGTAAATCTGCGCAAACTGGGAAATAGTAAGGGAGAATGAAGCCTGGTGTACTGCAGTCCATGGGGGTCACGAATGGTCAGACATGACTTAGCAATTGAACAACAAAAGTTAAGGGTCTGATTGCTGCACTTGAGGAAGCTGTAAACTGGCGTTGAAATCAGAACACCAGATTCCAGTCCTAGTTTTGCAAAACGATAGATATGTGATCGTCCAGTCAATCAACCTTTCTGAGCCTCAGTTTCCACTGTTGTCAAAAGGAGGTGTTGACACTGGTGGTGCCCTCCTCCCAGAGATCCTATGATTTCATCAGACCCAGGATCTGCCACCACCAACACGGCCCCTAATAGACCCTAATAGGCCCCTAATAGGCCCCTAATAGTGATAATAGTATATGAATATGGCCTGAAGCTGATGGTCAGGACTCTTCAAGCCTGACCTGAGGCTGAATTGAATGTGCTCACTTTTCTTGCTGAGGCAGGATGAGGTCCAGGTGTGGGAGCGCCTGCCAATGTGTTTAAGTGGCCTCAGCTGAGTGACTGTGGCTTTGGAGTGGGTGGCACGGCAGAGACTTAGGCAGGTCACCATTTTCCCCTTGGTCATAAACTGCCTCCAAATGATCCTGGCCATGACAATTAGAAAGCCTAAACTGACTCATGAAACCAGGCTTTGAGTTAAAAGGAGCTTGTGGTTCTTTCTTTGACTTCCTCAGCCATTTAGGTTGTTGTTGTTATGCAGATATTAAGTAACACATCATCAGCTTAACACCTCCCGCCTCTTTTTGGAGCGGACTTGGACTGGAGCTTGCTCTAATGAGGGACCGGCTTTGCAGTTCCCTGCTAGATGAGCTAAGTCGTGTCTGACTGTTTGTGACTCCATGAACTGCAGTACACCAAGCTCCGCTGTCCTTTACTTCCTGGAGATTACTCAGATCATGTCCATTGAGTCAGTGATGCTAACAATTTCATCTTCTGCCACCCTCTTCTCCTCCTGCCCTCAATCTTTCCCAATTGGGATCTTTTGCAGTGAGTCAGCTCTTTGCATCAGGTGGCCAAAGTATTGGCGCTTCAGCTTCAACATCAGTCCTTCCAATGAATATTCAGGGTTGATTCCCTTTAAGACTGACTGGTTTGATCTCCTTGCTGTCCAAGGGACTCTTAAGAGTTTTCTCCAGTGCCACAATTTGAAAACATCAATTCTTCAGCATTCAGTCTTCTTTATGGTTCAGCTCTCACATGACTACTGAAAAAAAAAACCATAGCTTTGACTATACGGGCCTTAGCTGGCAAAGTGATATCTCTGCTTTTTAATATGCTGTTTAGGTTTGTCATAGCTTTCTTTCCAAGGAGCAAGTGTCTTTTGATTTCATTAATTTAGGTTGCAAATTCATTCATAAATGTTGGTTTGTTGGGAAGTCTGGATGATCCAGCTTTGTGATTTTAACCTAAAGCCAAATTTCTGGGCTTTTTATTGCATACCAAGCTAACTGGAAAATTTGAAAGTAAATACATTTTAAAGAGAAAAGAAAAAAAGTGCCTGATACTCTGTGACGAGGTTTTTGCAACCTACAAATGTCATTGCTTTGTTGCCTGTAAAAGAACTGGACAGAAAGTTCTGTTTTCATTTTCTTCCAAACTGTTTATATGACTAGGAAAGTCAGTGTGTCTCTCAGAATATTTGATGCACCCCTTTAAAAAAAAAAAAAAAAGCCAATTATCCATGCAGAGCTCACAGTGAGGTGGCTCTGAGTAAGGCCCAGCAGTGTTTGCTTTTGCAGCTATCTGAAGTGGGAGCCATGGAGACCAGTGTATCTGACGGCTTTGTATCTATCCCCAAGACTTAGGAGAGCTGTTATACGGATGTTGGATCAAAGGTCATGAATGCACTCATCACACTGTATTCAACTTGTCTGGTGGATCTGGGATCTGAGTTTTAAAAATTTCTAAAGAGATGAGGGGCCACCTGCCCTGGTTGCCAGGACCGAGCATTTCCAGTAAATCTGGGACATTCTCCCCAAACTGGGACGGTGGCCCCCCTACTAAAGATGAGCCCATTTTCCTACTGGTGGTGCCCACAAAAGGAGACCAGATGAGATAGGCAGAGACAGCACGACACTTTTTAAAGCAGGGCCTGAAGCAGAGTCACTGAAGGGCTCATTAAAGGCAGGTTGCTGGGCCCTCCCGTCAGTCCCCACTCTGCATCTGGGGAGGACCCGGGAACTCACACTGCTAACGGGCCCCCAAGTGCTGCTGCTGCTGCTGCTGCTGCAAGACTCCATTTAAGAGCTTCTGCTCTAAAGCACTGGAGTCTCGGCTACACACTGAAAGCACCTGAAAATTTTATAAACCGAACTGGTGGGTGGGTCTCACTCCCAGATGTTAGCTATGGGGATTTCTAATCCCCTCTCAGGTGATTGTGTTCAGTCACTTCAGTCATGTCAGACTCCCGGAGATCCCATAGACTATAGCCCACCGGGCTCCACTGTCCATGTGATTCTCCAGACAAGAATACCGGAGTGGGTTGCCATTTCCTCTTCTAGGAGATCTTTTCCATCCAGGCATCACACCTGCTTCTCCCGCATCTCCCACATTGCAGACAGATTCTTCCCCACTGAGCTATCAAGGAAGCCCTCAGGGGATTATAACACGCAACAAAGTTTGAGATTACTGCTCTGAAAGGCCCTGCTACTCTTGAAGTGCTCTGACCTGAACTCATTTTCTGACACTTGTTCATATGACATTCAACACATATTTGTAGAGCAACTACTGTGTACCATGCATTGTGTCAGAGGCTGGTTGATGAAAACAGACATAATTCCTCCCTCCAGGAGCTACTATTTAGGGGGAAACATAGCGTAAACACCCAGTCCATTCTAAAGGAGATCAGTCCTGGGTGTTCTTTGGAAGGACTGATGCGAAAGCTGAAACTCCAGTACTTTGGCCACCTCATGCGAAGAGTTGAATCATTGGAAAAGACTCAAATGCTGGGAGGGATTGGGGGCAGGAGGAGAAGGGGACGACAGAGGATGAGATGGCTGGATGGCATCACGGACTCGATGGATGTGAGTTTGAGTGAACTCCGGGAGTTGGTGCTGGACAGGGAGGCCTGGCGTGCTGCGATTCATGGGGTCCCAAAGAGTCGGACACGACTGAGCGACTGAACTGAACTGATAGCATAAACATGGCTTCCTAGGTGGTGCTAGTGGTAGAGAACCTGCCTGCCAGTGAAGGAGACAAAAGAGATGATGGTTCAATCCCTGGATCAGGAAGATCCCCTGGAGGAGGGCATGGCAACTCTCTCCAGTATTCTTGCCTGGAGAATCCCATGGACAGAGGAATTTGGCAGGCTACAGTCCATGGGATCGCAAGAGCCAGACACGACTTAGTGACTGAACACAAGCACACACACCAATAATGTACAATTAAAAATAAATTGGAGATTAAGAGCAAGTTTTTAGGAGTAAGAGAGAATAAGGGCATGCAAAGGGGAATGATCTTGGAGAGAAAAGTTACTGATGCTGAAGCCAAAGCTTGAAAAACTAGGAGCCAGCCATGCTGAGTGAGGAGAGAGGATGTTGATCACCAGAGCTGAGGTCCCCTTTGTGCCCTGTGTGGGCTGATTCAGCAGATATTAAGTAACACACATCAGTTTAACACCTCCCACCTCTTCTCTGAGCGGACTTGGGCTGGAGGTTGTTCTAATGCGGGACCGACTTCGCAGTTCCCTGCTAGATGAGCTGGAGCTTCCAGGACTGCCAGCCAGGCAGGGAAGTCCAAAGCCAGGCCCCGTGGCTCAGCACTCGGGAGTCCCAGGTGCACGGCCATCTGCAGCGGCCCTTTGCATTATGTGGGG
The DNA here is from genome assembly GCA_006410635.1 of Cephalophus harveyi. Taxonomy (NCBI): domain Eukaryota; kingdom Metazoa; phylum Chordata; class Mammalia; order Artiodactyla; family Bovidae; genus Cephalophus; species Cephalophus harveyi. The sequence goes on from SJYT01053608.1 coordinate 153,388, forward strand.
TTTTTTAATCTATTGCCCAGATGGAGAGTTAGATTAAATGGTTCTGGCAGGTAACCAGAGACCTGAGGAGGGAGGGTGGCAGCAGGGGCAAAGCCTGTCCTGAGTGAGCAGGTGCGGACATCCTCAGGGCAAGAAAAAGGGTGCATGCATACACCCTTTGTCACTGAAAAATAATTGCAGAGTACATGTGAGCTGAAACTAAATCCTTCTAAAGAGTAAACGAATATGCTTCATACAGCTTTGCATGGCCAAGAACTTTCACCCTGTCCTAAACTGCACACAAAGGAGAAGAGAAGGGAAACGGCTTCCTAGTTTTATAGTCAGTGAAACAAAGGCTCAGAGGAGAAGGACTGTCTCAGGCTTCATGGATGGGGAGATGGGATGGATATGCAGGCTTCCATCTGCCATTCTATCCTAGTTCCCAGTACTCTTGGAAATATCTCTGGGAGAAAGGACTTTTGCTAGGCGTGCAGCTTGTCTGGGACCTAAGGAAAGCAGAATGGGGTGAAATGAGCAAAAATGGGACAGATAAATGGGTCCCCATCACATACTCAATAAACATTTACTGAGGGTACTGAGTATAAGAGAGACCCTACCCCAGGCAAGAGAAAGAGATAAAGTCGCTACTTTGGCACAAGGAGTCGTGTCCAGCTCTTTGTATCTCCATGGATTGTAGCCCTCCAGGGTCCTCTGTCCACAGGATTTTCCACGCAAGAATACTGGAGCAGGTTGTCATTCACTACTCTATATTATATTTATATCTACATTGTTAACACCTGTCACATAGTAAACCCTCAACACATGACTATGGAAAGAAATGATAAAGATTTATTGAGTTCACTCAAGTAGCCCTGGCTATCAGTAGGCAGGACCGTTTTTCAAACACAGTAAAGTGTTTCCTTGACAGCGGACTCTGCCTGGAAGATCCTTGAGAAGAAAGGTGCCTGAGAAAATAGATAAGGAGATGAAGATTTGGAGAGAAAAAAAATGAGATGAAATGATACTGCTTATATGTGAGATCTAAAAAATGATAGAAATGAACGTATTTACAAAACAAAAATAGGGTCACAGATATAGAAAACAAACTTATGGTTACCAATGGGGAAGTGAGGGGATAAATTAGGAGTTTGGAATTAATATATACACCCTGGTGGTGGTGGTTTAGTCGCTAAGTCGTGTCTGACTTTTGTGATCCCATGGACTGCAGCCTGCCAAGGTCCTCTATCCATGGGATTCTCTAGGCAAGAACACTGGAGTGGGTTGCCATTTCCTTCTCCAATATACACTCTATTATAAATAAAATAGATAACCAACAAGGACCTACTATACAGCAAAGAGAACTATACTCAATGTCTTAATAATAGCCTATAAAGAAAAGAATCTGAAAAAGAATATATATAGTTGTGTTAGTTTCAGTATACTGAAAAGTGATTCAGATATCTGAATCTAACAGAACCTTGTAAACTAACACAACATTGAAATCAAGTATACTTCAATTTAAAAAGCAATCAAACAGATGAGTCAGACACATATACAAAGAACCTATTTGTGACTCCAGGCAAATTCTGTTTATTAAAGAAATGAAAGTTTTTTTAAAAGAGATGAGGTGAGAATCAAAGCAAACAGAACAAGAAAAAAGAAAGAAATGTGGAAACTCTATGGAGAAAATCTAGAAAAGAAAAGCGATGTAATCAGACATACTACATATTCTGGGGTCAACAAAATTTCAAGGTCGTAAAAGCCTAAACGCTATACTGGGTAGATGGAAGAGGATCTCAGCACCCCTAAATGTGTGAAAGACTCACCTACCATGGCTGGAAATAAGTATATAAAATCTAAAATTGAAAAATCAAGACAAACTTCTAGATATTTATTTTTCAGATAGAGGAAGGGCGAAGAGCTCAAAGTGGTGGCTCTTGAATGAAAGGACAGAAGATACTCGAAAGATTTCCTCCACTCCTAGGTTAGTCCACTGGCTCTAACACCCTCCTCTGCTCAGACCCAGGCAGCAACCAGATCTGAACCCCTGGGCAACCACCCCCACCCAAACAGAAAGAAGGGGTGCAGACAAGAGGTGTAAACTGGAGAACAAAGTCAGGCCTTTGGACAGAGGTGGACTGTGAGGCACCCCAGGCAGCTGCAAGGCTAACTTCCAAAGTCAAGAACTGCTAAAATGGTATCTGATTTTCAGAGTTGATTGGGAAACTTCAACCAAATAAAAAATATCTTCCTTTCTTCCTTCCTGAAATAACAGAGGAAACAACGGGAGGAAGCATGGGTCAAGGTAGGTCAAAGCGAATCTTCCGGTTGCTCCTTGCTCAGATGGCCCGGTTTGCCCCGCACTGATTGGGCTTCACACAGCTTGAAGACAAGGAGAAGAAGCCCCTAGAAGAGAAATCACAAGACAGAAGCAGAGAACGAATGCCAGGGCTGGCCTGGTCTCAGTGACCATCTTGTCCGATTCTCTCTTTGCCTGAAATGCAGGTGGTGAAGTTCAGTGCGGTTGGGCATGGAGGCAGACGGGGCAGAGTCTGACTCTCACTATTCTCTTTCTTCTCTGGGGAGAGAGGAGAGATAAGCAGAACTTGTTCTATACAGTGAGCACTGGCTGAAAAGTAGGAGTCCTAGATTCCAGCCCCCAAGCTAGTGAAAATCAATTGTTTAAACTTGGGAAAAGTCACTTAATTGTGAGCCTGAATCGTCTCATTTGTGGGCTAGATGACATTCCATGAGATTCTGGGTTCACTCCCGCCAGAAAGCTGAGTAGCAAACTTGGAAAGAGATGTTTCATCTTCATGTCATGCCCAGAAGGCCTAATTCCATATATAGAGGGCTAAAGTATACATGTAGAAGCCCAGGTTCCACAACCAGAGAATCAGGTTCTATGCCTAGAGAAGTGGGATCCATATCAGGAAATATTTTGCAAGCCTAAAGTCAGATTCCACACCTAGAAAGCCAAATTCCATGTCTATAGGCCCAGGTTTCACTTGGAGGACCAGATTATATGCATAAGGGAAAGTTCACATCTATGAGAAGTAAATCAATGTCTCAAAGTCCAGATTTTATGGATGGAGTGCCTGGCAGACCAGATCCCATGCATGTAGAACCAACTTTCTCAATGTCTTCACCTTCATAAGAACCTTTCCATAAACTTCAATTACAGTTCATACAATCCCATATCTTCCTAACCAAAACCTTCACTTTAACAGTAGATATCCTGTGAGACTGGGAGTTTGACTGGCACTATAGTTCAGCCAGTCTCAGGATGATTTTCCATGTTTGATTTTCAACAATTACAGTCCTGTGGCTACAGGAGATAAGGATCTCTTTGAGAACACATATAGAAGCTCTTCAGTCATTTATATGATGCATGAGCTGGGAATTTGAATCCCTGAGCTCAGCTTTTCTTTCACTACTCTATGCAGCAACATTAAGAGCAACCAACCAATGTAATTATATTCTTCAGTTTTCAAAAAATGTTCAAAAGTATCATATATGCCACATCAACAAACGAAAAGACAAAAATCAAATGATCATCTCAAAAGGTGCAGAAAAAACATTTGATAAAATTCAACATCCATTCACGATAAAAAAAAAAACCCTCCCACCAAAGTGGGTATAGAAAACACATTTCAACATAACAAAAGCCATTTATGACAAACCCATAGCCAACCTAATACTCCCCAGTGAAAAGTTGAAAACCTTCTCAGCTAAATTCTGGAATGAGACAAGGTTGCCCACTCTCACCACTTCTTTTCAATACAGTATTGGAAGTCCTAGCCACAATAATCAGGCAAGAAAAAGAAATAAAGGTATCCAGATAGGAAAATAAGTGGTGAAATTGTCATTATATGCAGATAACATGATACTCGATAAATAAAATCCTAAAGACTCCACAAAAAACTATTAGAACTGATAAATTAATTCAGCACAGTAGCTGCTGCTAAGTCGCTTCAGTCGTGTCCGACTCTGTGCGACCCAATAGATGGGAGCCCACCGGGTTCCCCTGTCCCTGGGATTCTCCAGGCAAGAACACCGGAGTGGGTTGCCGTTTCCTTCTCCAATGCATGAAAGTGAAAAGTGAAAGTGAAGTCTCTCAGTAGTGTCTGACCCTCAGCGACCCCATGGACTGCAGCCTACCAGGCTCCTCTGTCCATGGGATTTTCCAGGCAAGAGTACTGGAGTGGGGTGCCATTGCCTTCTCCTGCACAGTAGCAGGATACAAGATTAACATACAGAAATTTGCTGCATTTCTTTACACTAACAATGAAATATTAGAAACAGGAAATTTTTAAAGTCTCATTTAAAATCACATCAAAAAAAGATAAAATATCTAGGAATAAACCTGATCAAGAAAGTAAAAGACTTATATACAGAGAACTGTAAAATATTGATAAAGGAAATTAAAGATGATGGGAAAATAGCCAATGCTCTTGAATTGGGAGAATTATGATGGCAATTCTACCCAAAGCAACCCACAAATTTAATGTGATCCCTATCAAATTACCTGTAACATTTTTCACAGAACTAGAACAAATAATCCTAAAATTTATATGGAACCACAAAAGACTCAGAATTGCCAAAGCAATCCTGAGGGGAAAAAATGAAGCTAGAGACTTCAGAGAACTTCTCCAAAGCTACAGTAATCAAAACAGCATGGTACTGTCTCAAAAGTAGACATAGAGATGAATGGAGCAGAATGGAGAGCCCAGAAATAAACCCACACATGGCCATTTAATCTTTGACAAAGAAAAAAAGGCAGTCTCTTCACCAAGTGGTGTTTGCAAACCGAACAGCCACATGTAAGTCAATGAAGTTAGAACATTCCCTTATACCATACACAAAAGTAAATTAAAAATGGCTCAAAAAGTCAAATATAAGACATGACACCATAAACTCCTCAAAGAGAACATAGGCAAAACAGTCTCTGACATAAATTGTAATAACATTTTCTTAGGTCAATCTCACAAGGCAAAAGAAATAAAAGCAAAAATAAATGGGACCTAATCAATCTTATAAGTTTTTGCACAGCAAAGGAAACCGTAAACAAAATGAAAAGACAACCTACGTAATGGGATAAAATATTTGTAAATGATGGAACCAATCTATACAGACAGCTTATACAACTCAATATAAAAAAAGAAAAAATGGGGAGAAGTCCTAAATAGACATTTCTCAAAAGGACATACAGATAGCCAACATCATTGTCATGTTAAAGATGCTCAGTGTTGCTAACTACTAGAGAAATACAAGTCAAAACTACAAGAGGTATCACCTCATACTGGTCAGAATGGCCATCATCAAAAAGTCTATAAATAATAAATGCTGGATAGGGTGTGAAGAAAAGGGAACCCCTCTATACTATTGGTGGGAATGTAAATTGGTAGACACTATAGAGAACAGCATGGAAGTTCCTTAACAAATTAAAAATGGTACAATATGATCCAGCAATTCCACTCCTCAGCATATATCCAGAAAAGACGAAAACTCTTATTTGAAAAGATACGTGCAGCCCAATGTTCATAACAGTGCTCTTTACAATAGCCAAGATATTGAAGCAATTTAAATGTCCATCAACAGATGAATAAAGAACATGTGATACATATATACAATGGAATATTACTCACTTATAAAAAAGAATAAAATAATGCCATTTGCAGCAACGTGGATAGACCTAGAGATTATCATATTAAGTGAAGTAAATCAGACAAAGAAATATATAATATCACTTATACATGGAACCTAAAATATGATACAAATGAACTTATTTACAAAACAGAAACTGACTCACAGACATAGAAAGCAAACTTCTGGTTTCTGAAGGGGAAAGGGGAGGGAGAGGGCTACATTAGGAATTTGGGATTAACAAATACACACTATTGTATGTAAAATAGGTAACCAACAAGGACCTACTATAAAGTAGGGGGAACTATATTCAATATCTTGTAATAACCTGTAATGGAAAAGAATCTGAAAAAGTATCTACATATGTATAACTGAATCACTTGGCTGTACAGTTGAAATTAACACAATATTGTACATAAATTATACTTCAATAAAAAGCAAAAATGAGTAAGTATCATATACGGAGTCACCAGTCCCTTGTTTCTCATAAATGGTTAATTAGATATGCAGATATTTCGCATATCTCTATAAACTGTTCACACTGTGGACTCTCAGTACTCTGTTTACTACAGGAAATAGAGTTATTAGTGTCTTTAGCATCTTTATTCTTATCAGAGAGTCCGTTCTAGAAATCTCAGAACCAGTTCAGAAAACTCATCCTTAAAATTCTGTTTTTCTAGAAAACACTTGATTTTAAAATCTGTATTAGGGTTGTCCAGAGAAACAGAACCAGAAAATGGAATTTTATCAGATATACATACATAACATAGATGTATATGAGATTTATTATGGGGAATTGGCTGATGCAATTATGGAGGTTAAGTAGTCCCATGATTGGCCATCTGCAATTTAGAGATCCAGAAAAGTAAGTGGTACAATTCAGTCTGAGTCTGAAGGTCCAAGAACCAAGGACCCAAAGATGTAAATCCCAATCTGAGGACAGGAGAAGAGATAAGAATTCCCATTTCAAGCAGTCAATTGAGGGGAAAGGGATGACTTCCTCTTTCTTCACTTTTTATTATATTTAGGCCCTCAACAGATTGGATGATGCCACTCACATTAGGGAGGGCAGTCTGCTTAACTAAATTCATGGATTCATCTGGAGATTACCTTGGAGACATATCCAGAAGTAATATTTGATCTGGGCACTCTGCAGCCAGACAGTTTAGCACAAAAAATTAACCATCATGTGTTCTGTATACATAAAGTGCCAAATTCAGCGCTAGTAGTGCAGGTTCCATGCTCAGAGGTTGAGATTCCAGACTTGAAATTCCAGACTTGAAAAGTTAATATTCAAGACCTAGATGACCAGGTTCAGTACCTGGTAGGCTAGATGACATTCAAGTTCTACCTGCATGCCACAGAAAGCCAGGTTATAGAGGGAATGATATCACAGTTTAGTCATTTATGGTGGGCTTCCCTGATAGCTCAGTTGGTAAAGAATCCACCTACAATGCAGGAGACCCCATTTTGATTCCTGAGTCGGGAAGATCCTCTAGAGAAGGGATAGGCTACCCACTCCAGTATTCTGGCCTGGAGAATTCCACAGACTGTATAGTCAGTCCATGAGGTCACAAAGAGTTGGATATAGCTGAGTGACTTTCACTTTTCACCTTAGTAATTTTTGGCATGCTTGAAAGGCCTCCTTCCATGTCCACATGGCCTGACGCAGAATATAGGAGCTTTGGTTCTATATCTAGTGTGCCAGGTTACAGGCCTAGTAGGGCAGTTTTTATGCGTGGAGAAACAAACTTTATGACTGAAATAAAGTCATTCCAGATTCCGTGTCTGGAATTCCAGCCTCCAGACTTGTATGGCCATGTTCCGTGTTTGGACATTGAAATTCATACATGGAGTGCAAGGTTCCATATCATGCTTGGAGGGTGAGATTCTACATATGGAATGCCAGGTTCTAATTTTGTGAATGGAGAGTCAGATAACTATTTTGAGATTTATGTTTCCACAGTCCAAAATTCAGGGTTTTTTTTTTTTTCCTTCACATTTTAGGCCTACTTACTTATTTAGAGAACCAAATTCTACTAATACAGATCAGTTCTTATGAATGTAAGGCCTTGTATCCTTGTTACCTACCTAAAATTCTGGGTTCCATACTTGTCAGGGAAAGTTCCAAGCCAGGGTGACTAAGTTCCATGCTCAGTGGGCCAGATGACTTGCCTCGAGGTTCAGGTTCTAACCGAGAAGGCCAGGTTCCAAGCTTGGAGAGAGTACTTTCACATAGGCTTCCATGAAATGACTGTAAGGCCTAATTCCATGCCTGAAGGGTCAGGATCCATAAATAAAAGTAGAGGTTCCAACTCCCAGAGTGCCAGATTTTACAATTAGAGTGGCAGGCTCACACCTGGAGAGAGTCTTCAGGGAGAATTCAGAATCCACGTTGGAGGGCCAGGTTCCATGTTTGAAGGGTACATTCTATACCAGGAGGGCAATTGTTCATGCTTAGATGTTTAAGTTTCATGCCTAGAGGCCCAGGTTCCATGTCAGCAGGCTTGGGTCTTGTGGACCAACACAATGTATGACTGGACAGGCAGACTTAACCTCTCAGTTGGTAAAGAACCTGCCTGCAATGCACGAGACTTGGGTTTGATTCCTGGGTCAGGAAGATACCCTGGAGAAGGAAATGGCAACCTACTCCAGGATTCTTGCCTGGAGAATCCCACAGACAGAGGAGCCTGGCAGGCTACAGTCCATGGGATCACGAGAGTCAGACAACGCCTTAGTGACTAAACCACCACCATCACCACACATAAATTAATACTTGCAATTTGAGATTTCATACACTGACTGTTATGTTCCATGCTTTGGGGAAGATTTCATGTTTAGAGATTGAGATTCCTTTCATGGAACATCAGGTTCCATTTTGGGATATTGTGATTCTGTACTTAGAATGCCAACTTCCATGCCATGCCTGGGTGACCAGGTTCCATGTCTTAGGCAGCCAACTTCTACAACTGAAACACTGGACTTAATGTCTGGAGTGCCAGATTCCACACTTATAAAGCCACGTTCTGTACTGGAAGACTGAGATTCCACCTATTGTGTGCTCTTCCACTTCTATACGTTTTAGGGACAGAGTCCTATGTGGGGTACCAGGATCCATGTTTGCAGGGCCAGGATCCATCCTGGAAAGTGATATTCCATAATTGGAGCACCAGCTTCCATGCTTGGATATTGGGACCCACATACGTTGGATTTTATGCCTGGAGAAGCAGGATTCACACCTGGAGAGATACTCCATGTTTGGAGAGCTTAATCCCATAGTTGGAAAGCCATGTTCCATGCTTGAAGAGACATATTTTTTTCCATTCATAAAACTTTTATTCCACTTACATGAACTTAATACACATGTTCTTAATAATTATGCTTGAATTGTTCATGAAAATCTCACAAGACATTAAAAAAGCTGGCCATCCTCTCAAGTTATTTCCCTGTTAACTATTTTTATAGCACATGCATGTTAGGCAAGTATTAAAAAAAAAACCCACAAAAGCAAAAAAAAAAAAAAAATCTTAAAAAGATAGTTAAATACATGGGTTTTTTTTTTTTTTTTTCACTGCTGCACTTGATATCCATGAAGTAACAGATATCAAGCAATTTACTTTCACTCCATCTTTGCCTGTACATTTGTTCTTAGGTTGCTGATATATTTATATGCAAATAAAGAGTGTAGCAAAAATAATGAAAGCGAATAGCAGGTAACTCTACAAATAATGGAACGTGAACCGTTTCTGCCCTTATCCGGAGTAAACTGGGTCACAACCAAAGAACACTTCTGTAGCTGTAGTCAATGGTGTGCACACTGAAACTGAGTATTCCATACATCGCACATGGTTTAACGTGCAATATCCATGGGCTATCCACTTCTACTATAGCCTTGTGAGTGCTCCAAACCTAAAAGTACCCACAACTATACTTGTGACTGGAACCAATTAGCCCTTTTATTCTCCACCAGGACAAACCAACATATAGGCAGTTTTCTTTGCTTAGACATGGAAGCAGTTTTAACACTGGCCCTTGTGAAGCCACAATGTACCAAAAGTACTGTGCCAAATATTTACAACTTGTATAAAAATGCCACATCCCCATATTGACCACTTCAAGATGAAAACAGGTAGCTCCCTAAATGTTAACTGGCTCTATTCCCTTAATATTAAACATAAAAATCACATGGGAAATTCATGTAGAAGTAGCATAAACCTGTCATAAATCATAAACAAAAAACTATTTGTGGGACAGCACAGATGACCAATGGTCCACTGTGTAAATTTCAGAATGAGGCAGACGGTGTTAGAAGTCTGGTTATTTTCCCCCTCCTTCTCCTGCTTCACTTGGTCTCCTTGGGCATCCGATGTCCACCATGTCAAGTTGTCTCCCAGTAGTTGCACTATTAGCGTGCCATCTTCGTATGACTCTTCACTGAAAGCATCAAGCTCAGCAATGGTTTCACCAAATGCTGTCTTTGCAAGAAGGCAGACTTTCTCAGGAAGATGAAAATCTCATCATACAAAACAGAAAAGTTAAGGGCCAGACCCAAGCTGATAGGATGTGTTGGTTGCATTTTCTTTTAGCTGATTTCAAAAGCTTCTCGGTATGCTTGCTGTGACTGATCCACAATCCCTTTCTTGTCATCACCAGCGGCAACCTCAACCAAGGAACGGTCGTAGTCTTGTTTCATTTTCAAACAGAAGACTTTGCTCTCTGCTTGTGTAGCATTGGGGATCAAGAACTCTTCCAATAAAAACAAAAATAAACAAATGGGGCCTAATTAAATGGCAACCGACTCCAGTACTCTTGCCTGGAAAATCCCAAGGACAGAGGAGCCTGGTAGGCTATAGTCCATGGGGTCACAAAGAGTCGGACACCACTGAGGAACTTCACTAAATTTAAGAGCTTTTGCACAATGAAGGAAACTATAAGCAAGGTGAAAAAACAGTCCTGAGAATGGGAGAAAATAATAGGAAACAAAACAACTGACAAAGAATTAATCCCCAAAATACACAAGCAGCTCACACAGCTCAACACCAGAAAAACAACCCAATCAAAAAGTGGGCAAAAGACCTAAACAGACATTTATCCAAAGAGAACATACAGATGCTAATAAACACATGAAAAGTTGCTCAACATCACTCATTAGAGAAATGCAAATCAAAACCACAATGTGGTTATCATCCCACATTAGGCAGAATGGCCTTCATCAAAAACAAAAAAAAAAATCTATAAACAAGAAATGCTAGAAAAGGTGTGGAGAAAAGGGAACCCTCTTACACAGTTGGTGGGAATGCAAACTGGTCCAGCTGCTATGGAGAACAGTGTAGAGATTTCTTTGAAAACTGGGAATACAGCTGCCATACAACCCAGCAATCACACTGCTGGGCATACACACCAAGGAAACCAAAACTGAAAGAGACACATGAACCCCAGTGGTCACTGCAGCACTATATACAATAGCTAGAACATGGAAGCAACCTAGATGTCCACCCACAGATGAATGGATATGAAAGCTGTAGCACATATGCACAATGAAAGATTACTCAGCTATAAAAAGAAACACATTTGAGTCAGTTCTAATAAGGCGAATGAACCTGGAGCCTATTACAAAGTGAAGTAAGTCAGAAAGAGAAAGACAAATACTGTATATTAACACATATATATCAGAGAAGGCAATGGCAACCCACTCCAGTACTCTTGCCTGGAAAATCCCATGGATGGAGGAGCCTGGTGGGCTGCAGTCCATGGGGTCACTAAGAGTTGGGCACGACTGAGCAACTTCACTTTCACGCATTGGAGAAGGAAATGGCAACCCACTCCAGTGTTCTTGCCTGGAGAATCCCAGGGATGGGGAAGTCTGGTGGGCTGCCGTCTATGGGGTCGCACAGAGTCGGACACGACTGAAGCGACTTAGCAGCAGCAGCAGTTACTCATATATGTGTATATGGAATTTAGAAAGATAGTACCGATGATCCTACAAACAGGGCAGCAAAGGAGACACAGATGTAAAGAACAGACTCTTGGACTCCGTGGGAGAAGGCGAGGGTGGGATAATTTGAGAGAAAAGCGTTGAAACTCATATAAAATAGATCAGCCATGCAAGTTTGATGCATGAGGCAGGGCACACAAAGTCAGTACTCTGGGACAAACCAGAGGGATAGGGTGGGGAGGGAGATGGGAGGGGAGTTCAGGATGGTGGGGACAGATGTATGCCTGTGGCCCATTCACGTTGATATATGGCAAAACCATCACAATATTGTAAAGTAATTATCCTCCAATTAAAATAAATTAATTTAAAAAAAGAACATCTCTTCCAAAAGTGACAGTACATCATTGCAGATATGTCCTAACTTGGTCTCTATTTACTCTCTGTATTCTCGAGTCATCTTCTGTTTTTTTCTCAGCAACTTCCGTCTTTTGCTCAATACTTGAGAGGACCCTCCAAGATGACCTATGGGCTCCTACAACATTTTTACAAGCAACTGAGAGAAGACTCCTCTCCTCATTGGCTAATTCGGCTCCTGGCTCAGTTGCAGACTTCACGCAGGCTGCCATGTCATCATATCACTCAGCCTGCTCAGCCAGTTTGGCCTTCTGTACCAGCTCATTTTTATCCATGACGGGATGTTCTGTGTCCGAAGTGGGTGGCGGCAGATGGGCAGGACTTTGACGGGACATACTTTATACCTGCTTTATAGGTTTTCACGCTTAGAGAACAAAGTTCTATGCTGGGAGATCTAAGTCCCTTCCCTGTTCAGTGGATTATCATGTAAAGGATCAGATTATATGCTTGGAAAGGTAAAATTGGACCTAAATCAGATTATATGCTTGGAGAGGTAATACTAGACCTCAGTTCAGTTCAGTCGCTCAGTTGTGTCCGACTCTTTGCGACCCCATGAATCGCAGCGCGCCAGGCCTCCCTGTCCATCACCAACTCCCGGAGTCCACTCAAACTCATGTTCATAGAGTCAGTGATGCCATCCAGCCATCTCATCCTCTCTCGTCCCCTTCTCCTCCTTTCCCCCAATCCTTCCCAGCATCAGAGTCTTTTCCAACGAGTCAACTCTTCACATGAAGTGGCCAAAGTCCTGGAGTTTCAGCTTTAGCATCATTCCCTCCAAAGAAATCCCAAGGCTGATCTCCTTCAGAATGGACTGGTTGGCTCTCCTTGCAGTCCAAGGGACTCTCAAGAGTCTTCTCCAACACCACAGTTCAAAAGCATCAATTCTTCGACGCTCAGCCTTCTTCACAGTCCAACTCTCACATCCATACTAGTCACAGCCTTGACTAGACAGACCTTAATCAGCAAAGTAATGTCTCTGCTTTAATACTAGACCTAAAAAAACCCTAAATCAATGCTTGAAAGTCCATATTTCATATAGGAGTTTCAGGTTCTATGCTTGGAGATTGAGATTCCATACGTGGATTTTCTGTTTCCAACCTTGGAGAACAGGTTCCATGTCTTACATTTTTAAGAGAATCAACTTCTCATTTCCTAAAATCTAAAAGTACTCTTTCTTAAAATTAATCTGCCTTGTAGCATGTCTGAAGTCAAGGTGTTATAGTGGATCACTTTTCTACTTCCTCTTTCAGAATTGCTATCCTCCATTTTATTAAAAATGAATGAATGAAAAAATGAATGGCGAACACTATTACTGAACTTAATTGTAGTGCCTTGTCCTGGGGTGAAATAACCTCCAGGGTAGTGATGGGCAATTCAACATTTTGTAGTTAGGGAAGCTTTCTTTAGGCAAGATAATATAAACCTACATTGGGCTTGTGTTTCTTTTTCTATCTTATCTATATTTCTGATAAAGGTGAACTATAGACTGTGGATCACAACATTCTGTGGAAAATTCTTAAAGAGATGGGAATACCAGACCACCTTACCTGCTTCCTGAGAAATCTGTATGGAAGTCAAGGAGCAACAGTTAGAACTAGAAATGGAACAACGGACTGGTTCCAACCAAATTGGAAAAAGAGTATGTCAAGGCTGTATACTGTCAACCTGCTTATTTAACTTATATGGAGAGTACGTCATGCAAAATGCCAGGCATGAAGCACAGGCTCGAATCAAGATTGCTGGGAGAAATATCAATAACCTCAGATACACAGATGACACCACCCATATGGCAGAAAGTGAAGAAGAAATAAAGGGCCTCTTGATGAAAGTGAAAGAGGAAAGTGAAAAACTTAGCTTAAAACTCAACATTCAAAAAACTAAGATCATGGCAACTGTTCCCATCACTTCATGATGAATAGATGGAGAAACAATGGAAACAGTGACAGACTTTATTTTCTTGGGCTCCAAAATCACTGCAGATGGTGACTGAAGCCATGAAATTAAAAGACGCTTGCTCCTTGGAAGAAAAGCTATGACCAACCTAGACAGCATATTAAAAAGCAGAGACATTACTTTGCCAACAAAGGTCCGTCTAGTCAAAACTATGTTTTTTTTCAGTAGTCATGTATGGACGTGAATGTTGGACTATAAAGAAAGCTGAGCACCAAAGAATTGATGCTTTGGAACTGTGGTGTTTGAGAAGACTCAAGAGTCCCTTGGACTGCAAGGAGATCCAACCAGTCCACCTTAAAGGAAATCAGTTCTAAATATTCATTGGAAGGACTGATGCTGAAGCTGAAACTCCAATACTTTGGCCACCTGATGCAAAGAGCTGACTTATTGGAAAAAACCCTGATGCTGGCAAAGATTGAAAGTAGGAGGAGAAGGGGATGACAGAAGATGAGATGGTTGGATGGCATCACTGACGCAATAGACATGAGTTTGAGTAGGTTCTGGGAGTTGGTGATGGAAAGGGAAGCCTGGCGTGCTGCAGTCCATGCAAAGAGTTGGACATAACTGAGTGACTGAATTGAACTGAACTGAACTGATAGTACAGAAATAAGGTGTGTTGGGATGTCCTAAATTCACGTATATTGTGGAGTGAAGTGCCAGGAGTGACAACAAATTTTGTTCAATGATCTTATATCTTGCATCTCCTAGTTACTGTCGAAGAAAGTCTTATTATTGTAAAAGAGTTCTGTGAGATCAAAGCAGAAAGGATCAAAATATTGAGCTGAGCAGAGCCATTTCATCTAGGCAACAAAATTATGGCAAAGCAAGACTGTGCCTTATTTATCCAGCCTCCTTCCCCCTCTCTCTTCTTTACTCCATCCCTTCTTCTCTTCCTTCCTTTCCTTCTTTGATCTTCTTATGCAGTTTAGCATTAAGATATCAAGATTTGTAAAATTTATGTTGGAGAATAGCAGTATAGTACCAAATTTCACTTGCATTTATCCACATATCAGTTGAGAATTTTGCATTGTTTCAAAGAGAAGATGAGAAATCCCATGTTTATTTCCAACAGATCAACATTAGACCTTCGTTAGGAAAATATATTGAAAGTAAGTAGAGGCACTTACATATTTCCTTAAATACTCATTCAAACCTGTAGAAGAAACATTTCATTCATTTTGGCCAAAATATTATTGATATCATAAACTTATATTTAGTTTTTACTGGGGTGTAATCTCCTGCTGTTCCTCATTAACCACTATTCCAGTTAGTCATTTGTATTATGTACTTACTAGATTTATATTAACTTAATGGAGATATATTGTGAACCCAACTGTAAATAATGCACTTAAAATCATGATTACTATGTCTTTTGTAAGCATCACACTTACTAGTAGCTCAGTCCCTTCTTTTCCTTTTGCTATTTATTCCCACAAGGTAGATTAACCTGCATGGAACATTTACTTACATAGAACAAAATGTTCCTAAAATGTAGTTAGTATGTAATGACCTGAACACTTTAGAAAACCAACTTCATTGAATTAATTTTGTTGCTGTTGTTCAGTTGTGTCCAACACTTTGCGACCCCATGGACTGCAGATTGCCAGGCTTCCCTGGCCTTCACCATCCCCCAGAGCTTGCTCAAACTCATGTCCATTGAGTCAGTGACGCCATCCAACCATCTCATCCTCTGTCATCCCCTTTCCTCCTGCCTTCAATCTTTCCCAGCATCAGGGTCTTTTCAAATGAGTCAGTTCTCATCATGTGGCCAAAGTATTGGAGCTTCAACGTCAACATCAGTTTTTCCAATGAATGTTCAGGATTGATTTCCTTTAGGATGGACTGGTTTGATCTCCTTGCAGTCCAAAGGACTCTCAAGAGTCTTCTCCAACACCGCAGTTCAAAAGCATCAATTCTTCGGTGCTCAGCCTTCTTTATAGTCCGACTCTCACATCCATACATGACCACGGGAAAAACCATAGTTTTGACTAGACAGACCTTGGTCAGCAAAGTAACGTCTCTGCTTTTAAAATTTATTTTGGAAGTACATAAATTAAAATCTTTAAAGATCATTACTTAAAGGATATTACTAGGACATTTGCATAACCTCAAGGAGAGACAAGCAGAAAACCAAGTTTAGAATCAGGGTAGCCAGAACCAATCCAAATGTCCCTGTCACTGGACAGGCTGAAAGCTGGGTGGGAACACTGTGCCAAGCCCCTGTCTCTACTTGGTCTAGAAGCTGGATGTCTCTCTGCCACCATCTGAATGAATTCTACCGCAGCCTCATCTTTCTGACAGTGTCATCCACACTGAAATCATGTGTAAGGATCCTGATGGGAGGAGCATGGGCCATAGCCTTGCCCTCTGGCTTTAAGGGAAGCTGGGAAAATGTGGCCATTTTCAAAATGCAGTCCCACTAGATGGAAGAGCTGCCAAATGTAGTGAGTGTTCAAAGCATCTAGATGGTTAAAAGGAATGAGAGATGCTACTACACAAAGTTAGGTAGTAATGACATGATTTTTAAATACAAATATTTTGTTTAAATCACCATGTGATCAAGGATTGCATTATAATGTTCCTTTCACTATAATCTTCTTTATAATACAAACAATTTCCTGCTTTTTCCCATTAACAAACAATGCAGGTTTCTTGATTTACTTTACATTAATTGAATGAAAAGGAAAGATTAGTTAACAAGTACGTCTTTAAAAGACATGTCTGTGTATTGGTGTGGGGTTTGCATTCTAAAGTGGACATTGAACTTCTCTAAAGTGGACATTGAACTTCAAGGCTTAATGTGTTATTCTTTCATTTTGCTTCTGAGAAATGGATTTACTTTAATAGAATTCCTTTTCAAAAAAACTTTTTATTGAAGTACAGTTGATTTACCATGTTGTGTTAATTTCAGGTGCACAAAAAAGTGATTCAATTATATATATACATATATATTATTTTTCAGATTCTTTTCCATTATAGGTATTATAACATATTTAATATAGTTCCCTATGCTATATTTTTAAATAAGTCCATATGCATCATTTTTTAGATTACACATATAAGTTTTATCATATCTTGTCTTTCTTTGGCTTACTGATAATCTCTAGGTCCATCTATATGGCTGCAAATGGCATTAGTTCATTCTTTTTTATGGCTGAGTAATATTCTATTGTACATATGTGTCACATGTTCTTTATCTTTTCATATGTTGATGTACATTTAGGTTGCTTCCATGTCTTGGCTGTTGTAAAGAGTACTGTGACCATTGGGATTCATGTATCTTTTCATATTAGAATTTTCATCTTTTCTGGATATAAGCTGAAGAGTTGGATTGCTGGATTATATGGCAACTCTGTTTTTATTTTGTTAAGGAACTTTCATACTATTGGAAAGAAACTTTAAGAAACTTTCATACTATGGAACTTTCTCTCCACAGCAGAGAATAGTACATACAGCAATTTAAATTCCCACCAACAGTGTATGAGGGTTCCCTTTTCTCTATACATTTATCATTAGTAGACTTTTTGATGATGGCCATCTCAACCAGTATGAAGTGATACCTGATTGTAGTTTTGATTTGCATTTCTCTAACGATTAGTGATGTTAAGCATATTTTCATGTACCTGTTTGCCATCTATATGTCTTCTTTGGAGGAATGCTTATTTAGGTCCCTATCTTTTAATTGTTTGTTTAAAATTTTTTTTATTTACTTATTTATTTTTGGCTGCATTTGGCCTTTGTTGATGTGCATGGGTTTTCTCTACTTGCAGAGGGCAGGGGCTACTTCTTGTTGCAGAGCCCGGGCCTCTCGTTGCGGCGGCTTCTCTTATTACAAGACACGGGCTCCAGAGCATGGACTTCAGTAGCTGTGATGCATGGACTTAGTTGTCCCGTGGCGTGTGAAATCTTCCGGGACCAAGGATTGAACCCATGTCCCCCACATTTGGTAGGCAGATTCTTAACCACTAAATCCCCAGGGAAGTCCTGAGTTGCTTGTTTTCTGATGTGGAGCCACTTGCACAGAATTTTAAGAAGTGAAGTAGATGCCAATCCCACTTTAAGGATGGAAGCCCTTGTGACAACATGATGTCACTAGTTTAGGAAACATTGCTTTACTCTTCTCTGGGAAGGACTTGAATCTCAACTTCCTGTGGCTTCCTGAGACAGCTTCTGATACAATCACAACTGGACTGAAAATGGCTACACAGACTTGCCCTACTGCCGGTTGAGGTGGTCAGCCACCTGCTACCTCGTCTGAGCCTGCTTGCTGTTGAAATCATATTACATGCTTGAACTGATCAATAACTATAGGTCAGGGCCATTTTAAGTGACTGCCTTCCAGTCTTCCAAAACAAAACATAAAACTGACCCAAACCAAGAAATCAGAGGACTCTTCAGAGCAAGAAATCCGTACTGCCTCTAGAACACCTGCAGTGTGGAACTGGGACCCTAGATATCTGCGATGCAGGGTCAAGGGCAAATGGGTTCAGGTGGACCCTACAACAGCCTGTTCTGTTTGGCTTTTCATTTACTGGGAATGAAGACTCTCTATACCCACAGTTTGCTGAAAAGCACTTACAAATAGCAGCCTGAAACCTTTTATCTCATTTAGAAACAGAACAGTCAGAACGTTATCTTTACTTAATGCATATGGTGTTCCGGTTGTAACCAGTGACATTTTAGTTTAAAAAATGACAGCAGCTTTTGCTTTTAACCAACCTATAAAATGGAGATGAGGGAATAGATTAAATGCTAAACTCAGGACCTAATCCCTTAGCAGCCTGTACAAGTCAGAAGTGAAGGCTCCTGCTTTTGAATAGACACCTGTCTGGAGTGGTGAGCCTACCTTACCTACCACCTCTCCTCAAAAAGTCCCCAACCCAGGGCAGCCAGTGCCTGTGATGTGAATCGTGCCTAGGGAGGCTGAGAGAGAATCACTAGCTTCACCTACTAGGTCATGCGCCCAGTGTGGCCATCTGCCATGTGGTGGGACATGGTCCCTTGTGTGACGTTTGCTGCATTCAGAGCTCATCAACAACTCCAAGACATGCAAGGGATGTCTGTCCTTCTTCCCCTTCTAGTGACGTAGTTGAGGAGATTGGAAGGCGTCAAATAATTGTGCCTCTGAAATTTTGCACTCGACTGGACTCCCAGGCCAGAAGAGACGCCAGTCATGCTTTAATGGTCGCCCTCCTCCACTCAGGCCTCGGACTCCTTTGAGGATTCAGTGAAAACTCTGAACACTCTCGGCTAAAACAATCACATGGGTGCAATACACATACCATTTTCATGTGCTATTACAAGCCTGTGAAGCTCATCTACAGACCTCAGTTCTCGTCTAAATCCTTTCTAAACTGTTCTCCATACTGCTGCCAGGGTAAACTCGAAAAAAAAAAAAAAAATGTGGAATTCTAAGTACATTCAGGAAAAACTCCAAGTTCCCAAGCATGGTGCTAACCCCTTTTATACACTTCTCACATCCCTCTTGACCCGCTGTTTTACTCCAGCCATTGATGCAGTGACTAGCTGTGTGCTAACGTGACCCAATCCCAGCCCTCCTCGGCTATCCCTTCCTTTCTTCTGTCCCAGGCCTTCTCCACAAATGTTGTGTGGACCTCTGTGGGAAACTGCCCAACTACACTGTGCAGGTGAGGGGGGAGGCGTGAAAGAATTATTACCCCCTGAGACAGCAACTCTTGTCCAATGAGGGCCAGGAACCGGTGCATGAACATCCTCTCTTTCATCTCTCAGGCAGACAGCTCTGATCTTTTGTGGGATCAAGGCTTTCAGGGGCGATCAGCTCCACACATGCCCTTGGATTAGTTTTCCCTCCTTCCTTGTTTCACCTTCTAGGTTTCTCACTCCAGTTCCTTGGGAATTTCATCACAAGGTAGACTTTTTGAACACCAGTCCTTCTCCAGACTCTGCTCTTGGGAGGAACCAGGCCTGAAGATGGCATAAAAGGTCCTGCATGCCTTTCAAATCTCATCCTCTGCAGCTCCGACCAGCACGCAGGGACTGTGGACTGCCCCATCCTGCTGAGCTGAAACTCAGCTGAAACATGCTGACGCTTCTCCTTGGGATGACGTCTTTTCTGTCCTTCAAGTTAGAGCTTGTCACCTTTTTCAGGAAAATGTCCATAAAAACCTCTCCCCAATTTGTGTTACCTGCCCTCCCCTTGGGTCCCCTAATCCCAAGATTCCCTATTCATGGCACTTATCAGATCATGCTGTGATTACCCATCTGCCCATCTGCTTCCTTTATTGGACTGAGAGCTTCTGGAGGCAGAGCCAGTGGGTTTTCTCTGTTTATCCATCTCAAGCCTAGGACTGTCTGGAACTAAAAACTGGAACTGAGTAATTATTTGTTCGGAGAAGGCAATGGCACCCCACTCCAGTACTCTTGCCTGGAAAATCCCATGGATAGTGGAGCCGGGTAGGCTGCAGTCCATGGGGTTGCTAAGAGTGGGACACAGCTTAGCGACTCCCCTTTCACTTTTCACTTTCATGCATTGGAGAAGGAAATGGCAACCCACTCCAGTGTTCTTGCCTGGAGAAACCCAGGGACAGGGGAGCCTGGTGGGCTGCTGTCTATGGGGTCACACAGAGTCGAACACGACCGAACTGACTTAGCAGCAGCAGCAGTAATTATTTGTTGACAGACAGAACAAACGATGTATAAGATTTCTGAGATGAACCTGGGGCAGGCAATATTTGGGTCTTTATCACATCTGGGCCCAAATGAAGCCAAGAGGAAAGTCCAGGTAGATGGCATGCCTCTGGGGCCTGCAAAGATAGGACCTAGTCTGTGTGGTTAGTATGCAGGACAGGCCTCTTTTACAGAACAGCTGGTAAAATCCTGGTCTGGGTACTTTCCCCTAATGGGCCTCCTGGGACTTTGCATGCCCTGCTGTGGGAAGCTGATCTCAAACACAGAATCTGTCAATGCTGTCTCTTTTCCAGGTCATGTTTCATAAAACAATTCAGGAAGTCACTTCTTCAGGTTTTACTTAACAGGATCCCTTTCAGAAGCCAAATTTGAATGTTTGCAGAGGTGTAGGACATTTGGCTTATTTACCACTTATTTGCTGATGCCTTTGGGCAAGTTCCCTGAATGCTCTGGGCTTCAGTGTCCCCACGTGCATGTAAGCCAAATGTTGCAGGGCCTCCCACACCCAGAGGCACCAGTGAGGCCACATTAACCTCAGTGCTAGATCATGTTGACCACCTGGCCTCAAACCACACAGCTGCAGGGTCTTAGACTGTCTCATCTCCCCTGTCGTTTCCCAGGCTGGCTGAAAGTCTCTCCCAAGTGCTCATGTTCTGTTGACAAGCTATTTGGGGAGGATCCATGGCCACTGCCACTGCTGCCATACCTGAGGTCTGATTTACTTGGCAAAAAGTTTATGTGTTACTTTTCTATTGACAAAGCTTCAGTGTATTACTCTTATGATGCATTTTCAAGAGAACAGAACTATTAGGTAGAGAATATAAAAACTGAGACATAAAGAAGAGGCTAAATAGCAGGATATCTGAAGCAGAAGAATGGATCAGTGAGCTAGCTGGAAGATACAATGGTGGAAATAACTGCTGAAAAGAATAAAGTAAAAAGAATGAAAAGAACTAAAGATAGTCTCAGAGACCTCTGGGAAATATTAAATGCACTCAAATTATAGGGGTCCCAGAAAAGAAGAGAAAAATAAAGGCTATGAGAAAATTTTGAAGAGGTTGTAGTTGAAAATATCCCCAACATGGAAAAGGAAATAGTCAATCAAGTCCAAGAAGTGCCAAGAGTCCCATATAGGATAAACCCAAGGAAAAACACACCCAGATAGATACTAATCAAATTAACAAGGATTAAACACAAAGAAAGAATAATAAAAGTGGCAAGGGAAAAGCAACAAATAACATACAAGGGAAACCCCATATGTTTAACAGCTGATCTTTCAGCAGAAATTCTGCAGGCCAGAAGGGAGACACAGGATATATTTGAAAGGGAAAAATCTTCAACCAAGATTACTCTACCCAGCAAGAATCTCATTCAAAACTGATGGAGAAATCAAGAGCTTTACAGACAAGCAAAAGTTAAGAGAATTTAGTACCACCAAACCAGTTTTACAACAAATGTTAAAGGGACTGACATAGTCAAGAAATACAAGACAAGAAAAAGATCTGCAAAAACAAACCCCAATTAAAAATAAATGGCAATAGGAATATATATATATATACACACCAGTAATTACTTTAAATGTATATGGATTAAATGCTCCAACTAAAAGACACAGGCTAGCTGAATAGATACAAAAACAGGACCCTTATAGATGCTGTCTACAAGGAACCCATTTCATACCCTAAAAACACATATAGACTGAAAGTGAGAGGATGGAAAAATATATTTCATGCAAATGGAAATGAAAAGAAAGCTGGAGTAGCAATCCTCATATCAGACAAAATAGACCTTAAAGAATATTAAAAGAGATAAGGAAGGGCACTATGTAACGATCAAGGAATCTATCCAAGAGGAAGACATAACAATTGTAAATATCCATGCATACAACATAGGAGCACCTCAGTACATAAAACAAACACTAACAGACACAACATAACAGAAGGAGAAATTGACAGTAACACAATAATAGTAGGAGACTTTAAATCCCATTTATACCAATGGACAGATCACAAAACAGAAAATTAATAAGGAAACACAAGTCTTAAATGGCACATTAGATCAGATGGATCTCATTGATATCTTCAGGACATTCCATCCAAATTGCAGATGAATACACCTTCTCAAGTACACACAGAACATTCTCCAGGATAGACCACATCTTGGGTCACAAATCAAATCTCAGTAAATTTAACAAAATTGAAATCATGTCAAGCATCTTTTCTGACCTCATAGTAGTAACACTATGAGACTAGATATCAATTACAAGAAAAAAAAACTAGAAAACACAAAAGCATGGAGATTAAACGTTACTTTTCTAAATAATGAACAGGTAACTGAAGAAATCAAAAGGGAAATCACAAAATTCCTAGAAACAAGTGACAATGAAAATACAATTCAAAACCTATGGGATGTAGCAAAAGCAGTTTTAAAGAGGGAAGTTTATAGCAATACAATCCTTCCTCAAGAAACAAGAAAAACATAGAATAGACAACCTAACTTTACACCTAAAACAACTGGAAAAAGAAGAACAAAACCCCCAAAATTAGCAGAAGGAAAGAAATCATAAAGCTCAGAGCAGAAATAAACACAAAAGAAATGAAAGAAACAGTAGTAAAGATTAATAAATAAAACTAAAAGCTGGTTCTATGAGAGGTAAACAAAATAGACAAACATTTAGCCTGACTCATCAAGAAAAAAAGAGAGACGTATCAAATCAACAAAATTAGAAACGAAAAAGGAGAAGTTACAACATTCAATGCAGAAACACAAAGGATTACAAGATACTATTATGAGCAACTATATGGTAATAAAATGGATAACCTGGAAGAAATGGACAGATTCTTAGAAAAGTTCAATCTTTCAAGACTGAACCAGGAATAAACAGAAATTAAGAACAACCCAATTACACCCACTGAAATTGAAACTCAAAAATTTCCCCAAAAACAAAAGCCCAGGATCAGACAGGAGAATTCTATCAAATATTTAGAGAAGAGCTAATGCCTATCCTCCTAAAACTCTTTCAAAAAATTACAGAGGAAAGCACTTCCAAACTTATTCTACGAGGCCACCATCACTCTGATGTCAAAACCAGACCAAGACAACACACAGAAAAGAAAATTACAGGCCAATATTACTGATGAACATAGATGCAAAAATCCTCAACAAAATTCTAGCAAACAGAATTCAGCAGCACATCAAAAACTCACACACCGTGATCAAGTTGAGTTTATTCCAGGGATGCAAGGATTCTTCAATATATGCAAATCAATCATTGTGATACTTGATTGATCAATCAATGTAAAGCATATTAACAAATTGTAATACCATATTAACAAATTGTGATCAATCAATATAATACCATATTAAAATAATTGAAAGATAAAAACCATATGATAATCTCAATAGATGCTGAAAAAGCCTTTGACAAAATTTGGCACCCATTTATGATTAAAACTCTTCAAAAAATGGGCATAGAAGGAGTCTACCTCAACATACTAATGACTGTATATGATAAACCCACAGCAAATACTATTCTCAATGGTGAAAAACTGAAAGATAAGGAATAAGACAAGGGTGTCCACTCTCACCAGTATTATTCAACATATTTTTGGAAGTCCTAGCTATGGCAATCAGAAAAGAAAAAGAAATAAAAGGAATCCAGGTCGGAAAAGAAGAAGTAAAGCTCTCACTCTTTGCAGATGACATAATACTATACATAGAAAACCCTAAACATACTATCTGGAGAAGGCAATGGCAACCCACTCCAGTACTTTTGCCATGGGAAAATCCCATGGATGGAGGAGCCTGGTAGGCTACACTCCTTGGGGTCACTAGGAGTCGGACACGACTCAGGACTTCACTTTCACTTTACACTTTCATGCATTGGAGAAGGAAATGGCAACCCACTCCAGTGTTCTTGCCTGGAGAATCCCAGGGACTGGGGCGCCTAGTGGGCTCCTGTCTATGGGGTTGCATAGAGTCGGACTCGACTGAAGTGATTTAGCAGCAAAGATACTATCAGAAAATTACTAGAACTAATCAGTGAATTTAGGAAAGTTGCAGGATATAAAATCAATACACAGAAATTGCTTGTATTCCTATATACTAACAATGAAAAATCAGAAAGAGAAATTAAGGAATCAATTCCATTCACCATTGCAACAAAAAGGATTAAATATCTAGGAATAAACCTACCTAAGGAGATCAGAGAATTGCATACAGAAAATTATAAGACACTGATGAAAGAAATTAAAGACAACATAAATAGATGGAGAGATATTCCATGTTCCTGGGTGGGAAGAATCATTATTGTGAAAATGATTATACTACCAAATGCAATCTACAGATTCAGTGCAATCCCTATCAAACTACCAAAGGCATTTTTTACAGAACTAGAACCAAAAATTTCATATTTCGTATGAAAACACAAAAGATCCCTAATAGCCAAAGCAGTCTTGAGAAAGAAAAATGGAGCTGGAGGAATCAACCTTCCTGACTTCAGCTTATACTACAAAGCTACAGTCATCAAGACAGTATGGTACCGGCACAAAAACAGAAATGTAGACCAATGGAACAAGATAGAAAGCCCAGAAATAAACCCATGCACCTATGGGTACCTTATTTTTGACAAAGAGGCAAGAATATACAATGGGACAAAGAATCTCTTCAATAAATGGTGCTGGGAAAACTCAACAGCTACATGTAAAAGAATGAAATTAGAACACTTTCTAACACCATACACAAAGATAAACTTATAATGGATTAAAGACCTAAATGTAAGACCAGAAACTATAAAACTCTTAGAAGAAAACATAGAACATTCGATGACATAAAGCAAGATTCTCTATGACCCACTTACTAGAATAATAGAAATAAAACCAAAAATAAACAAGTGGGACCTGATTAAACTTAAAAGCTTTTTCACAGCAAAGGAAACTATAAACAAAGTGAAAAGACAACCCTCAGAATGGGAGAAAATAATAGCAAAGGAAACAACTGACAGTGTGTTAATTTCAAAATATACCAGCAGCTCATACAACTCAATACCAGAAAAGCAAACAACCCAATAAAAAGGGGGGAAAAGGCCTAAAGAGACATTTCTCCAAAGAAGACATACAGATGGCTGACAAACACATGAAAAGATGCTCAATATCGCTCATTCCTAGAGAAATGCAAATCAAAACTACAATGAGATATCACCTCACACCAGTCAGAATGGCCAACATCAAAAAGTCTACAAACATTAAATGCTGGAGGGGGTGTGGAGAAAAGGGAACTCTCTTGCACTGTTGGTGGGAATGTAAACTGATACAGCCACCCTGGAAGACGGTATGGAGATTTCGTATAAAACTAGGAATAAAACCACCATATAACCCAGCAATCTCACTCCTTACCCTGAGGAAACCAAAATTGAAAAAGACACATGTATCCTATTGTTCATTGTAGCACTATTTACAATAGCTAGAACACGTAAGCAACCTACATGTCCGTTGACAGATGATGGATAAAGAAGTTGTGGTACATATACGCAATGCTACTCAGCCATAATAAGAATGCATCTGAGTCAGTTCAGGTGAGATGGATGAACCTAGAGCCTATTAGATAGAGTGAAGTAAATCAGAAAAAGAAAGATAATTATCGTATACTAACACATATAGATGGAATCTAGAAGGATGGTACCAATGAATTTATTTGCAGGGCAGCAATGGAGAAACAGACATAGAGATAGACTTATGGACACAGCGGGTGGGGAGGGGAGGTGGGAGAGGGTGAACTCTATGGAGAGAGTAACAGGGAAACTTACATGACCATATGTAAAATAGAGAGCCAACGGGAATTTGCTGTATGCCTCAGGAAACTCAAACAGGGGCTCTGTATCGAACCTAGAGGGGTGGGATGGGAGGGAGATGGGAGGGAGGTTTAAGAGGAAGGGGATGTGTGTATACCTATGGCTGATTCATGTTGAGGTTTGACAGAAAACAACAGAATTCGGTAAAGCAATTATCCCTCAATTAAAAAATAAGTAAATTTTTTAAAAAATAAAAATTCTGCAAACAAAAAAAAGCCTGAACATATAACAAGCTCAGCAAATTTAGATGAAAAAGACCTCATCGTTTCCATAGTTGTTTCTGGCTTTAAGGACAGCAGGTGGCAGCAAAATCAAGCTTTTTTATAGCAAGAAGCTTCTGGAGCTTCAGATGGTTTTCAAAGGAGAGAAGCAGGCAATGGCACCCCACTCCAGAATTCTTGCTTGGAGAATCCCATGGATGGAGGAGCCTGGTGGGCTACAGTCCATGGGATCGAAAAGTCGGACACGACTGAGCAACTTCACTTTCACTTTTCACTCTCATGCATTGGAGAAGGAAATGACAACCCACTCTGGTGTTCTTGCCTGGAGAATCCCAGGGACAGGAGAGCCTGGTAGGCTGCCATCTCTGGAGTCGCACAGAGTTGGACACGACTGAAGCGACTTAGCAGCTGCAGCAGCAGCTTTTAGCAAAAACCTTCCATCTAAAAATCTAAACTATTATCTGAATTGCAATAATTTCTTTAATGTATGTTTACACTTTATTTTAAATTATTTTAAAAATAAACTATGTTTCAGTTCAGTTCAGTCGCTCAGTCGTGTCCAACTCTTTGCAACCCCATGAATCGCAGCACGCCGGGCCTCCCTGTCCATCACCAACTCCCAGAGTTCACTCAGACTCTCGTCCATCGAGTCAGTGATGC
>SJYT01053608.1:198856-217065 GCA_006410635.1 Cephalophus harveyi
GAATTATTGACAATGGTTCTGCAACTTTCTACCTAAACTAGTTAGTATTAATGACAATTCTGGAAAAATAGATATTTAGTGCACCTCTATTTTTGTATTTATATACATTATGTACATAATGCATTATGTATCTTATTTATATATGTATATGTTGTATATTATATATAAATAATGTTATAAATATGAAGCAAGGAGATCCAACCAGTCCATTCTGAAGGAGATAAGCCCTGGGATTTCTTTGGAAGGAATGATGCTAAAGCTGAAACTCCAGTACTTTGGCCACCTCATGCAAAGAGTTGACTCATTGGAAAAGACTCTGATGCTGGGAGGGATTGGGGGCAGGAGGAGAAGGGGACGACAGAGGATGAGATGGCTGGATGGCATCACGGACTCGATGGACGTGAATCTGAGTGAACTCCGGGAGTTGGTGATGGACAGGGAGGCCTGGCGTGCTGCGATTTATGGGGTCGCAAAGAGTTGGACATGACTGAGCGACTGAACTAGGACCACACTGTTGAGCACGCCCCCTCTCTGAGAGGCAGGCTGCTGCTGCTGCTGCTAAGTCGCTTCAGTCGTGTCCGACTCTGTGCGACCCCATAGACGGCACTCACCAGTCTCCCCCGTCCCTGGGATTCTCCAGGCAAGAACACTGGAGTGGGTTGCCATTTCCTTCTCCAATGCATGAAAGTGAAAAGTGAAAGTGAAGTCGCCCAGTCTTGTCCGACTCTTAGCGACCCCATGGACGGCAGCCTACCAGGCTCCTCCATCCATGGGATTTTCCAGGCAAGAGTACTGGAGTGGGGTCCATTGCCGTCTCCCCTGAGAGGCAGGAGAGAGAGTGAAAAGCAGGTAGTGAGGTGCTTGGCACAGATCCTGATGTTTGATAAATTTCAGTTTCGCAAGTCTAATCATTGAGGAATTAGAGTAGAGATTGCATTAAAGCCCTGGACCCAGGGTTGGGGATTAAAAATTCATTTGTTTAATGAATAATTGCCTAAAGCCCACTATTGGGCAAATTTGAATAATATGCAATTTGTCTGCCCTCAAACACCGTCTAGCTGTTTAAATCTGTTACTACTTAAGAGCCCACAATGAAAGACCAGTTTGTTTTAAATTTATCATGCATTTTTAAGAAAAAAAAAAAAAAAATTACTCGTAAAATAAAGTGGAAAAAAAAAAAATACAAGTTCATTTTTTAAATGTGAAATTCGACAGCCATAAAATTACATTTCAACAATAGCAAACATAACAAAGAAAATAATTTAAGAAAGTAAACTTCATTCTGACAAGTTTGCCAATGAGAATTTATTACAATGTGTATTGCACTGATATCTGTTCTACAATTTTAAGGAAAGCAAAGGCATTAGTGAAATTTCCATTCTACATATTAATGCCTGTAAGCACTCTTTGAATGAAGACAATGTATATAAATATTTAAAGTTTTCAATGTGACAAGTAAGGTTGTTTCTTGTTGAGTCATTTACCTAAATGAGTTTGGATTGATAAAAGCCCCACTTGTAGAGAAAAATTTTTGTCGAAACAGTCTCTGGGTTCTCGTGGCAGGAAAACTATCTTAAACCATTAAACTATGTTAATGGTGATGGAAGAATAGATTTTAAAGAAATTTTAGTAAATTCATGATTCATTTTTACCCTTTATCCAAAATGAACTGATAATATAGTTTCATACATCATATTCGGAGGAGGGGCCTTCTCAGAAAGGAGCACGAGGCTTTAGAGGGGATGAAGGGAGAGAGATCTGGACCCCAAATTTTCTCCCTGTTCTTTGGCTTCTGTGTGGTCCCAGACGATATACCTCATCCAGCTTCAAGGCTGCTGATGGGCAGCTGGAAATGACACAGGAGCCTCAAAAGAAGCCTGACCCCAGCCAGCCCCTGCTGTTCAGGAAGGCATTCACCGATGACTTGCTAATGGTGGGATGGAACAGGGAGAAGGGCTGGCTGCTGCTGCTGCTAAGTCGCTTCAGTCGTGTCCGACTCTGTGCGACCCCATAGACGGCACCCACCAGTCTCCCCCGTCCCTGGGATTCTCCAGGCAAGAACACTGGAGTGGGTTGCCATTTCCTTCTCCAATGCATGAAAATGAAAAGTGAAAGTGAAGTCGCTCAGTCGTGTCCGACTCTTCGCGATCCCATGGACTGCAGCCTGCCAGGCTCCTCCATCCATGGGATTTTCCAGAAAAGAGTACTGGAATGGGGTGCCATTGCCTTCTCCGGAGAAGGGCTGGGGTCAGCCCCAAATCCAGCCCTTCCAAAACCTCACTCTGCTCTCGGCCCGCTCGGCTCTCCACTACTCCCTGCAGCTCTTCAAGACCTGAAGGCATTCAAAGGCGGACGACCAGCGCTTGGGCCTCTTCCGACCTTGGCTCAACATGGAACTCATGCGTGTTCAACTCTGCGCCTCTGCCTGCAGTTTTGACAAAGCTGTGTTGTTGAAGTGCATCCGCCGGCTGGTGAAAGACAAGCACTGGGTTCCTGAGGGTGTGGGCTCCAGCCTCTATGTGCGGCCGGTGGTAATCCGGCAGGAGCCCTCGCTACGTGTCTGCAATCTTCCCTGGATATGACTTGAGCCCTGTCTCCCTCCTGGCGGATCCATCCTTCGTCTGAGCCTGGGTAGGTGGGGTCGGCGACTGCAAGCTGAGGGAAAATTAAGCGCCCACCGTGTTCGTGCAGCAGGAGGCACAAAAGAAGGGCTGCGAACTAGTCCTCTGGCTATACGGGCCTGACCTCCAATTCATCGAGGTGGGCACCAAGAACATCTTCGTCTTCTGGACCCACGACGATGGAGCGCTGAAACTGGTGACCCCTTCACTGGACCGTGTCATCCTGCCTTGACTAGTCCAACAGAGTCTGCTGGACCTGGCTCAGACCTGGGGTGAATTCCGGGTGGTGGAGTGTAAGATCACCATGAATGTGTTCTTGCGGGCGCTGGAGGACTGTCAGTTTCAAGGAGTCTATGGTTCAGGAACTGCTTGTCAGGTCTGCCATGTGCATCGAATCCTGTACCAAGGCAAGCATTTCCACATTCCCACTAAGGAAAATGGGGCTGAGCTTATCCTCCACTTCCACAAGGAGCTGAAGGCGATCCAGTACGGATCAAAAGCCCACAAAAGGATGCCCCTGGTGCAATGCTGCAGGCTATGCCAGACCACTCACTCCAGGGACCACCAACCTGTAGCATCCACCCCAGTTGGACCTTCACCTCCATACCAATGACTCACCTAAAGTGATATGAAATAAAAGACAGAGGAACATGGGTCTCTGGTGCCCCCACATTACACTCCCAAAGTCATAAGGGCCTGACCCAGGCATCTTGGCCTCTAGCCCTGCCACTCAGGCCTTGGGGACCTGTCCTGCCCTCTGCTCAGTATTGTGTGGTCAAGGATTGTCAGCTCAAGACATTCAGGAAACACCTTGACCGCAAATCTGCATCTCTGTTTTCAGGCCGGATCTCCCCAGGGCTGCCATTGATTTTTTTCCTTTAGCTGCAATTTTGAAAAAAAAAAAAAGCCAAGGAACAAGAAAAGAAATTCATATTCAATCCTAATGAGTAGCTAGATCTGACAATTTATCCAAGAGAGTAGTGGTTAGAATTTAAAATGTGTTTCAAGGAAATAAATTGATTCCAGATCCATGATTTTCCTCTACGGGGATTTTCTTTTGAGGGAAAGTGCAATTCAAACTGTTCTATAACATTTGTATAATATTTAATTATAATTTTTCACATATGTGCAATGTCAAGTTCATAGTCTCTTTCACTGATAATTATTTTTAGAATATGAAAGAACAATACATGAAACTGTTCTTCCAACTTTCTAACTTAAATTTTTGTTCTTCAGTCTTAACTGCTGTAGTTGTGATCCTTCCTTCCACTGATACATTAAAATCCAAAAAGCTTCCCTGGTGGCTCAGATAGTTAAGAATCTGAGACTTGGGTTTGATCCCTGGGTCAGGTAGACCCCCTGGAGAAGGGAATGACTACCAACTCCAGTACTCTTGCCTGGAGGATTCCATGGACAGAGGAGCCTGGTGGGCTACAGTCCATGCGGTCACAAAGAGTTGGACACAACTAAGCTACTAACATTACTAAGCTACTAACACTGCTAAGCTACTAACACTACTAACTAAGCTACTTCACTCCTTTCATCCTTCACAAAATACTAGCAAACCAAATTTAGCAACATATTGAAAGGTTTATATGTCATGACCCAAATGAGATTTATTCTCAGAATTCAGGAATGTTCAACATACAAAAAACATTCAGTGGAATAAACCACAGGGGTAACAGCAACAAAATGGTGGAATAGGAGTTTTCTACCATCTTCCCTTCAAAGAACACTAGTTTTGACAACAAGCACAAGTGAGGGTATCTTTGTGGAAGTCCAGGAGTCCAGTGAAGAAGTTTTAGCACATCCTTGAAGCAAAAAACAAATCCAAGTCTGGACACACTAAAGAGGACCAAAAAAGTAGTTTTACATTATTTGTGCCATTCCTCCCTCAGTGTAACACGTTTCAGAGGCAAAAGAGACCTCCTAGGGCTGGAATTTCTTTCACAGCAGCAAGTGAGAGCATGTGAGTGAGTGCCCAATTTCTCCCCCAGCTGTGCAGGACACTCCCAAAGAGGCCCTCTTCTTTCTGGCCCTATCCAGAATATGAGGGAAGTTATACAGCTAAGAGTGAGGAGAGGCTGGGAACACAGTAGGCAGTGCTTGGAATGCACCAAAGAGTTGTGAATTCTTCTGTTTTGTAGACTCTGTTAGAGGATTACTCACAAACCTCTGAAGAGGCTTTACCAGCAGATGCCCCCAACTGGCCCAAAGGCATTCCCAACACCGTCCACACCTCACCCAGTCTTCTGCCTTGCAACCAGCATCCTGTGTGTGCCCCTGAGGTGGCACGTACAAGCATTGGCAGAAAGCTTGTGAGTACATGCAGAAAGCTGGCCCAACTCTGCAAGACTGTGAGAAAGCAAACAAACTTCAACATTCCCCGATAGTTCAGTTGGTAAAGAATCCATCTGCAATGCAGGAGATTCTGGTTCGATTCCTGGGTTGGGAAGATCCCCTGGAGAAGGGAAAGGCTACACACTCCAGTATTCTGGCCTAGAAAATTCCATGGACTGTATAGTCCATGGGGTCGCAAACAGTCATGAGCAACTGAGCGACTTTCACTTTCTTAGGAAAAGTAAAATTGATTCTGTCAGTTCAAAGTCTAGACTGAATCATGAAGAAATTAAAAATTTGAACAAGCCAGTAACAAGCACGAAGGTTGAATTAATAATTTTAAAAATTTCCCAAATAGAAAAGCTTAGGATGAGATGGTTTCATTAGTGAATTCTACCAAAATTTAAATAATTAATTCCAGTCATTCTCAAATCCTTGCAAAAAATTGAAGGCAAAGGAATACTTCTAAACTTACTTTAGAAGGCCAACATTACCCTGACATCAAAACAAGAAAGGAAAACTAGAATATAACAGTACAATATCCCTGAAAAACATAGATGTAAAAATCCTCAGCAAAATATTAGGACTATGAATTCAACAGCATAGTAAAAGGATTATATGGTGATGATCAAGTGGAATTTAACCCTGAGATTCAACTATACAAATCAATAATGCTGATAAACCACTTTAACAGATTCAAGGAGGAAAATCATATGATCATCTCAGATGCAGAAAAGACTTGCCAAAATTCATCATCCTTTCATGATAAACTCTCAACAAATTAGGTATAATAATAATAAAGGCCACATATGATAAGTCCATAGCTAATAACTTTGTTGCTGTTAATGTTCAACCACTCAGTTGTGTCTGACTCTTTGTGACCCCATAGACTGTAGCACGCCAGGCTTCCCTGTCCTTCACTAGCTCCCAGAGTTTACTCAAGCTCATGTCCATTGAGTCAATGATGCCATCCAACCATCGCATCCTCTGTCATCCCCTTCTCCTGCCTTCGATCTTTCCCAACATCAGGGTCTTTTCCAATGAGTCAGCTTTTCCCATCAGATGGCCAAAGTATTAAAGTTTCAGCTATATCATCAGCCTTTCCAGTGAATATTCAGGGTT
This sequence comes from Cephalophus harveyi, assembly GCA_006410635.1. Lineage (NCBI taxonomy): Eukaryota > Metazoa > Chordata > Mammalia > Artiodactyla > Bovidae > Cephalophus > Cephalophus harveyi. The sequence goes on from SJYT01053608.1 coordinate 204,940, forward strand.
GATTTCCTTTAAAGATTGCTGGTTTGATCTCCTTGTTGTCCAAGGGACTCTCAAGAGTCTTCTCCAGCACCACAGCTTGAAAGCATCTATTTTTCTGTGTTCAGCCGTCTTTATGGTCCAACTCTCACATTCATACGTGGCTACTGGAAAAACTATAGCTTAACTATATGGACTTTTGTCGTCCCTCTTTCCCCTGGGTCCTGGTGCACACAAGGTTTTGTTTGTGTCCTCCAAAAGTTTCTGTTTTCCCCAATCCTGTGGAAGTTCTGTAACCAAATCCCACTGACCTTCAAAACGGGATTCCCAGTCCCTTTGCCCTAGTTTGGGTAGTCTAGTGTGGGGCCTAGAACCTTCACAACCATGCGAGAACTTCTTTGGTATAATTGTTCTCCAGTTTGTGGGTCACCCACCCAGTGGCTCTATGGTGGGCTAATGGTGACCTCTTCCAAGAGAACTTATGCCGCCACTCCACGCACCCCAAGACTACTGCTGCCAGTGCCCATCCCTGCAGTGCCCTGCTGGCCCATGCCTCTGTGGCAAACCCTCACGCATTCACAGGCAGGCCTGGTTCAGTCTCTTGTGGGGGTCACTGATCCTTTTCCCTGGGTACTGGTGAGCACAAGTTTTTATCTGTCCCCTCCGAGAGTCTCTGGCAGGTATGGGGTTTGATTTTAATGTAATTTCAGCCCTCCTACCATCTTACTGTGGCTTCTCCTTTGTCCTTAGACATGGGGTATTTTTTTTGGTGGGTTCCAACATAATCCTGCCCATGGTTCACCAGCTAGTTGCAATTTTGTTGTTTTCACAGGAGAAGATGAGAGCACATTCTTCTAATCTGCCATCTGCATCAAAACTAGCTAATATCATACTCAACAGTGAAAAGCGAAAAGCTTTTCCCCTAAGATCAGGCCAAGACAAAGGTGCCTACTCTCACCACTTCTATTCAACATGGTACTGGAAGTCCTAACCAGAGCAATTAAATGAGAAAAAGATATATAGCCTACATAAATAGAAATTATTTTTGAAAAATTCTTAAAGAGATGGGAATAACAGACCACCTCACCTGCCTCCTGAGAAACCTGTAGGCAGGTCAAGAAACAGCAGCTGGAACTGGACAAAGAACAACAGACTGGTTCAAAATTGAGAAAGGAGGATGTCAAGGCTCTATATTGCCACCCAGCTTATTTAACTTATATGAAGAGGTATATAAGTTAACCTATATAATATAAACTTAAATAAGTTATGTAACATCATGTGAAATGCCAGGCTGAATGAAGCACAAACTGGAATCATGATTGGCAGGAGAAATGTCAACAACCTCAAATATGCAGAAGACACCTTAATGGCAGAAAGCTAAGAGGAACTAAAGAGCCTTTTGATGAAGGTGAAAGAGGAGAGTGAAAAGGCTGGCTGAAAATGTAACATTCAAAAAATGATCATGGCATCAGGTCCCATTACTTCATGGCAAATAGACTGGGAAACAGTGGAAACAGTGACAGACTTTATTTTCTTGGGCTCTAAAATCACTTCGAACAGTAACACCAGCCATGAAATTAAAAGACACTTGCTTCTTGAAAGAAAAGCTATGACAAACCTAGACAGCTGATTAAAAAGCAGAGGCATCACTTTGCCAACAAAGGTCCATATAGTCAAAGCTGTGGTTTTTCCAGTAGTTATATAAGGATGTGAGAGTTGGACCACAAAGAAAGCTGAGCGCCAAAGAATTGATGCTTTCAAACTGTGCTGTTGGAGAAGACTCTTAAGAGTCCCTTGGACTGCAAGAAGATCAGTCAGTCCTAATGGAAATCAACCCTGAATATTCACTGGGAAGACTGATACTGAAACTGAAACTCAAATACTTTGGCCACCTGATGCAAAGACCTGACTCATTGGAAAAGACCCTGATGCTGGGAAAGATTGAAGGCATGAGGAGAAGGGGGCAACAGAGGATAAGATGGTTGGATGGCATCACCAATTCAATGGACATGTGTTTGAGCTAACTCCAGGAGAGAGTGAAGGACAGGGAAGCCTGATGTGCTACAGTCCATGGGGTCACAAAGAGTTGGACATGACTGAGTGATTGAACAACAAAAATAAATAGTAAAGGAAGAAGAAAATTTGTCTCTGTTTGCAGATGACATGATCTTATATAGCTAAAACTACAACAACAAAAGCCATTAGAACTAGTAAATTAATTCAACAAAGTTGCAGGACAAAAAAATTCAATACGTAAAAAATCAATTACAGGGGACTTCCCTGGTCATCCAGTGGCTCTGTGCTCCCAATGCAGGGGCCCCAGTTTCTATCTCTAGCCATAAAACTAGATCCCACATGCTATCACAAATATTGAAGATCCCACGTGCTGCAATTAAGACCCTGCATGACCAAATAAATCAATTAAATAAATATTTTTAAAAATCAGTTGTATTTTTAAACACAAACAATGAACTGCAAGAAAGACAAGTTAAGAAAGCAGCCGCACTGATAATAGCATCAAAAGTAATAAAATATTTAGGAATAAGTTTACCCAATGAGGTGAAATATCTCTACATTAAAAATTATAAGTGAAAGTGTTAGTTGCTTAGTTGTGTCTGACTCTTTTGACATCATAGACTGTAGCTCACCAGACTCCTCTGTCCATGGAATTCTCCAGGTAAGAATACTAGGATGGGTAGCCATTCCCTTCTCCAGGGGATCTTCCTGACCCAAGGATCAAACCCAGGTCTCCTGTATTGCAAGCAGATATTTTACCACTTGATATAAAAATTATAGGACTTTCCTGGTGGTACAGTGGATAAGAATCTGCTTGCCAAAAATTCACATGCAATCGTAAAAGATGTTGAATGGCCAGATGAACCCTGAAAAAGAACAAAGCTGGTGACACTGGGGAAAGGGGAGAGGCACATGCAGATGAGAGACAGAGGGCATTGGTGGGTGACTCCACTGACTCCTTTTCTGGGGAGGGAATGCAGGGCCAGGAGATGGTGGTGGTACGTGCATGCCACCGTACTAATCCATGCCTGAGTCCTCCACCATCACTGGCGCAAGTGTGGGCCAGAGGGCCTGGTCAGTCATTGGCCCTTGCTCTCTTCCTTTCCACAGTGCAGGCCAACCAGCAGTCCTGGCAGGCTTGGGCTGAATGTCCCAGCAGACTAGCTAAATGGTTACAAAACAAGACACATATGTATGCTATCTATAAGAAAACCACATCAGATCTAGAGACACATACAGTCTGAAAGCAAGGTAATGGAAAAGAAGTATTTCATGCATATGGAAATCAAAAGAAAGCTAGAGTAGCAGTACTCATTTAAGACAAAATAGACTTTTTAAAATAAAGACTATTACAAGAGACAAAGAAGGACATTACACAATAATCAAGGGATTGATCCAAGAAGAATAACAATGGTAAATACATATGTATTCAACATAGGAGAACCTCAATATATAAGTCAAATACTAAGAACTTAAAGAGAGAAATGGGCAGTAATACAATAATAGTGGAGAACTTTAGCACCCTACTTCATGAATGAACAAATCATCCAGACATAAAACCAATAAGTAAACAAAGGCAAGAAATGACAAATTAGATCAGGTGGACTTAATGGATATTTATAGAGCATTCCATCCAAAAGCAGCAGAATACATATTCTTCTCAAGTACACATGGAACATTCCCCAGAATTGACCATATTCTGGGCTAAAAAGTGAGCCTCAGTGAACTTAAGAAAATTGAAATCAAGTGTCTTTTCCAACCACAACTCTTATGAGATTAGAAATCAACTATAAAGACTTCTCTGGTAGTGCATTGGATAAGAGTCTGCCTGCCAATGCAACGGACATGGATTCGATCTCTGGTCTGGGAAGATTTCACATGCTGCAGAGCAACTAAACCTGTGCATCACAACTATTGATCCTGAACTCCAGTCTGTGAGTTGCAACTCCTGAGTCTTCCTAAGGCCTACTTGACTTTGCATTCTAAAATATCTGGCTCTAGGCTGGTGATCACACCCTTGTGATTATCTGGGTCATGAAGATCTTTTTTGTACAGTTCTTCTGTATTCTTGCCACCTCTTCTTAATATCTTCTGCTTCTGTTAGGTCCATACAATTTCTGTCCTTTATTGTGCCCATATTTGCATTAAATGTTCCCTTGGTATGTCTAATTTTCTTGAAGAGATCTCTAGACTTTCCCATTCTATTGTTTTCCTCTATACACAGAAGAACTATAGAAACTATACAAAAAAGATCTTCATGACCCAGATAATCATGAGGGTGTGATCACCAACCTAGAGCCAGACATTTTAGAATGCAAAGTCAAGTGGGCCTTAGGAAGCATCACTACAAACAAAACTAGTGGAGGTGATGGAATTCCAGTGGAGCTATTTCAAATCCTAGAAGATGATGCTGTGAAAGTGCTGCACTCAATATGCCAACAAATTTGGAAAACTCAGCAGTGGCCATAGGGCTGGAAAAGGTCAGTTTTCATTCCAATCCCAAGAAAGGCAATGCCAAAGAATGCTCAAACTACTGCACAATAGCACTATCTCACACGTTAGTAAAGTAATGCTCAAAATTCTCCAAGCCAGGCTTCAACCGTACGTGAACCATGAACTTCCAGATGTTCAAGCTGGATTTAGAAAAGGCAGAGGAACCACAGATCAAATTTCCAACATCCGCTGGATCACTGAAAAAGCAAGAGAGTTCCAGAAAAAATATCTATTTCTGCTTTATTGACTATGCCAAAGCCTTTGACTGTGTGGATCACAATAAACTGTGGAAAATTCTGAGAGAGATGGGAGTACCAGACCACCTGACCTGCCTCTTGAGAAATCTGTATGCAGGTCAGGAAGCAACAGTTAGAACTGGGCATGGAACAACAGACTGGTTCCAAATAGGGAAAGGAGTACGTCAAGGCTGTATATTGTCACCCTGCTTATTTAACTTCTATGCAGAGTACATCATGAGAAATGCTGGGCTGGAAGAAGCACAGGCTGGAACCAAGATTGCCGGGAGAAATATCAATAACCTCAGATATGCAGATGACAACACACTTATGGCAGAAAGTGAAGAAGAACCAAAGAGCCTCTTGATGAAGGTGAAAGAGGAGAGTGAAAATGTTGGCTTAAAGCTCAACATTCAGAAAACTAAGATTATGGCATCTGGTCCCATCATTTCATGGGAAATAGATGGGGAAACAGTGGAAACAGTGACAGACTTTATTTTATTGGGCTCCAAGATCACTGCAGATGATGACTGCAGCCATGAAATTAAAAGATGCTTGCTGCTTGGGAGAAGAGCTATGACCAACCTAGACAGCATATTAAAAAGCACAGAGGCATTACTTTGCCAACAAAGTCTGTCTAGTCAAAGCTATGGTTTTTCCAGTAGTTGTGTATGGATGTGAGATTTGGGCTATAAAGAAAGCTGAGTGCCAAAGAATTGATGCTTTTGAACTGTGGTGTTGGAGAAGACTCTTGAGAGTCCATTGGACTTCAAGGAGATCCAACCAGTCCATCCTAAAGGAAATCAGTCCTGAATATTTATTGGAAAGACTGATGCTGAAGCTGAAACTCCAATACTTTGGCCACCTGATGTGAAGAACTGACTCATTGGAAAAGACCCTGATGCTGGGAAAGATAGAAGGCGGAAGGAGAAGGGGATGACAGAAGATGAAATGGTTGGATGGCATCACCGACTCAGTGGACATGGGGTCTCAAAGAGTTGGACACGACTGAGTGACTGAACTGAACACCATGATCAAGTGGGATTTATCCCAGGGATGAAGAACATTTCAGTATCTACAAATCAATCAGTATGATACATCACATCAACAAATTGAAGAATAAAAACCATATGATCATCTTAATATAGAAAAGGCTTTTGATAAAATTCAATACCCATTTATAATAAAAACTCTCCAGAAAGTGGGTATAAAGGGAACCTATCTCAACATAATAAAGGCTATATATGACAAACCCACAGCAAACATTATTCTCAATGGCGAAAAACTGAAAACATTTCCCTAAGACCAGGAACAAGGCAAGGATATGCACTCTCACCACTATTATTCAACACAGTTTTGGAAGTCCTAGCCAAAGCAATCAGAGAAGAGAAAGAAATAAATGGAATCTAAATTGGAGAAAAAGAAGTAAAACTGTAACTGTTTGCAGATGGCATGATACTATACACTGAAAAACACTAGAGCTCATCAATGAATTTGGTAAAGTAGCAGGATACAAAATTAATACACAGAAGTCTGTTGCATGTCTATGCACTAACAATGAAAGATCAGAAAGAGAAATGAAACAGTCCCCTTTACAACTGCATCAAAAGCAATAAAATACCTAGGAATATACCTACCTCAGGAGGCAAAAGACCTATACTTGGAAAACTTTGAGACACTGATGAAAGAAATCAAAGATGACATGGACAAATGGAGAGATAGTCTATGTTCTTGAACTGGAAGAACCAATATTGTGAAAAAGACTAAACTACCAAAGGTTATCTATAGATTCAGTACAATTTGAGTTTAATTACCTATTGCCATTTTTCTCAGAACTAGAACAAAAAAATTTTTTTTTAATTTGTATGGAGACATGAAAGACCCCCAAATAGCCAAAGCAATCTTGAGAAAGAAAAACAAAGCTGGAGGAATCAGGCTCCCTGACTTCAGACTACACTACAAAGCTAAAGTCATCAAAGCTGTATGGTACTACCACAAAAACAGATATATAGATCAAGGTAACAGAATAAAAAAGCCAGAAATAAACCCATGCACCTATGGCCAATTAATCTCTGACAATGGAGGCAGGACTATGAAATGGAGGAAAGGTAGTCTCTTCAATAAATGGATCTGGGGAAACTGGACAGCTACATGTTAAAAAAAAATGAAATTAGAACATTCTTTTACACAATACACTAAAACAAACTCAAAATGCGTTAAACACCTAAATATAAGACCAGATTCTATAAAACTCTTAGAGGAAAACAAAGACAGAACATTCTTTGACATAATGTTGACACTATACTTTTTATCTGTCTCACAGAGTAATGGAAATAAAAACAAAGATAAACAAGTGGGACCTAATTAAATTAAAAAGCTTTTGCACAGCAAAGGAAACCATAAACAAAATGAGAAGACAACCCACAAAATGGGAGAAAACATTTGCAATCAATGTGACCAATAAAGGATGAGTCTCCAAAATGTACAAACAGCTCATGTAGCTCAATATCAAAAAATAAATTTCAAAAAAAGTCCAAAAATGGGCAAAAAACCTAAAGAGACATTTCTCCAAAGAAGGCATACAGATGGACAAGACACACACAAAATGATGCTCAACTTTTAGAGAGCATTGCTAGTTTTTAGAGAAATGCAAATCAAAACTGCAATGAGATATCACCTCACACCAGACAGAATGGCCATCATCAAAAAAGCTGCAAATAGTAAATGCTAAAAAGGATGTGGCAAATAGGGAAACTTCCTACATTGTTGGTGGGAATATAAATTGATACAGCTACTACGGAGAACAGTATGGAGATTCCTTAAAAGACTAAAAATAGGTCTACAATATCATCCTGCAATCTCACTCTTGAGCATATATCTAGAGAAAAACAAGGCTTGAAAGGATACACTCAATGCTTATTGCATTGAAAGGATATCCCAATGCTTATTGCAGCACTGGTTACAATAGCCAAGACATGGAAGCAACCTAAATGTCTAGCAGCAGCTGAGTGATAAAGAATTTGTGATGCATATATATGATGGAATATTACTCAGCCATTAAAAAGAATGAAAGAATGCCATTTGCAGCAACATGGATAGACCTAGGGAGGGTCATATTGAGTGAAGTAAGTCATACAGAGAAGGAGAAATACCATATAACATCCCTTATATATGAAATCTAAAAAAAAAAAAGATACAAATGAACTTATTTACAGAACAGAAAAGAGACTCACAGACTTAGAAAGTGATCTTATGGTTGCCAGGGGGAAGGGATAGTTAGGGAGCAGGGGATGGATATGTACACACTGCTATATTCAAAATGGATAACTGGACATGATATAGCAACCAAAAATTACCTTTTGTATCTTTAGATCATTTTTAGCTTAAAATCTATTTTGTCTCATAAGAACAGCTACCAGATAGAAGGCTAATGGGAACCTGCGGTATAGCACAGGGAACTCAGCTTGGTGTTCTGTGGTGCCCTATATGCATGAGATGGAGGGAGGTCCAAGAGGAGAGGATATATGTATACATATAGCTGATTCACTTCATTGTATACCAGAAACTAACACAACATTGTAAAGCAACTATACTCCAATTAAAAGATAAAAATAAAAAAGAGGCCTCTCCTTTGGGGTAGGCCCGTCCTCACACCTAGAGGGTATACTATCCTTTGTTTGCCAAATAAAACTCTGAGCTGTAACCGAGCTGTAACATAGTCCACTGTAAAAAAAAAAAAAAAAGTAAATAAACAAAAATAAAAAAGAATAGCTACCCCTGCCTTCTTTTGGTTACTTTTTGCTTGAAATATCTTTTTCTATCTCTTCATTCTGTCTATCTACATGTATCTTTAAAACTAAACTAGATGTCTTGTAGACAATATTTCATTGGATCATCTTCTGATTAGATAATTTAATCCATTTATGTTTCAAGCAATGATTGGTAGGTAAGGACTTCAGTTCAGTCAGTCGCTCAGTTGTGTCCGACTCTTTGCGACCCCTTGGACTGCAGCATGCCAGGCTTCCCTGTCCATCTCCAACTCCTGGAGCTTGCTCAAACTCATGTCCATCAAGTTTGTAATGCCATCCAACCTTCTTATCCTCTGTTGTCCCCTTCTTCTCCTGTTTTTAATCCTGCCCAGCATCGGGGTCTTTTCCAGTGAGTCCATTCTTCACATCAAGTGACCAAAGTATTGGAGTTTCAGCATCAGTCCTTCCAATGAATATTCAGGACTGATTTCCTTTAGGATTGACTGGTTAGATCTCCTTGCAGTCCAAGGGAGTCTCAAAAGTCTTCTCCAACACCACAGTTCAAAAGCATCAATTCTTCGGCACTCAGCTTTCCTTATAGTCCAACTCGCACATCCATACATGACTACTGGAAAAACCATAGCTTTGACTAGACAGACCTTTGTCAACAAAGTAATGCCTCTGTTTTTTAATATGCTGTCTAGGTTTGTCAAACATTTTCTTCCAAGGAGTAAGCGTCTTTTAATTTCATGGCTGCAATCACCATCTGCAGTGATTTTGGAGCCCCCAAAAGTAAAGTCTGCCACTGTTTCCATTGTTGCCCCATCTATTTGCCAGGAAGTGATGGGACCAGATGCTACAATCTTCATTTTCTGAATGTTAAGTTTTAAGCCAATTTTTTCACTCTCCTCTTTCACTTTCATCAAGAGGCTCTTTAGTTCTTCGCTTTCTGCCATAAGGGTGGTGTCATCTGCATATCTGAAGTTATTGGTATTTCTCCTGGCAATATTGATTCCAGCTTGGGCTTCATCCAGCCTGGCATTTCACATGATGTAGTCTGCATATAAGCTTCAAGCTTATATATAAGAAGGGTGAAGCTTATATAATAAGAAGGGTGACAGTATACAGCCTTGATGTACTCCTTTCATAATTTGGAACCATTCTGTTGTTCCAAGTCTGTTTCTAACTGTTGCTTCTTGACCTGCATACAGATTTCTCAGGAGGCAGATAAGTTGGTCTGGTATTCCCATAATATTGCCATTTTGTTAATTGTTTTCTGTTTTGTGGATCCATTACTCCTTGATTCTTATCTTGCTGTCTTTTATGATCTGATATCTTTATGTAGCAGTATGCCTTGAATCTGTTACTATAATTTTCTTGTAATTATGACAGAATTTCCTTTGTGGTTACCATGAGGTTTACATAAAATATCTTACATTTATAACATGCTATTTTAAACTGAAGACAGCCTAACTTTGATAGCATTCCCAAGCTTGACATTTTTACTTAACACGTGGGCTTCCCTGGTAGCTCAGCTGGTAAAGAATCTGCGTGCAATGCAGGAGACTCTGGTTTAATTCCTGGGTCAGGAGGATCCCCTAGAGAAGGGCTAGGCTACCCACTCCAGTATTCTTGGGCTTCCCTGGTTGTTCAGCTGGTAAAGAATCCGGGACCCTTGGGTTTGATCCCTGGGTTGGGAACATCCCCTGGTGAAGGGATCAGTTACCCACTCCAGTATTCTGGCCTGGAGATTTCCATGGACTGTATAGTTCATGGGGTCGCAAAGAGTTGGACATGACTGAGTGACTTTCACTTTCATTTAAAATTTTAGGTTTTTGATTTTACAGTTTACATTTTTATAGTGTGTATTCAAAAGCAAAATATTTTAGTTATGGTTATGTTTAATATGTTTGCTTTTAACTTTTTTTTTCAGGCCATGCTTTGCAGCATGTGGGATCTTAGCTCCCTGATCAGGGCTCGAAACTTTGCCCCCTGCATTGGGAGTGTGGAGTCTTAATCACTGGACTACCAGGGAAGTGGCTGTTTTTTAACTTTTAAACTAGAGTTGTAAGTGAATTACACACCACCGTTACAATATTAGAGAATCTGACTTTGACTTCATATTTACTGTACACAACGAGTTTTACACAACTACCTTCATACATATTTATGATGTTAGTTAGTGTCCCTTTATTTCCACTTGAAAAACTTTCTTTAGCATTTCATGTAAGGAAGGAGTAGTGTTGAGGAACTCCCTCAGCTCTTGCTTACTTTAGAAAGTCTTTTATCACTCCTTCGTTTCTCACAGGCAGCTTTTCCAGGTATAGTGTTCTTGGCTGATGTTGGTTTTTTTTTTTTTTTTTTTTTTCTTTCAATATTTTGAATATACCGTCCCATTCTTTCTTGACCTAAAATGCTTTTGTAGAGAAATTTTCCAACGGTTCCATGGGATTCCCTTATATGTTTGTGACTTGTCAATTTTCCCTTGTTGCTTTCAAAATTCTCTCTCTCTCTTTTTCTAGGTAAGAAGCAGATGTATTTAGAGAGAACACACTCCACAGAAAAAAAGTGCAGGCCGTTGCTGAGGGCAGGTACAGCCCAAAATTCTTTGTCTTTGACTTCAAATAATTTAAATCTAGTGAGTCTCTGTGTGGTCCTTTTTCTTCCAGTTTTGAGGTATTCTTTGGGCCTCTTTTGGATGTCAATTTCTCTTCCCATGTTAAAGAAGCTCTCAGCCATTACTGATTTAAATATATTTTCGGTCTCTTTCGCCTCTCCTAAGAGTCCCATAATGTGAATGTGGTTTGTCTTGATAGTGTCCCATAAGTCCCATGGGCTTTCTTCTCTTTTTTTTTTCATGTTTACCTGATTCTTCAAGGTCCTTGATTCCTTTTAGATGGTATAAGCCCATTTGTGTGAACTGTCTCCTCTTTCAGACTTTACAGATTCATTTTGGCAGAGTCAGTTCTTCACCAGTCAGCTTAGCTTGGGGTTCCAGATGGGTCACTTGGTATTGTCCTTGAGCAGACTGGGCATGCAAAGCTTTTATGGGCTCAGAAAGTAATGGGGAAATCACTTCCACAGTATTCTGTTGATAATACAGGGCTGGGCCATACTCACTATGAAAGGAAACTACACAAGGACATATCATTAGTTGTCATTATTTGTAGTATTTAAATTCTCTAAGTTTTGTAAATTAACTACAATTAACTAAAAATAAATTTAAATAAATAGATGAGTTCAACAAAGTCACCATGAACACTGAATTAGTGAACACTGAACCATTGTTTCTAGAGGAAATATAAGGTTCAGTTCAGTTCAGTTCAGTTCAGTCGCTCAGTCGTGTCCGACTCTTTGCAACCCCATAAATCGCAGCATGCTAGGCCTCCCTGTTCATCACCATCTCCCGGAGTTCACTCAGACTCACATCCATCGAGTCAGTGATGCCATCCAGCCATCTCATCCTCGTCGTCCCCTTCTCCTCCTGCCCCCACTCCCTCCCAGCATCAGAGTCTTTTCCAATGAGTCAACTCTTCGCATGAGGTGGCCAAAGTACTGGAATTTCAGCTTTAGCATCATTCCTTCCAAAGAAATCCCAGGGCTGATCTCCTTCAGAATGGACTGGTTGGATCTCCTTGCAGTCCAAGGGACTCTCA
>SJYT01053611.1:27157-39711 GCA_006410635.1 Cephalophus harveyi
GAGAGAGTTAAAAATAATTAATTTGGTTTTACATTGATTCTTAGATTAATGTACTTGAAAGTTAACATATCCACTGTTGAAATGCTTTGGCTTTATATCTATAAAATTATAGATTTGGAAAAGACTCAAGGAAATATTCTTCTAATGTTAATAATAATTATTTAAAGCATGTCTCTAAGAGATTAGAACTGACTCAGTATCAAGTGATAGAAGATAATTTGTCTTTGCTGGAGATATAGACTTGTAAACTTGAAAGTGAATTTACTTATAATCAGATTCAAGCTTCTCATTCTACGTAGATATATTTTAATTAAGATGCTCAAGACTCCTGTACACATTTTTAATCTTTAAAGTAAATTTTCTTGTTTTGTATGCATTTGAAGGTGAAGGTGAAGTCGCTCAGTCGTGTCCGACTCTTTGCGACCCCATGGACTGTAGCCTACCAGGCTCCTCCGTCCATGGGATTCTCCAGGCAAGAGTACTGGAGTGGGGTGCCATTTCCTTCTCCAGGGGATCTTCCCGACCCAGGGATCGAACTCAGGTCTCCCACATTGGAGGCAGACGCTTTAACCTCTGAGCCACCAGGGAAGCCCAATTATCAATTTCTTTGAACACCAAAGAACACATATTTTAGTGAATACACTAAAATATTCTAACCCCAACTTTTCCCTTATGCTTTAGCCCTATATTTTCACCCTTAGTGTCTTTATGTCTGCCTGGCAAATAGATTTTCCAACTTTGACTTTGAATGATAGCTGTTATGCAAGATCTAGCATTCCTTTCTTATATATTCATTCACTTTTCAGTTATTCATTCATCTACTCTCTACCTAATTAACACCTATTATGAGTTAACTATTCTTCTAGAGGCTAAAGTTCTAGCACACAAAACTTCTTTGTCATAAAGCTTATTTTCCAATATTATGCACATATACAAACTGGATAAATAACTCAACCTTGGTATATAAAACAGTGATATGAAGTGAAATGAATAAAAGAAAAGAAATTGGAATTCCATTCAGAGGGATGCCAAGTTATCTTATAATTTTAAAAGTGTTGTCAGAGAAAGGACTCACTGGATGATTAAATTTTGAGTCAGTTCTTAAAGCATATGGGGAGGAAATTGTAGGGTGAGAAAATACAATTTTAAGTAATAGGATTAATCAATATATAGACCTTTGGCCAAAGGTACTATTGAAGAAATTGTAAGGGGGACAGAAAATTGTGAGCAGGATAATTGAGAGGAAGGTAGTCAGAGATAAAACAAAAGTAAAGATAGAATGACATAATCTGACTTTATTCTTAGAGAATAACTCAGTTCAGTCTGTTCCATTTATAATAAATAGAAAAAATTAAGAATGAATGCCTGAAGACCAGTTAGACTCCTAGTGTAAAATCCAGGTGCAGTTTTGGCAAGAGTATTAACTTTGGAGGTCAAAAAAAGTGTTTGGAATTTGGATATTTAATGAAGTCCAACTGACAGAAGGTAGAAATTGGAGGTGCATGTATGCTCAATCATTCAATCATGTCCAACTCTTTGTGACCCCATGGACTGCAGCTTGCCAGACTTCTCTGTCCATGGAATTTTTCAGACAAGAAAATACTGGAGTGGGTTGCCATTTTCTACACCGCAGGATCTTACTGACTCAGGGATTGAACCCGTGTCTCCTGCATCTCTTGCACTGGAACGAAGTGCCAAATAGGCAGATGGATCTAAACAATGATGTTCTTGGGAAATGTTTAGAGTAGCAGAAGCAGTTTCATTAGTGGCAGCAGTGTACCTTACTGGAAAATCTTGATTCTCTATTTTCTGATAATATGTGGTTACCCTTGATCTCAAGTTTTGGTCAATACTATATAGCAGGTATTGCCAGGTATTGTTTCCAAGAGATCTCTTTTTAAATGAGATTTACTTATTTATATATTTTGGCACCCCCTCTGCATTTCTCTTCTTCCTGCCTGCAGTATTTCATCTAGGAGGAGGCCCTTTGGGTATGGAAGGTCACACAAAGAATAGTGAAGCAGGAAATCCAAAGGAAATTGGATTCCTGCTGATATCATGAAAATGCCAGACTACCTATATTGCCTACCTCCTGACTTCATTTATTTGAGGGGAAAATATACTCCTGTCCTAATTAAATTATCTTTTTCAGTTTTCTCTTATTAGCAGCCAAGCAACTACAAAAGCTTACCTAATCTATTCAATCTATTCAACACCTCCATACTTTTTCTCTCTCTACATTCGCCTTAATATTAAAATGTAGAAGATTTGCTACTTTTTGTTTTATTCTCTCAATAATCCCTAAGTCAAATAGGATCTGTGGTGCTGTTAATTCTATGACAGTATGTCTTTATAGTACAAAACAAAATTAAATCCTAAAATGACAGCTAAGCCTTATAAACAGACTGATTCTCCTCTGAGACCAATCTACAATTTCTCTTTCACTTTTTCCAGTCTCAAGAGCTAACCATTAAACTGCTAGAAAATATAGTCGATAACATCCATTATATCTTGTCAGAACACAGTCCCATTTTATCCATCTCCAAAATGTATCTCATTCTATTTTTAAGATCTTCATTTTTATAACACTTTCAGAGGACTATTAAATTTATCTTACTTATACATCTAGCTGCATATTTGTTTTTTTTTTTCTTTTTCCAAATAATGTCTTATGAAATTAAGGTCTGTGACTGTCTTTTTAACATCTGAGTGTTAAGTGTCTAAAACATGAGTAGGTGCTTCAAATTATTACAGAAAATAAAAAAATACTTGTGTGTGCATGTGTCTGTGTGAGCGCATTTCTGTATATATTGACAGGAAGATAGAAGAAAATTTAAAAAAAAAAAACCTAAGTGAGCTTTGCACTTGAATATATATGACTCAGTTATAAACCAGATACGACTGAGCAATCATAGAAATCAGATTTTTTTTTTTCTGAAAATGACTCATTTAAATACCCAACTAAGGAGAGTATGAGTTCCAGATAGAAAACTAGACAAAGGCAGAGAGTAAAACGAAATTACTTTTTTTAACATCAGTATATGTGACTGAAAAAATTATACAGGTGATATGATGCCAAATAATTTGGTTCAAGAGTTTCATCTCAGGGATATATTCATTGTCTCAAAAACTTGAACTTCTCATGTATGGGGCAAGGCACAATGATGTTAGAGTAAGACGCTTGAATTAAAAAGAAACAAAAAGACTAGATATAGAGCCAAAATACAACATATGATTTTCACAAGACTGTTTGTTAGCTGGATATGAGTTTAAAAATCCAAAACTATAAAGACCCAATATATACACCCCAAAATTTGTTATTAAACATGTTCAAAATCATTCTATTTCCATACAGTTCAGTTCAGTCGCTCAGTCGTGTCCGACTCTTTGNCTCGCAGCCGACCGCGCGTAGTGCGCCGGCCCGGCTCTCGCAGCCGACCGCGCGTAGTGCGCCGGCCCGGCTCTCGCAGCCGACCGCGCGTAGTGCGCCGGCCCGGCTCTCGCAGCCGACCGCGCGTAGTAGGAATAAATAAATATTTTCTAGACAAAATTAATTAGAAATCTGTTTGTCACTTTTGCCCAACTTAACACATTTAAACAGATCATACTGGTTATACCAAATGTTGATTATTTGATGAACTAAGAACATATTTATGTAATATCATTATCAGTTTTGATTTGAAGATTAAGCATTCTCTGATCGTGTCAAAGATTTCTTGTTCTTCTGTCTTTTCCAGTGAGTCAAAATTGTGAATTAAGATTTTCTATTTGTTAAATATAAAGCATGAGTAAAAATAGAAACCTTTATAGATTCCACACATAAGGGTGGATATGATATTTATCCTTCTCTGTCTGACTTATTTCATTCAGTATGACACTCTATAGATCCATCCATTTGTCAAAGATTTCTTGTTCTTCTGTCTTTTCCAGTGAGTCAAAATTGTGAATTAAGATTTTCTATTTGTTAAATATAAAGCATGAGTAAAAATAGAAACCTTTATAGATTCCGCACATAAGGGTGGATATGATATTTATCCTTCTCTGTCTGACTTATTTCATTCAGTATGACACTCTATAGATCCATCCATGTTGCTCCCTTATATGTGGAATCTAAAAAGAAATGATACAAATGACTTACTTAGAGACTCACAGACTTAGAAAATGAATTTATGGTTGCTGGAGGGAAGAGATTGTTAGGGATTTTGGGTGAGTCATGTACAACACACACTGCTATATTTAAAATGTATAACCAATAAAGGCCTATTGTAGAGCATATGGAAATCTTCTCAATGTTATGTGGCAGACTGGATGGGAGGGCGGGTTTGGGGAAGAATGGATTACATGCATATGTATGGCTGAGTCCTCTGCTGTTCACCTGAAACTACCACAGCACTGTTAATTGGCTATATCCCAATACAAAATAGTTTTGATGCTTAAAAAAATTAAAAAATATATATATAAAACCAGAATGTGAAACTCTCCCTACAGATTAAGCTGAATGTAGATAAGTTGATAAAACACTATGAGCACATTTTTCTTTCAATTAATATTATATGATAATAGCAATTTCTACNTGGAACCAGTCTGTCTGTCTCTTATACACATCTTATCAGTGATGCACTTGTAGAAATGATTCTGTGTTTTGGTATAGTTTCTTATTTACTCACCAATCTCTTCCTGACAGAATTAAAAACTGTAGCTCAGAGAATTACATTACTTATTAGTTATATAAAGATAATTCATTATTGGCAAGTTATGTTTGTGCCTATAATAATTTTCCTGGTTCTATTCTGTCACTGAATGTAGGGTTCATTTTCAGTACCTCAAGGAGATGTCCCTCTAGTATCAGACTGAAGATATTCAGAGGATTAGATTCCCCTAATGGGGTGGACATTTCTACATTTGGACTGTTTTAGATAGTACACCAAAAAAAAAAAAAAATCCAATTTTCAGTCATTTGTTCTACATTAGATAATTGCAATTTAATACATTATTTTTTAGAACAGTTTTAGGTTCAAAGCAAACTTGAGAGGAAAATACATGTATTGCCCCTATACCCCTTGCCCCACACATGCATAGTTTACTTGAGGGTTTACTCTTGGTAATGTACATTCTATGACTTGGAACAAATGTAAATGACAAGAAAATTTTTTAGAACAGTTTTAGGTTCAAAGCAAACTTGAGAGGAAAATACATGTATTGCCCCTATACCCCTTGCCCCACACATGCATAGTTTACTTGAGGGTTTACTCTTGGTAATGTACATTCTATGACTTGGAACAAATGTAAATGACAAGAATGGGATTTAAAGTATTATATAGAGTATTTCTACTGCCCTAAAAATCTTCTGCACTCTGCCTAGTCATCTTGTCTATCCCCCACCCCTGGAAAATATCAGAGAGGATTGCTAAATCCTACAACAAGTGTATATTTAGTTTTGTAGGAAACTATCAAACTGTTTTCCAAAGTGACTGTATCACTTTGCATTCTCACCAGCAATGAATGAGAGTTACTGTTGCTTCACATCCTCATCAGTATTTGATGTTGGTGTTCTGGATCCAACAGTAAGAAATAATAGTCTCACAGTACTTGAGGGAGCTAAATCTGAAGCTGCACTATCACTTCTGTTATTGTATAGTTAAGTTAAGGGCAGACTAAACTCACATCTAGATGTGTGGAGTGACATAAGGGCAAGAGAAGAAAAGGATTTTATAAGGGTCATTTTTGTATTCTATCAACCACAATCTACCATGCCATCATATTTTGACAAATCAAACATTATTTGATAAATTTGTTAAAATATAGGTAGATTGTCCAATATTCTATTGGGGAAGAGAACAAGGCAATAACTAACATCTCCAGAAAGAATGAAGAAACTGGGCCAAAGCTGAAATGACACTGAGCTGTAGATGTGTCTGGTGGTGAAAGCAAAATCCAATGCTATAAATAATAGTATTAATAAGAACCTGGAAAATTAGGTGCCTGAACAAAGTAAACTGGACCTGGTCAAGCAGGAGATGGCAAAAGTACAGTTCAGTTCAGCTGCTCAGTAGTGACGGACTCTTTGCGATCCTTTGAATTGCAGCACACCAGGCCTCCCTGTCCATCACCAACTCATAGAGTCTACCCAAACCCACCTTCATTATGTCGGTGATGACATTCAACCATTTCATCCTCTGTTGTCCCCTTCTCCTCCTGCCTTCAATCTTTCCCAGCATCAGGGTCTTTTCAAATGAGTCAGCTTTCTGCATCAGGTGGCCAAAGTATTGAAGTTTCACCTTCAACATCAGTCCCTCCAATGAACACCCAGGACTGATCTCNCTTCCTGACCTGCATATAGGTTTCTCAAGAGGCAGGTCAGGTGGTCTGGTATTCCCATCTCTTTCAGAATTTTCCACAGTTTATTGTGATCCACACAGTCAAAGTCTTTGGTATAGTCAATAAAGCAGATAAACATCAAAATCTTAGGAATCAGTTAACTAAAATAGACAGGAATGGGCAATTTAATTCAAATGTGGGCAAAAATCTCATAGAAGCAATGGAGTAGCTCTCATAGTCAACAAAAGAGTCTGAAATACAGTACTTGGCTACAATCTCAAAAATGACAGTATGATCTCTGTTCATTTCCAAGGCAAACCATTTAAAATCACAATAATCCAAGGATATGCCTCAAACACTGATGCCTTAGAAACTGAAGTTAACCATTTCTATGAAGACCTAGAATACTTTCTAGCTCTAACACCAAAAAAGATATCCTATTAATCATAGGGGACTGGAATGCAAAAGTAGGAAATCAAGAGATATCTGGAGTAACAGGTAAATTTGGCCTTGGAGTACAAAATGAAGCAGGGTAAAGATTAACAGAGTTTTGCCAAGAGAACACACTGATCAATAGCAAATACCTTTTTTTCAACAACATTAGAGATGATCTTACNAGTAGGAAATCAAGAGATATCTGGAGTAACAGGTAAATTTGGCCTTGGAGTACAAAATGAAGCAGGGTAAAGATTAACAGAGTTTTGCCAAGAGAACACACTGATCAATAGCAAATACCTTTTTTTCAACAACATTAGAGATGATCTTACACATGGATATCACCAAGTGGTCTATACAGAAATCTGATTGATGATATTCTTTTCAGCCAAAGAAGGAGAAGCTCTATATAGTCAGCAAAAAACAAGACCAGGAGCTGCCTGTGGTTCAGATCACCAGCTCCATATTGAAAAATTCAGGTTTCAACTGAGGAAAGTGAGGAAAACCACTGGCATTTGATTTAGGTCATACCTAAATGATTATACAGTGGAAGTGACAAATAGATTCATGGGGTTAGATCTGGCAGACAGAATGCTTGAAGAAGTATTGACAGAGGTTCATATATTGTTCAGGAGGCAGTGATCAAAATTATTCCAAAGAAAAAGAAATGCAAGAAGGTCTAGTGGTTGTCTGAAGAGTCTTTACAAATAACTGAGGAAAGAAGAGAAGCAAAAATGATGGGAGAAAAGGAAAGATATACTCAACTGAATACAGAGTTCCAGTGAGTAGCAAGGAGAGATAAGAAGGCTTTATTCAATGAACAGTGCAAAGAAATAGGTAAAAATAATAGGATGGGAAAGACTAGAGATACCGTCAAGAAAATTAGAGATATCAAATGAACATTTCATGCAAGGATGGGCATGATAAAGGATAGGAATTGCAAGGACCTAACAGAGGCAGAAGAGCTTAAGAATACACCAAAGAACTGTTCTTAATGACCCAAATAACCATGATAGTGTGGCCACTCACCTAGAGCAGAAATCCTGGAATGTAAAGTCAAAAGAGCCTTAGGAAGTATTACTATGAACAAAACTAGTAGAGGTGATGGAATTCCAGCTGAGCTATTTCTACTCTTAAAAGAGGATGTTGCTAAAGTGCTGCACTCAATATGTTAGCAAATTTAAAAACACTGGCAGTTGCCACAGGACTAGAACAGGTCAGTTTTCATCTCAATACCAAAAAAGGGCATTGCTAAAAAATATTCAAACTACCAAAAAAATTGCATTCATTTCCCATGCTAATAAGGTTATGCTCAAAATCCTTCAAACTAGGTTTGGGAACTTCCAGATATATATACTGGGTTTAGAAGAGGCAGAGGAACCAGAAATCAAACAGCCAACATTCATTGGCTCATAGGGAAAGCAAAGGAGTTCCAAAAAATCATCTACTTCTGCTTCACTGATTACAACAAAGCCTTTGACTGTGTGGATCACAACAAACTGGAAAATTCTTAAAGAGATGGCAATACCAGATCACCTTAAATGTCTCCTGAGAAACCTGCGTGCAGGTCAACAAGTAACAGTTAGAACCCATCATGGAACAGACTGCTTCTAAATTGGGAAAGTACTACAAGGTGTATATTGTAACCCTGTTTGTTTAAATTATATGCAAAGTACATCATGCAAAATACAGGGCTGGATGAGTTACAAACTAGAATCAAAATTGCTGGGGAAAATATCAACAACCTCAGATATTCAGATTCAAGCAAAGGAGTTCCA
Source organism: Cephalophus harveyi (assembly GCA_006410635.1). Classification (NCBI taxonomy): domain Eukaryota; kingdom Metazoa; phylum Chordata; class Mammalia; order Artiodactyla; family Bovidae; genus Cephalophus; species Cephalophus harveyi. Next base: position 35,689 of record SJYT01053611.1, read on the forward strand.
AAAAATCATCTACTTCTGCTTCACTGATTACAACAAAGCCTTTGACTGTGTGGATCACAACAAACTGGAAAATTCTTAAAGAGATGGCAATACCAGATCACCTTAAATGTCTCCTGAGAAACCTGCGTGCAGGTCAACAAGTAACAGTTAGAACCCGTCATGGAACAGACTGCTTCTAAATTGGGAAAGTACTACAAGGTGTATATTGTCACCCTGTTTGTTTAAATTATATGCAAAGTACATCATGCAAAATACAGGGCTGGATGAGTTACAAACTAGAATCAAGATTGCTGGGGAAAATATCAACAACCTCAGATATTCAGATTCAATTCTGTTACTCAGTTGTGTCCAATACTTTGTGACCCCATGAACTGCAGCACACCAGGCTTCCCTGCCTAATACAAACACCTGGAGCTTGCTCAAACTCATGTTCATCGAGTCAGTGATGCTACCCAACCATCTCATCCTCTTTCATCCCTGTCTCCTCCTGCTTTCAATCCTTCCTAGCATCAGGGTTTTTTTTTTTTTTTTTTTTCCAATGAGTCAGCTCTTCGCATCAGGTGGTCAAAGTATTGGAGCTTCAGCATCAGTCCTTCTAATGAATATTCAAGATTGATTTCCTTTAGGATTGACTCATTTGATCTCCTTGCAATCCAAAGGACTCTCAAAAGTCTCTTCCAACAACACAGTTCCAAAGCACGACTTCTTCAGTGCTCAGCTTTCTTTATAGTTCAACTCTCACATCCATACATGACTACTGGAAAAACCATAGCCTTGACTAGACAGACCTTTGTCAACAAAGTAATGCCTCTGCTTTTTAATATCCTGTCTAGGCTGGTCATAGTTTTTCTTCCAGGGAGCAAGTGTCTTTTAATTTCATGGCTACAGTGATTTTGAAGGCCACCCCAAAATAGTCTGTCACTGTTTCCGTTGTTTCACCATCTATTTGCCTTGAAGTTATGGGACTGGATGCCATGATTTGTTTTTTGAATGTTGAGTTTTAAGCCAGCTTTTTCACTCTCTTCACTTGAAATGAAGATAGTACCACGCTAATGGCAGAAATTGAAGAGGAACTAAAGAACCTCTTGATGAATATGAAAGAAGAGAGTGAAAAAATTTTCTCAAAACTCAACATTCAGAAACCTAAGACCATGGTAACCAATTCTGTCATTTCATAGCAAATATAAAGGGGAAAAGTAGAAGAAGTGACAATTTTTTTCTTCTTGTGCTCCAAAATCACTGGAGAAGGTGACTGCAGCCATGAAATTAGAAGACACTTACTTTTCAGAATTAAAGCTAGTATAAACCTAGACAGCATATTAAAAAGCAAAAACATCATTTTGCTGACAAAAATCTGGATAGTCAAAGCTATGGTCTTTCTAGTGGTCATGTACGGATGTGAGAGCTGCAGCAGAAAAAAGGCTAAGCATGGAAGAATTGATGCCTTTGANAAATTAGAAGACACTTACTTTTCGGAATTAAAGCTAGTATAAACCTAGACAGCATATTAAAAAGCAAAAACATCATTTTGCTGACAAAAATCTGGATAGTCAAAGCTATGGTCTTTCTAGTGGTCATGTACGGATGTGAGAGCTGCAGCAGAAAAAAGGCTAAGCATGGAAGAATTGATGCCTTTGAATTGTGGTGCTGGAGAAGACTATTTAGAGTCCCTTCAATAGATCAAACTAGTCAACCCTAAAGGAAATCATCCCTGAATATTCAATGGAAGGACTGATGCTGAAGCTGAAGCTCCAATACTTTGGCCACTTGGCATGAAAAGTCAATGCACTGGAAAAGACTCTGATGTTGGGAAAGATGGAAGATAAAAGGAGAAGAGGGCAGCAGAGAATGAGATAGTTGAATAGTATCACTGACTCTATGTACGTGAACCTAGGGAAATTCAGAGAGATAGTTAGGGACAGGGAAGCCCGGCATGCTGTAGTCCTCGGGGTCGTCAGACTGACTTAGTGACCAAACAATAACAAATACTTATTTAATCAAAAATACATCAAGAAGAATAACAAACCTGAACATGGAATAATAATACAAATAAAAATCAATACTAACTTGGTAGATATAAATCTTTAACATATCTGTCATTGCTTTAAGTGTAAATGTACTAACAACTCCTATTATAAGATTAATATTTTCAGACTGGTTTAAAAAATACATGATGCTTAAAAACACACAGGTTACACATAAAGTTGGTAAAAATAAAAGGACTGAGAAATGCTTTTCATTAAGTCACTATCTGCAGATAAGCTGGTGAAATAGACTTTAAAGTACAACACATTTCAAGAAAGAGACTACATAATGGCATGAAGGAGAAAGAGATAATACTTGATGGTAAAAGAATCAATAATCTGAAAAATAATATATTTAAATTATGCACACATATTAACACAATCTCAAAATATTTAACAAAAATCAATAAAACTAAAGGTAGTAAAAGGAAAACAACACTGAGAGAGAAAAACACAGGAAAAAAATCAGCAAAGTGCAGGAGTTCCACGTAACACTTAACAAACTATTCAGTTCAGTTCAGTCGCTCAGTCGTGTCCGACTCTTTGCGACCCCATGAATCGCAGCGTGCCAGGCCTCCCTGTTCATTACCATTTCTCGGAGTTCACTCAGACTCACATCCATCGAGTCAGTAATGCCATCCAGCCATAGACTGAGCGACTGAACTGAACTGAACTGATGTTTCTGTAGCCATTATTCCTTCACAAGGGGGAAGTTGAATGACATATGACTGATACATTTTAAAGCACATGGCAGATACATCGAGTTGTGAAAAAAAGAGAACAATTTTATTTCCATGTGTAATAAGACAGAGATTTTAGTCAAGACCTTGAAAAGATAGATATAAAACATATCAATATGAGTCAGAAGGCAGAGTTCTCTGTAGCACGTGATTAAAAAAGGAATAAACAAAAAATCAATTATATGACTCTTAAGATCAGCATGGTGGGTATACAGGAATGTATAGTAGAAATTGAGAAAGATTGTTTTGAGGGATCTTTCCAAAGAGAGCTAGTGTTCTTCTGTGATCCTAGCTTTATCAGAAAGGTAGATATTTTCCCTTCATTCAGTCCTGTGAGAGGGGCTTTAATGTGACCTATTTTAGAGATTGATATGTATTTTGCAAACTTGGGGGATATTGGAGGCCATCTGAAACTAATGTATAAGGGAAGGATGTAGAAACTGCTGAAAGATGAGTCAAAGGAGAGGTGGTTATTTTGCAATGTGTGTTTTCTTAGAATTTTCCAGGGTAAAGAATGCGTAAGTGCTGCCGATAGGCCAGATGTGGGATGCTCATGAGAAAAAGGAAATGAGGGAGAATGCAACACAAGGCAGAATTTTGACTTTATTTTGAAGCTGAGCATTCTAATTGTAAACTAAGGCAGTGTGACATAGTACGAGAAAAGTTTACCTGCTTGAGTTTCTTTTTTTTAAGTGTATTAGTATTTGGAAGCAATAGCACCAGTGAACACACATCAAAGATCAGTGTGTTGTAAAATAAAGCTCTTTAACCAGTGTGTCATGCTTATTCTACATACTTGAAAACAGCTTTAATGACTGTTAATGTGCCCATCCCTAAGGGGTGATTCCACTCCATTTCACAGGCACCCTCTTTCTCAGATTGCCTCAAAGATTGAAAGAGATTAGGGAACTGTTCTGAATAACGAGAAGTGAAAGAAAGTCGACTTGGAAAAATTTTGCTTCCTGATAAAAGGGGAATATAAGAGAGGAACTCTCACTAGCAACACCTCTTGCCTTTTCCTTCTGATTTGAACAAGATTGTATTTAGAGCAGTGGCAGCCATCTTGTGACATGGGGCAACAAGTCTAAGGACAGAGTTGGCATGCTGAGGCTGGCAGGAGAGCTTACTGCAAGGTTAAGTAATTGGCACAAGAGTAGCATCAGTGCTCATAAACTCAACCTCATGCAGAAGGTTCAGTGCAAATTCAAGATCCCATAGTCAGTGATAGTGGCAGTGAAGCTTATTTTCCTGTTAGATCA
>SJYT01053611.1:39964-120240 GCA_006410635.1 Cephalophus harveyi
TTTGAACTGTGGTGTTGGAGAAGACTCCTGAGAGTCCCTTGGACTGCAAGGAGATCCAACCTGTCCATTCTGAAGGAGATCAACCCTGGGATTTCTTTGGAAGGAATGATACTGAAGCTGAAACTCCAGTACTTTGGCCACCTCATGCAAAGAGTTGACTCATTGGAAAAGACTCTGATGCTGGGAGGGATTGGGGGCAGGAGGAGAAGGGGATGACCGAGGATGAGATGGCTGGATGGCATCACTGACTCGATGGATGTGAGTCTGAGTGAACTCCGGGAGATGGTGATGAACAGGGAGGCCTGGCGTGCTGCGATTCATGGGGTCGCAAAGAGTCGGACACGACTGAGCGACTGAACTGAACTGAACAGAGTGAGGAATTGGCTCACAGAATTATGGAGGCTGAGAGGCCCACCATCTGCCTTTTGCAAGCTGTCAGTCTAGGGAAGCTGATGTAATTCCAGTACAAGCCAGGACAGCCATTGGCATAGAAGAAAAAGTCCCAGTCCTAGTCAAGAGGCCTAGGACTGGGAGCACTGATGTACCTGGGCAGAAGGAAATGGATGTCCCATTCAAGTAGAAAGAGCAAATTTACCCTTCCTCTGCCTTTTTTTTCTATTCAGATCCTCAGTGGATTGGTGGGGGCAATCTACTTTAGTCCACTGATCCAAGTGCTAATCTCTTCAGAAAACACCTTTAATGATACAACTAGAAATAATTTTTAGTTGCTCTTTGGTGCATCCTTTAGCTCAATCAGGTTAACATTAAATTAACCATCATGATGACTATAAACTACTACTGAAAATAACTGTAAATAATGGTGCCATACTATTTAATCCAATTGTCTTCAGTTGACTTGTTTTATAAAATTAAAGGTGATTTGGCTAAAGTCAGCTGTAGATTCAACAGTTCATCTGACTTTTGTGTATATCCTTACAGACTGTGTACTTTGAACCTGCATGTGCATTCTTTCAAAAGTCTGGAAGCAAGCCTCTAGCTTTGGCTAGAGGATCTTGGCTAGAGATCTGTATATCCAGAGCACATTATTAAGGCTACTAATACTCAGCTCAATTGATTTGAAGAGAGATGAAAATTAACTGAAATAGAGATTTGTAAGAGCTATACAGAAGAACATTAATTCAAATAAAAACTTTTGTATGAGCAGCTGGATACAGATTTTAATTCGTGGCTAAAAACATAAAAGAAAGGCAAAATAGAGTTAAATTACATTAAGTCTTCCCTTGTGGCTCAGCTGGTAAAGAATCTGCCTGCAGTGCAGGACACCTGGGTTTAATCCCTGGGTTGGGAAGATCCCTTGGAGAAGGTAAAGTCTACCCACTCAGTATACTGACCTGGAGAATTCCATGCATTGTATAGTCTATGGGGGCCCAAAGAGTCAGACATGACTGAGGAACTTTCACTTTCAACTTTCAACATTAGGTAAAAAGAAATTTAAGAAAACTGGGGTTTACCTGTTTGTGATAATGTTTACAATAATTTGTTCTTTCTTTGTTTTGGCCATACAGTGGAGCTTGTAAGATCTTTGCTCCATAACCAGGGATTGAACCTGTGCCCTCAGCAGTGAAAGGGCAGAGTTCTAACCACTGGACTGCTAGGGAATTCCCTAGTTTGCTCTTTATAAAGGAATTAACTTTTTTAATTCTCTAGAATATTTATGAGCTTTAACTGCATGAGTATTAGAGTTAATGAAATCCAAAAATTAAGCTTCATTAGACACAATTAACTGAAATAGAGATTTGTAAGAGCTATACAGAAGAACATTAATTCAAATAAAAACTTTTGTATGAGCAGCTGGATAAAGATTTTAATTCGTGGCTAAAAGCATAAAAGAAAGGCAAAATAGAGTTAAATTACATTAAGTAAGTCTTCCCTTGTGGCTCAGCTGGTAAAGAATCTGCCTGCAGTGCAGGATACCTGGGTTTAATCCCTGGGTTGGGAAGATCCCTTGGAGAAGGTAAAGTCTACCCACTCAGTATACTGGCCTGGAGAATTCCATGCACTGTATAGTCTATGGGGGCCCAAAGAGTCAGACATGACTGAGCAACTTTCACTTTCAACATTAGGTAAAAAGAAATTTAAGAAAACTGGGGTTTACCTGTTTGTGATAATGTTTACAATAATTTGCTCTTTCTTTGTTTTGGCCATACAGTGGAGCTTGTAAGATCTTTGCTCCATAACCAGGGATTGAACCTGTGCCCTCAGCACTGAAAGGGCAGAGTTCTAACCACTGGACTGCTGGACCACTGAATTCCCTAGTTTGCTCTTTATAAAGGAATTAACTTTTTTAGTTCTCTAGAATATTTATGAGCTTTAACTGCATGAGTATTAGAGTTAATGAAATCCAAAAATTAAGCTTCATTAGACACAAGACCGAGGATGAGATGGCTGGATGGCATCACTGACTCGATGGATGTGAGTCTGAGTGAACTCCGGGAGATGGTGATGGACAGGGAGGCCTGGCGTGCTGCGATTCATGGGGTCGCAAAGAGTCGGACACGACTGAGCGACTGAACTGAACTGAAGATTGATATTAACTTCTCATTCATCAGTAAGAGTCAACTTCCTTCACTTTCTTTTAAGGACCTTGGTGAATACAAAGCATATAGAACTTCTCATATATTGGCCCTTTGGGCCAAGAGTCAAGTATTAAAAAGAACTATGACTCAGGAGCAAAAATCTGGCTTACCTCCCTAGTTTAGTCGGCATACTGAACTGGCAGTGGCAGTCATGTCAGGGAAACCATCATCTGAGATGTCTCAAGAGATAAGAAACATGCAATGCTTAATGACTCTACCGGTTACTTCTTGACTAAGTTTGAATATGCCACCATACATAGCTGTTTCAGTGGCCTCAGGTTCTAAACAAAGTGTCCAGTGGAGCTGAGACTGTTTCCTCTCTCTCAGTGTAGTAGGTTACATCACCGAATGCCATCTTTAAAGGCATAGGGTAATATGATTCATGTGATCCTTGTGCTGTTTGCCCACACAGCAACTGTGACTTTGCCGTACTTGGTACTTTTTGCCATAATGGTACTTTTGCTTACGAGTGTGTATGTAAACCTTCCTTCTTGTAAGTTAGTAGGAATATCTATACTGTCCTGACATTTGTGACTGTGGAGCTCAGAGACGCTCTTTTGGCTGCTGGCCAGTGTTCAGATCATCCCAGTCCTGGACAGTTGAGAAGCAGCAGGGTTCAGACGGCCATGTGGTGGGTGATGGGAAAAGAAGATCAGCACGAACAGAAGCAAAGGGGAGATTTACAGAAGAACCAAGACCCTCATCTGAGAAGCCCTCAGGGGTCACCTGCGACCTGTACCTCCCAGAACTCTGGATCTGTTGGGGCTGCAATTTTACTCTGAGGGTAGGTTTGAAAAAAGACTGTGATATTATAGAAAGAGGTCCCTGATGCTATGGGTCTCACACAGCCACCCGACTGGATGAAAGATATCACTGCCATGTCCCATGCTTCAGCAGTGACGGCCCATTCATTTTATTGCTTACTGTTGCAAGAAATGGTTTGCTTTCTTTTCTTTCATGTGTCTGATTTTTCTGAGCAGGACATTTGGAATAAAGCCCTCAATATACATCCTGTTAGTGAGGGAGGTTTTTTTTTTTAATGCTATTGAAATTATAGCCCTGAACAATAGGATAACATTCATACACCCAGGCCCCATTAAATTATTATTTTTTAATGGTGCAAATGTTTCTGAAATTGACTGGTACAATATAGACATGCTGAGTATTCACTGTATTATTACTTTTGGGCAGCGGGAGGGGCTGAGGAAATGGAATAAAATGGTTCCAAAATCTCAGCAGTGCATGATGGGGGCACTAAACACATATTTACACTTTTTTAAAAAAGATCTAGAAAATATAGTGGTGAGGGAGCTTTTTATCTGAGAAAGTTTATTTGGGAAGTAACACAGTGACTAAATTATTATTATTGACTCAAAGGTGGTTTAAGAGAAAAACTCACGCCTTCAGTGCTTACAATAAGTTAGCTGGTTTTTATCCAGAGCAAGGCCTCCTTCCTCCTTTGCCCACAATTCAGAGTTTGCATTCCCTTAGTTAATGACTTTAAAATAGTAAACTCTTTCTAAAGTTGGTGATATCTGGTTAAAATGGGAAGAAACTGACAAAGATCAAAGCCCTGACTCAAACCTGCCAGGCTCTGTCTGGGCTGCCTGTCCGGGCATCCATTGCTGTCCCTGAGTGGAGGTGCCACCCACTGCTCCTGAGTGGGAGTGCTCAGCCTGATAAGTCACGGGATGCCCCTCCAGGCACCAGAGTGGGGATGGGGAGGCCAGATGGAAGGGAATGTGCTCAGCACTCTGTCACCACTGGCTGGCTGCCATCACCTGGACACTCCGCACTCCTTGCCGAGGGAATGTCACCGTCCTGCCTGCGTGACGGGCTGGCCGTGCTCAGACTCCTCCCGGGCAGGATGCAGCAGCACCGTGCCATGTTGTCATGGTTACTTAGCCATCTCCCCAGAGTCGTGACATCAGTGTCTCCGAGGGGCAAGAGCTCTACCTCATGCATATGCATGTGCTCGGCAGGGGCCTGGCCACATCTGAGCATCTTACAGTATTTTAGTAGAAAATGAATAGAGAGGGAGGGAAAGGTGACATGGGGACGGAAAGTGAAGAAGACAGGAGGGCACATTATTAAATGAAGGGACGAAGGTACCCGCTGGCCGTGTTGGGGGAAGACGTGAAGGGTTAATGCTGTGTTGGGATTCCTGGTTTTAAATTAACCATCTGCTTCGTCACACCAGGCTCTCAGTCACACTTTCAGAGTTCTATACTTTTCAGATGACTTCCATGGACAGTATTACATTTCACTCTCAAAACAACCCATGACAATGTTATGTCTTGGGGGGCTATCAGATGAGGGAAACCGAGGCCAGAAAAAGTGTGCACCTCAGAAATTTCACACAGTTAGCCATGGGGTTCATACTGCAGGCCACTTCCCTAAACTCCCAGCTCAAGATTCATTTTTGTTTCTGCAACCTCTTAGGAACCGATAGCGTCCAGAAGGCAGAGGTTTTTCAGGGGACAGTATTAAGTGGCCATCTTCTGCACTTGGCTGAGTTCTTCATGAGTGAGCATATTGTCTGAATCATTTTTGTGTCAGCAGCACCTCCCACATAGTAGGCACTTAATGAATATTGAACTGAATAACTATTCACGTCTGAGGGACCCCAGGGCTTCATAAAAAGCCAGATGATCTACTGCTCTGCATTGCTAATGTACTGACGCCAAATTTGAAGTTAACATTTTCCAGTGAGGTTTCAAGAGTAAGGCTGTCTGGGGGGGGTCCCTCCAGTTAGTGCAGAGTTACTTGAAGAGGGTGCCCCCTGCCCTCCACCTAGACTAGTAACCCATGTCCCAGAGTCTTCTTGTGATTGTGATAGTCACCCGTGACCTCCACACACACGTGGAATAGTGCGGGAACCCTGCACTCGGGTGTGGATGGTGACAGAGGGGGCCAAAAACCCAATAGGTAAAAGATTACTTGGTGCCATGTAATTGTCACATCTAGGAAATCCTGCCGTTTGTCACAAGTTATTTAGCAGTTGAAGTGACTGAGCCAGAACCACGAGAGTTAGACTAAATGAGGGATATTTCCGAAGTTAATGGCACACGGGGGATTGTTCATCAGAGAATTCACCCCACTTATGTGAGGGTAGCTGTGGCATTTGGGCCACAAACAAGCTCTGTGCTTCGAGACTGGGGATGCTGATCCCAGTATTTCCTGTTCAGGGAATGGATTTGTAACAGACAAGCGGCATTTATTACTACCGTGCTTCTAAGCAGCACCATCGGCAAGCATCCGGGGCAGAGATTCTGGGGGTTGAGAGATGTGTCTCTTCTCTCACTATATTCCCCCTTGGGAGGGTCCATGTCAGGGGAAAAGCGATTCAGGTTTTCTGGTGTTTTCCTCTAAAGCATGACTTGTGGTTTTTGTTTCTAAACCCTAAAAGGAGCTGGAACAAGGTTGGGCCCATCTCATTACCCCAGGTATCAATTGTGGATCATAATCTATCCCAACACTGGGCTTCCCAGGTGGCCCAGTGGTACAGAATCCACCTGCTAAAGCAGGAGACACAGGATAAGGAAGTTCAATCCCTGGGTTGGGAAGATCCTTGAAGCAGAAGATGGTAACCCACTCCAGTATTCTTGCCTGGAAAATCCCATGGACAGAGGAGCCTGGTGGGCTACAGGCCATGGGGTTGCAACAACTTGGACAGGACTGAGCATGCATGCACGCAGGTGACATCCAGCTGGTGGAGATGACGGCTTTGTTCCTTTGTTTAGGGCCTTGGTACGGAAGGTTGGGCTCAGCTGGGAGTGTCAATAGAATCCCTGATGTGTTAGCTCCTACTTTGGTCATGTCAGGCTAGCTGGATGTTTTCCATGGTGGCTTGGGGCTGCTAGAATAAGGTTTCAAAAGGCCAAGTGTTTCAGAAGATTCTTAGAGTAAGTCTCCTTATAGTTTGGCCTCAGAAAATCAAGAACATAACTTCTGCACTTTCTACCTGTCAGATCACTAAGGCCAGCCCAGTAGAGGGGGAAGGGTTGACACTCTACCTCTGACTGGGAGGAGTAGCAAGAAATGAGCAGTTGCCTTTGATCTAGCCATCCCAGTTCACTCTCTTGGTTCTTGAGAGGATCATCATTTGCGGTTGGCAGCGAGAGGCAGCCTTTTTTTGCTCTTTTCTTGCCGCTAGTCCTGTGTCCCTCCTGCTTCCTTCACTTTTGTCTTGCTCCCTGTCCTGCATCCTGGATCCCCTTGCCCACTTCTCCAGCTGCCAAACAGGAAAGCAATGCTGTTAAGGAGTTAGCAGATGTCTTTTTCAGAACTCAAAGAAATGAAGGTCTAAACAGAAGAATCTGGGGCACTGTTTGATAAAATCTTTCAAGGCAAGAAGCATTTCGTGTACTCCTTAAGTTTTACTGGGTGGGTGGCCTCCCGCTGTGCTCTACTCCAGGATGTTTTTAACTGAAGAGAGGCAGGAGGCAAAAGATTGTTTAATGGTCAGTGTGCGTGAGAGTGTTTATTACAGCTTTCATTTTTAAGTGCATCTCATTCCTTCAACACTTATCGAACATGTAATCCATACCATGCTCAGTGTTAAGCTGGAGAAGAAGATGGGAGTGTAGCCCTGAGTTGGGGAGGTCACATGGAGGTCCGGTGAAGAGAGTCACCTGATAGCCAATCACTTTTGTTTTTCTCCTCAGATTTTTTTTCCTTTAAAAATTTTTTAAAAATTAAATTTATTTATTCACGTTTTTGGCTTGCCTGGGTCTTCATCGTTGCATGTGGGCTTTCTCTAGTCACAGTGCCTGTGCTTCTCATTGTGATGGCTTCTCTTGTGGTGGAGCTTGGGCTCAGTGCTTGTGGCACGTGGACATAGTTGCCCCACGGCATGTGGGATCACATGGACCAGGGATCAAACCAGGGTTCCCTGCATTGCAAGGTGGATTCTTAACCACGAGACCACCAGGGAAGCCCCTTTTTTTTCCTGAGGAAAACAAGAAGAAGTGTCAGGCGAGTGTGTGCTTCTCGGTTCTGTCTCATCACAACAAAGATTTGGAGTGATGGACATTAAAGCCCTTGGCGTGTCACAGCTCTCGGGTCTCGGACAGACCGTGTTATAGCTCTCAGGTCTTGAACAGACCATATTGTAGCTCTTAGACAAATCAGTGTTACAGCTCTGTGTTACAGCTCTATTTTATTTAGAAGATAGCAGGAAAATCCATCCTCGAGGCATGAGGGCATGTCAACCCAAAGACGCAAAGAGAAGAGCGCCCCAGCGTTCGGGGGAGAGAGAGAGGGAGACCCCCGGCCCTTAGGCCCCCTTTTTATATGTCTTTTCCTCTCCATGGGCCTGCCCTATGTAAACTGGGCTAGCCAGGAGTGTTGTTTGTTCTACCTGAGGTCCTTACTCCTGTCCTCGGATCTTCCTTTGTTCTATTTTAGCTGCCTTTTCCCTTCCTTATCTTTTAGCCACCACCACTCTGGACTCCTGTTTTCGATTCTAACTACCTAACATAAGCAACATTTGCCCTCTGGAGTGCTGCTCCTGCAAATGCATCCAACAAACTCCTGTACCGTGTTGGAGCAGGAGCTGGGAAGGAAGCAGGGAAGGAGCTAGAAAAGGACCCAGGAGGCCACCTGCACCTGGGCTGCAACATCGGGCCAGCTGCTTTTCTTCCCTTCTCCATCTGGGCTCTGCCCTCACTGTCTCCCCACAGCCCTTCTCTGCAGGCAGCTCTGCTCAGGCGGTCCTGCACTTTTTGTCCTGGAACATCTCTCCTGATAATACCCCTCAGACTCTTTCTATCACTGCATAACCCACTCCACAACCATAGTGTCACAGTGCTGTAGATCAGAAGTCCAGCTGGGCCTGACTGGATGCTCCTCCCAGGGTCAAGTCGTCATCTGAGCTAGGCTCCTGTGTGGAGGTTCTGGGGAGGAATCTGCTTCTAAGCTTCCTCAGGCTTTGGGAAGGATATAGGTCCTTCTGGTTGTAGGACTGAAGCCCCCCATTTCCTTGACACATGGCCTCCATATTCAAAGTTAGCAGTGGCACACTGAGTCCTTCTCATGCTTCATATTTCTCTGACTCCCTCTTTTGGTTCTGCTTTGACCAGTTTCTGTGATGATATTGCATGTATGCTAAGTCACTTCAGTCGTGTCCAACTCTTTGCAACACTTTGGACTGTAACCCGCCAGACTCCTCTGTCCTTGGGATTCTCCAGGCAAGAATACTGGAGGGGGTTGTCATCCCCTCCTGCAGGGGATTTTCCTGACCCAGGGATCCAACCTGTGTCTCTTATGTCTCCTGCATTGGGAGGCGTATTCTTTACCGCGAGGGCCACCTGAAGAGTCCCATGATTATATTGGACCCACCCAGATAATTCAGGATAATCTGCTGTTTTAAGGCCTGTAACCTTAATTCCTCCTGCAAAATCCTTTGTCCCATAATGGTGTGAACATCATTAGACTTTTCACAGATTTGGGGATTAGGCTATGGATTTCTTTGGGGGTCTAGTATTCTGCTTACTGTGCCTTTCATTTCACTGTATGTTGCTGAAAAGACTATTAACCTGTTTGGAATCATGCTTTCTCCCAAATGACAGAACATAGAATAGTTTTGTCATATATGTTCACCAACTACAAACTGGAGGTTGACAACGACTAGAACATTTTCAAACAATTGCAATGCTGTCCTGGGCTAGATTTGGAGAAGACCCAGATGACTTTTCTCTTGATCTGGAACAGTAAGAAAGAAACGTTTTTGAGAAGAATGGAAAACCATTCACAATATAAATGATGATTAACAGAAACTGAAATCATCACTTGGTAAAACCCTACGCAGATCACATGTCATCTTCTTCTGGGAAAACTTCCAGGACCTCCAGATGGATTTGAGAGCTATTTCCATGGTGCTCTGTTTGTAGGACCCGTGGCAGATACTCTGCCTCTGCCAACTGTGTTCATAACTGATTCCTCTAACACAATTGTGTTCATCTCCATCTCCTTGCCTCCTAGTGCAGTGTCTGGTGCGTGCTTGGCAGTGTCCAGACAAAGCTCTATGACAGAACAGGCTTAGGACAGAGCTCTCACCCCTTTCTATTCCTAGAAAGAGACATGAGCGTTATGAAGAGCCAGCAACTAGCAATAGGTCGTGTAGATGCTTGAATTATATAAGGAGATATGAGGAGAAGTGAATGAAACAATTCTTACTGTACTGAGTTGTATAAAAAGGCAATATTCATTTATTCATCCAGAACCTACCACCCCTTACTGCACAGCAGACCTTGAATTAGACATCTGTGATACACACCTGAGAAAGTCCAGCCCCTGCCCTGAGCACCTGCCCTCAGGTACAAATAGGATACACCATATTTGTCTCAATCCTGAAAATCCTGTATGAAAGATTTTTGTTTGACTGTTTCTCCTTTCTTTTATTTTTCTCTTTTTATTGACGAAAACACATATACAGAAAGTTACACAAATTGTTAAGTGTGGAGTTTCATGTATTTCCACAAATCGGATAATCCATATAAGCAACCACCAGATCAGGAAACAGAACACTACCCACACAGTGGTGTATTTTTTTTTTTTTTTTCATTGCTGTGGTCATTATTTTACACCTCCTGGATGGTGCCGGACCTTAGTGTCAGAGATGGATCCAGACCTTGCCTGTAAGTAAACAAACAAGGTGGTGTCCCCTTCCTGCCTGGACACTGTCTTGGTGCCATTCTCTTTGCTCTGATATTTAGCAGTGGGCTCTGTTGGGAAGAGAAGTTCCAATTTTCCTTCCTAAGGAATCATGGCTACCCCAAACCATGGCAGAGAGGAAGCCCGCCAAGCTCTATTTCATACAATCTATGTACAAAAAGGCATTGTGGAAAGTGGGCATTAGGTATAGCTCTCTAGGAACAATCTGCTTATGCAAGAGCAGAGTGTATATTCTGGGCTAAATTTGGAGAAGAGCTGGATGACTTTTATCTTCCTCTGGAATATTATAGATATTATGGAATATTCTCTTTCCCAGAATATTATGGAGCAGTATATAAAAGACACCAATGAAAGATATACCAATGTTTGAGGGGAGGGTTGTGGGGCTCCATCAGGTGCTTCAGGGGCTGTCTGAGGGGCTCGTGTGTGGTGGTTGAGGGAGCAGGAAGGAGGCAGGATTCTGGTTCCCCAAACACAAGCAGAGTAGCTTGTCTTTGATCTGTTTAGCACTTTGGGATTCCAAGTCAAATTTTACTTGGGAAACAGGGTTTGTCAGTGAGAAAGTCTCTAACAATGCTGGTGGGTACTGTAGGTGCTTGAGATTCTGGGAGGAGAGAGAGTGTGCCATGCTTCTGGCGGGCAGGTCTGGAATGGTAGAGCAGGGGTGGGTGCATCAGGAAGGCGGGTGAGGCCCATCCTGGAAGGAATACATGAAAAGGGACCTGGAGAGGCCTTTGAGGGTCACAGGGTACATGCAGGCATCATAACTTCAGAATCCCATTGGGGCCATACCAGGAACATTTGCAGGTGAGCTGTGAGGCTTGGTACATTTGCCCTGGCAGAAGGGCAGCTGCCCTTGGGGTTTGTTGGGGGTTTGGGCTCACTGAGGCTAGATCTTCAGATTTTTCAAAAAATGTTGGAAATCCAGATTGTTCCCAGCAGATATCCTGATTTTTAAAACATTGGTTCATTTTGTTAAGAACACAGTGCCCAGGGACTTCCCTGGTGGTCCAGTGGTGAAGGATCTGCCTTGCAATGCAGGGGACATGAGTTTGATCCCTGGTTAGGGTCACAAAGAGCCGGACACGATTGAGTGACTTGAACTGAACGGGGGAACTAAGATCCCACATGCTGTGGAGCAACTAAGACCACATGTTGCAACTACTGAACCCATGTGCTCTGCAGCCTGTGAGCTGGAAATAGAGTCCATGTGCCACGATGAAAGATCCCGCATGCCACAACACAGCCAAAATAAATAAATTAATAAAATTAATATTAAAAAAAGAGAACACAGTGCCCAGGGCAACTATAGCCCCTGGGTGACTGAGTGAGTAGGACAAGAAGGCAGTTAGAGCCTCTGCAGAAGGTTGACCCAGGAGAAGCTTTCAGCCCCATCACTCTGCTGGCCAGAGGACCAGGTTGCACCCCGGGTTTGTTGACTATTTTCCCCTCAGTCTTTGAAATGTAGACACGTTCTGATTGCAGCAAGATAGCATGAGCTACTGTGGAAAAGCATACAATAACCACCTTTCTTAACAAACAACTTGAATCTGCTAAGGAAAAAACAAGCCCTTTCCCCTTCCGGAGGCTTCTGTTTTTGCATTTGTAACTAGAGCTGAGGATAAGTGGTGTTTTCCTCTGTGACTAGGCGTTTTGTTCTTTGTCAGTTCCCCACATCTACATAATTTCCCAAAGTATTGTTTTTTTTTTTTTTTTCCACGAATATTGACTACCTCTGGCAATTTATGAAAACATTACTGGGGATTTCTCATCACTCACCTACCACATTTACCTCTCGGACCAAGAAATGACCAGGTCATCTGAAGGTCCGCACTTTAAAAGTCGAGATGCAGTATTCCTTTAGAAAGCGGTAGGTACCACCTCTGCCCCTTTCCATCATGTTATTAAGTGCAAATCAAATAAAAGTGAAATGGCTGCTGCAACCATGTAGGAGATCAAAGTCCTAATTACTCGTTTCTAAAATCTGCTTTTCTGACGACGGCTCTCTTATAATCACATTGCGAAATGAGGAAATTTGCTTTTTCATATGAGGTTGACTTAGGTTTCATCTAACACAACCCTATTCATCACACCTGTAAGTGTACTCCAATGTGCTTAAAAACAAAACAGCCCCCCGCCCCCAACACACAGGCAAAACACCATTACCACAAAGAACCATTCCTCCACTCCACCAAAACCCAATAAACTTTTAACATGTAAGCGTAATTTGCAGTTGAGGTAGCTCTCCGATACTGCAACATAATTAATTTATGGTCCCTTCCTTTGATTACATCTGGTCATTACTTCTGATCAGAAAGTAGAGGCATTACTTTTGCCTCCATTAGAAGCATAGTTTTCACTCATGCTAGGCCAATCTGTACTCCACTTCCGACAACACCTGTGGTCACACACAACAGCCAGCAGATCAGTTCCCCTGGACATCGTTCAGGGTGTCCAGTGTTCACTGACACCCACCTAGAGTAGCCCACTCATTTCCTTACCTGAGAAACCCCAGAATTGTAGGATGTATCCTTAGGTAATAGCTCTTGATAACAGGAGCACTTGAAAGCTCAGAAAGTAAAATATGTGAATTCATATTCAGTTTTAATAAACTGAGGTAATTAGTCAGTTGAAACGCAATAGAAAGTGACAGCCTGTGACATAGAAAAGACGGCCGGCTGACAAAGACAGAGCTGTTCTTCATTGCACTAATATCCGTTTCTTCATCAACATTGAATTCTTCAATCTTTTGGCATTTCAATTACATTGTAAAATGAATTTATAAAATTTGCACATCTATGCTTTTTTCTTCTCTTGTTCTCCTAAAAACTTGAAAAGAAACTTTTCATGCATGTCTCCTATTTCCCCAACCTGCACACATGCTAGGATTTAACTAGATTTCGAGAGTTGTATGTGTTTGGAATATCAATTGTACATTGCAGATTCAAGAAAATGTGTATATCTCAAATGAATGGACAAAACAAAGTGAGGGGAAGGATTTTAACAGAAGCTCTATGAAGGCAGAGAGCTTATCTTTCTTTTTCCTGAAGCTGTAGCCCTAAAATAGTTCCCGAAATATTGTAGGCCTCAATACAATTTTAGGGTTTTCCAGGTGGCTCTAGAGGTAAAGAATCCACCTGCCAGTGCAGGAGATACAAGAGATGTGGGTTTGATCCCTGGGTCAGGAAGATCCCCTGGAGGAGGGCATGGCTACCCACTCCAGTGTTCTTGCCTGTAGAAGTCCATGGACAGAGGAGCCTGGTGGGCTACAGCCCATGGGGTTGCAAAGCGTTGGACATAACTGAGTGACTGAACCCCCCACCCCCACAACACAATTTGTTGACTAAAAATAAGGGGAGAGACCATTCAGAGGATTGTAGTGGTTTTAATGGTGACACCCCAATGGGTAGGCCACCTCTGAATCCCTGGCAACTGTCTGTATATGATGTTATTTGGGAAAAGCAACTTTGCAGATATAAACCACTTCATCTTGAGATGAGATCCTCTTGGATTATCTGAGCAGACCCTAAATCTAACGACAACTGTTCTTATAAGAGACACGCAGGGCAGACTGAACAGGCAGAAGAGGAAGAGATAACACAGCAGTGAAGATGGAGATCGGTGATGAAGACGCATGCCAAGAAATGCTTGAAGACACCTACAGCAGGGAGGAGGCAGGGATCAGATTTTCCCCTGGAGCCTCTAGAAGGAACGTGGCCCTGCTGATACAGTCAGTTTCATACTTCTGGTCCTCAGAACTGTGAGAGAATAAATTTCAGTTGTTTGAAGCCACCAAGCTTGTGGGGATTTGTTATGGCAGCCACAGGAAACTAATGCAGAGACTAAAGTGAGAGACATGAGCTGTTTTAGAACGTGTCCTGAGCAGAAAGGACAGCCTCACGGTAGATCTTAGGTGTGTGTGCATGCTACGCTGTGTCCGACTCTTTGCAACTGTAGCCTGCCAGGCTCCTCTGTCCATGTGATTCTCCAGGCAAGAATCCTGGAGTTGGTTGCCATTTCTTTCTCCAGAGGATCTTCCTGACCCAGGCATCAAACCCACGTCCCTTAGCCAAACCCATGTCCCTTACTCGAATCCACGTCCCTTACATTTCCTGCATTAGCAGGCGGGTTCTTTATCACTAGCACCACCTGGGATGCCCAGATCTAAGGGTAGATTTGTGCTACCAGAGATCACCTTTTGGTTTCTGCATTCCTTCTGTAGCAATAGGGGGTGATGCTGACATGACTGAGGTGTCTGGAAGAAGGACCTGCGAACTCTTGTGAGACACCCATTGACCCTGCCTGTGGCTGTGGACTACAGGGTTCTCCAGGTGGGGATCTTCTGAATGGGGAGCATTCCTGTGTCCTCCATGACTGTCATGTGACTTGAGTTCTAAATGAGATGCAGAGGGTCAGAGAATCCCACGCTTTGTAAGTTGCGAGGAATCTTAAAGATCATTTTCATATGAAGATAAAGAGAATGGAAAGCAGTGAGATAAACACATGTCCCTTGCAAATACCAGGAATGAAATGTGGGGAGGCAGCTGGATGGTCCTCCATCACACTCAGAGGGCTACTTTAGCCCATGGGAGCCAGACAGATGTAGTAAGACCTCTTCATTGCCTTTTGATCTAACTCCGTGTATCTTGACTTTGCTCTCCAGGCCAGCCCTTCTCACTAGTTGATGATGACTGCATTTGGGCAAAAAGAGAAAGGCAGACTGACAAACACGGACTTACTTTTTCACCTTACACAGCCAAGTGGTGAACAATTTGGCTTGTACCCAGTTTTGCTGAAACTATGAAGGTCTGGTGGGATTCAGCTTTGATCTTGAGAGAGGCTGTGAGGGGTTTGTTTTTCACAGGGGCTTTAGCCTACAGTTAAGTGCAAACACCTGCGGAAGTAGTGGTAATTAGTAGGTAATTAGTAGTTAATGTTCTTAGAATTTAAAAAGAAAGCTTACATAAGTAATTACTTACTATTTCTTATAATGTGCTGCTTTTCTTGAGATTTCATATCCCCAGAACATTTGCCAAGTTCCTAGGTTCGTCAACATACTAAATTGTTTATTAATTACACACGTATATTGCTTTCACACAAAAAAAGAAAATACATTAAATGTTGGAAATAGGAATGAGTTATCTTTTAAATTATAGCCAAAAACTCATTTAAAATGACAAAATATGAAACTGATAAAGGCTCTGGAAGGTGGCCTTGATTTTTTTAAAAAATGGGATATGACTGGGAATGAAGAGATGGATAGAGAAAGAATGTTCAAGACCCTGTAATGAAACGCTAAGTGTTAAATACATCTCACAGAGGGTCCTTTTCATGTCAGCAGACACACATCTATGCCTTGGCTTGTCAGAAAGACCACCAGGGCCCCGATTCTTACAGTGAACACTGCCAAGCAAGCAAGGCTAAGTGGTTCTAACAATCTCAGGCTCTTGAGGTGACTGAAGCAGAGGGACACATATTAATTAGTGCACTGTGACTCTATTTTCAAAGGATTTTTGCTTTAGAATTCTTAAAGCCGATTTCCAGCCCTTAAACCCTGGAGATTCTCTATGCCAACTGGAAATGGGCATTCATTTATCTACTTTGTTTAGAGGCTAGAGCTTTGAGAATGATGTCTAAAATCTGTTCCTCACTCTGAATCACTTCAAACCTTCAGCAAAGCAATCTTATAACTTCAATTTTCTCATCTTTAAAATGGGACAAATAGTATGTTCCTTTTCTTCTTCCATGTCCTGCTGCTACACACAAATGTACCTCTAGAACTGTCAATTTCTGTCACCTTTTAAAACCATAGTGGAGGAAAAAGTTCCAAAATTATATATCCATTCACCACAGCCATATCTAGCAATATACACAGATAAGAATAAAGACTGTGCTGTGTGCTCCGTCGTGCCTGACTCCTTGAGACCCCGTGGACTGTAGCCCACCAGGCTCCTCTGTCCATGGGATTTCCCAGGCAAGAATACTGGAGTGGGTTGCTGTTTCCTCCTAAAGGGGGTCGTCTGGATCCATGGATCGAACTCAATGTATCTTGATTCTCCTGCAATGGTAGGTGGATTCTTTACCACTAGCGCCACCTGGGAAAGCCCAAGAATAAAGACTAGGTGACAAATATATATACTTCAGTTGTTGTTTATTCCTGTGTGGCTTTATTACTTTTAAACTAATCACTGATTATCTCTACAGAATTCCAAGTTAAGGAATCTTGAGAAATGCTTAAAGTAGGATATTTGAATAGTACAGAAACATCTGAAAATTGAAATCAAGATTCTGAGATCCAGAGAGGTCAGAATAGAAACCCCTCACCAGATAATGCTCACACAGACTTCTTCCTAATAAGGGATTGCTTACAATAATTGCTCAAAGGAGCAGAGGGGAAGAAGGAAAAACCAGGAAGAACTTTGAGAAAAATGGACGTCAAGCTGGCAGACTTTTTTTTGTTTAAATTTTTAATCGGAGGATAATCGCTTTACAATGTTGTGTTGGTTCTGCTATCAACCTGACTCTGCCATAGGTACACATATGTCCTCCCCCTCTCGAACCTCCCTCTCACCTCCCACCCCAGCCCACCCCTCTCGGTTGTCACAGAGCACTAGATTGTAACTCCCTGTGCCATACAGGAGACCTCCACTGGCTATCCAATCTTACATAGGGTAACGTATATGCTTCCATGCCACTCTCTCAGTTCGTCCCCACCTTCTCCTCCCCTGTCTGTGTTCACAAGTCTGTTCTGTATGTCTGCATCTCCATTGCTGGCAGACATTCTAAAGTGGTTTGTCTTTCTCTGAACATTTGGGATGTTAATCTCAGATAAAAGGGAATCTCCTCTTTTCAAATACTATCACAGGAGAAAAACTTTAAACTTCTTTTTTGAAGATATTAAAACTGCATGTTAATAGCTGATAAATTTAATATACTACTAATGGCATCCATTTTACCTTGGGCATCTTCAGGGGACAAGGATAATACTCTGTAGTCTTTGGGAGAATTTTTTTTTTTAATTCTTTTTATCACTTCTCCTCCAGGTGGAAGAATATTCCTTCCTTAGCCTTTCCTCACAGATCTTGTTTTCCATTTTTTGTCGTTACATGTGTGTGTACACATATGAGTGTGTATACGTATGTACCTGGCCATGTTATTCTTTATCCTCCATTTCATATCACATATCACAATTTGTATTATTCATTTATTGGTTATTTATTAATTGTCTGTCTCATTCCCTCTAGACAGTAAGCTCCACCAGGGCGGAGACTTTGATGATCTTATGGCACAATATTTACCCAGTGCCTAGCCCAGGGTCGGGCACAGAGCTGGGATCCAACAAATATTGGTTAAATAAAGAACAGAATGAATGAAACAAGATTTAAGCATGTGACTCAGCATTGACTATAACAAGGATATTGCAGCTTCCGTATGCAGTGTTTGCTTTTAGACTCACAATGAAAATTCTAGATAAGTCTATTAGTCACTATGGTTCTCAAATTCTTCAGCCATAAGTGAATGTTGTGAATTACTCAAAGGTCCTCCAAGTTGCCCATGGCTTATTCTGATACTGCACCTGCCCCACCAACTCCATTTGTTGTGTCCACCATTTTTCAGTATACTGAGGAACCACCAATTTCTCAGATGCTGACTGTCACCCCAATTTGCTACCACTTCCTGGTGGCTCAGAGGTTAAAGCGTCTGCCTGGAATGCAGGAGACCCGGGTTAGATCCCTGCGTCGGGAAGATCCCCTGGAGAAGGAAATGGCAACCCACTCCAGTACTCTTGCCTGGAGAATCCCATGGAGGGAGGAGCCTGGTGGGCTACAGTCCATGGGGTCACAAAGAGTCGGACACGACTGAGCGACTTCACTCACACATTTACTAAATATTTACTATAACATGGCTGACCTATCTGGAATATTAGTTTCCAATATATTTATTCTCATATTGATGAGTATGAATCAAAACTCATTATATACACATTTGTAAATAAATATATCTCTGGCTTATAGCTGTGTCATTTAGTAGAACTATCCTAGACACAGTAAATAAAATAATCTTTATTGTATAGAAAGCTCAGACAAATTGGTAAGAAAAGCAATGGATAAATGAAGATTAGTTGTTAATAAACAATATGCGAAGGAGGAAATAGATTGGTTAGACAATTCATGGGAAAACATTTGATTTCTCTGGTGGTCAAATAAATGCAAATTAAAATGATGGGAGATAGTTTTGCTTACCAAATTAGCAAAGATGTAAAGATGTTCTGATGTTTTTATCCTTAGAAGATTTCCTAGTTTATCTGTGCTTTTCCTTCACTTTCGTTTTGTTTCTCAGTTTCTTTTGTTGCTCTTTTTTTTTTTTTTTTTAAATCAGTTATTTCCTTTGGAATTAAGTTTTGGAAACTTATAAATATTGCTTTTGGAATTTTTCTTTCCTAAATGTATCTGCCCTTAACATGTTTCCAATTCTTTGAACCTGTTTACATTTGATTTTTTAAAAAAATAATAATTACTTTTTGAATTTTCTCAGAATCCGTAGTGAATTCCTCTCCCAGGATATTTTCAGGAGAAGGAGGGTAAATAATGAGACCATAGCATTAGTTTGAAATTCTTTATTTATTCTATTTTTAAGTAAGTCATACTTTTTTTGGCCGTAGGTTTTGATATGGACTGCTCTAGAATTGTATATTAGACAAAAGTTCTAAAAAGAAAGACAGGCAGCTGAATTTCCGATTTTTAGTGTCATGCGATGAGAGATTTAGCATGTGCGTTTGAGCCAGAGGATTCGGTGCAGCAACAGTGGCAAACGCAGTTCTCTCAACCCCTCCGTGGTGAGAGCAGAGCCGTGAACAAGCACACTGAGGAGCCGTATTTCACTGGCAGGAGAGCGGCAGATGTACCCGCTCTGTCTCCAACTTTTGCTAAACTGAAGTGGCACAAATCCAAGTTTCAAAGAAGTATCCTAAGCCTCTGGTCCTTTCGGATTGTAGCTGTCTGTGGTTTTTACAGCATCGAGATTGCCTGAGCTTACGACACTCAGGAGTGTAACAAGGACCTGAGGAGCTTCACGCTGCGGCTAGCGCTGTTTACTCAAAGCCATCTTGGAAGTTCATTGAAGCAGGGGCCAGATCTTTTCTGCACTGGGTGCCTTGGGGGGTGATCACAGACACTGATTGGGATCAGAACTGCACTGATGTGGACAATATAGATACAATCATGTCCAGATTTAGAGTAAGATGCTACATCATGTTCCGGATCAAATTAATACACTAGGTTTTGTTTATGTCTTTTCACGGAGAACAATAGTCGCTCTTTTTGCTGCCTTGTTCCCAGTGAAATAGTCCGTGTATAGAGTTTCCCTTTTCAGGAGCAGTTGTGTCTACAAATGCTATTCTCTGAACGACAGCTATTCTCAAAGCCACCAGGCATGCGATTGCCCGAACAAAGAGGTGCATTAAAAGAGTCTTGACAATTTCAGCTCCTAGAAACACAGGGGTCACACAAATCTGCCAAGTTGAAAGAAAACAAATCACTAGGGCAAGGCATTTTATTTAGTTCTAAACAGCATCTAGCGCATGGATAGCATTCAAAAGCATTAATACAGTCATAATGCAAATCAACATGGGCCTACAGTCTAGGAGCTGAAAGAAATTAGGCTAAACCCTAAAGAAATCAGACCATGAGTAAAAAGGAATTTCAATAAAATTATCAAACTTTATTCACTAATATGGCAGTCAGTCACCCGTGCATATCTTGTACTGGGGTGAGTTACAAAAGCAGTCAACACTTACAGGTAAAGACTTAAAGTGGAATGAAGGAGACAGGACAAACACAAATAAACAGAAGAAAAAGGGGCAGAAACCATTCCACCACAGGCAAAAACAATGTCACCTCTTCAGACCTTGAGAAGAGAATTGTAGCTATTTATATAAATAGGGAGGTTACTGGGAGCTTGGAGGGAAGATTTCTATATTAAAGGGTGTGTGGTATTTTTTTTAATTAAAGTATCACTAAAAATATGCATAGTATGTCAGGCACAGCTTAGGTGGAATTAAAGTGATTATATATAGATTCTAAATTGATTCAGGGATTCAATAGGCTAGGCTACTAAGATCCTGGGGCTGCTTAGACTCATTCCTGCTTTCCTTCATTCCTTTATTAATTCAAGAAAAGTATTTACAGCTTGTTGTCTGCAGAAATGATGCTAATCACTGTGGGTGTGCAGAAAAATAAGTCATAATTCCTCTTCTCAGGAAAATCATAGTCTAGTGGATGAGACAGACATGGAAAATAGATAATTATATTGCTAATTATAATTGATAATAGACAATTATAACAGCCTTCCTCTGGAGGGTACGGAAAGCAGGATCTTTATAATGGGTGGGTTTAGTCAGATACAGGGGAGCTGGAGGTGAGAATGTAATGGTTGTGTGTTGTTTTTTCCAGGAATGGTTAAATTCCCTGTAGCTGCCCAGAGTCCGGAATGAGAAAAAGTTAGGTAGATGGGAAAGGGATGAACTATGAAGGGCTTGGAAGCTCTGCTAGGAGACTTGGCCTTGGTACTGTAAGTAGTTGGGAGTCCAGGAGGCATTAAAGAAGTGGGGGACATGAGCTGATCTGTGCATTCCAGAGATAACTCAAGAAACTGATAGATATCTCACTGGACCATGTATGAATGATTGCTGTGTTAGTGAAAACCTTAGATAATTTTATTGAAATTTCTTTTTGCCTATTGTCTGATTTCTTTAGAGCTCAGTCTCATTTGTCTCACCTCCTGGTTCACAGGTCCAATTGATTTGCACTATTAATGCTTTGGAGTGCCATCCCTGTGCTAGGGTGTATTTTAGAAGTGAATATGGTGTCTTCCTTTGTGATTAGATTTCTTTCTGATGGGCTGTTTTCCTGAAACATCATCCATGGCTGAAAACGTGGAAAAGAAAACAGCTGAGAATCTTCTCTTCCCTTTCTTTGCATGTTCTAGGTGCTGAGTCTAGGCCTGGGTACTCCAGTCTTCCTCTTTCAAGGCCCCAGTAAAGAGAAGGAAAAATTGCATTTGTGAAAAGTTAACTTCTAGTGGTTGTTCTGTGTTCTGCAGAAAAAAGTACAAGCTTCATTGTATCTAAAGGGCACACAGTAGTAGTTCCTATCCTCACTGGATGATAAAAATCAGGAAAGACTAGGAACAAACACTAATGCAATGCTTACTACGTGTCAGATTCCAAGTCCTTTGCCTTCATTCACTTAATCCCTTTCTGTAATATTTTGAGATTGGTACTATTATCATGAAGAACCTGAAGCACAGATAGGTTCAAGTCGTGCTTTGTATGAGGCTGGAGTAGGATTCAAGCCCAGACACTTTGGATCAAAAGACTGTTCTATTAATGACTTAGCTCTGTTCTAAAAGTTGTGTGTGTGTGCTATGTCACCCAGTTGTGTCCAACTCTGTGCAACCCTATGGACTGTAGCCTGCCAGGCTCCTCTGGCCATGGAATTCTCCAGACAAGAATACTGGAGTGGGTTGCCATGCTCTCCTCCAGTGGATCTTCCTGATGAAGGGACTGAACCCACATCTCTTTTGTACCACTACTACAACACCCTTTACATATTTGATCACAACCAGATCACATACTTCCCCAAAGAGTATATTCCAGTGTTGGACAGCTCAATTTATTAAGAAGTTCCTCTTCTAAATGGAGGAGTAATCTGCTTTCCTGAAAGATCAGGAAGTTCATTGTGTTGATTTCTCTTCTCTGGAGTCCTTCAGAGTTAGTCTAACCCAAGTATCTGAAAGATGCTCTTTTGTTGCAAGCTCACGGAACTATCTGGGCTTCCTTGTTAGCTCAGCTGGTAAAGAATCTACCTGCAATGCAGGGGATCCAGTTAGATTTCTGGATCAGGAAGATGTGCTAGAGAAGGGATAGCCTACCCACTCCAGTTTTCTTGGGCTTTCCTGGTGGCTCAGCTGGTAAAGAATTGCCTGCAATGCGAGAGACCTGGGTTTGATCCCTGGGTTGGGAAGCTTCCCTGGAGAAGGAAATGGCAACCCACTCCAGAACTCTTGCCTGGTAAATTCCATGGACGGAAGAGCCTGATAGGCTGCAGTCCATGGGGTCACAAGAGTTGGACACGACTGAGTGACTTCACTTTCAACTGGAGCTTCTCTGGATGGCCAATATGTTTTCCAACCACCCCCCACCACCACCCCGAGAATATTCTTTTCTGAATGGAACTTAATTTCCCAAGTGTGGTTTGAACAGAAGAGAGTATTGTTCAGACTGTCATCCCTCTTGTTCAGGGTGTTTTTCTTCTTTTAATGGAACCCAAGATCCAGTGGAAAAGTCTAGGATTTGTGTGGGTGGGCTGTGGTAGATTTCCTTGGCAGGAGTGAATACTGCAAAGTGAGATACAAATGAATGAAAGGAGGGATGAGAGCACTTACATACAGGAAAGAGGTGGAATTTAAAGCCCACAATGAGAAATTTAAATCTCATGGAGAATCAACAGGGGCCCACTGAAGTGTTCTGAGAAAGGGAGTGACACCGCCAAAGTAGCTCTGGGGTTGTTTGGGCAAGTCCATTTCCCTGACCTCATCGACATCCCAACAATGGTAAAGGTGGAGGAGCCCTGTGAGCATTTTGTGGGCCTGTAAAAGGTTTTTGTTGATAGGTTTGTTGTATCCTGCCTTCAAGAGAGTAATAAATAAATGATAAAGAGACTTATCTGGAAAGGTGTGTTGGTATTTGAGTTCAGGTATTGGGCTGGGAGCTAGGCATTGTATATTCCGTTCCTGAATTTGCTGTGTGGTTTGGGGTAGGTCAATTTACCTTCTGCATCTCCCCCATCACACTCACTTGTTTGTGAAGTACTTTGTACTCCTTAAAGAAAAGATGTTATCACTGAAAGATTTATTTGCTGAATGTTTTTGTACTTAGGAGAAAGTAGAACTCAGGATTCCTGAACTTCTGCAGGGAAACTAATCCACTATTTTCAAGTAGAATCACATCAAAAGCTTACTAAACACATAGAGTGTATATACGAATGGTGATATGAAAGAGGAAGAGGAGAATGTCATGATACTGGTGACAATGATAATGTGATGGTGATAAAATGCTTAACAAACCTGTACTGCATATTTTCAAAAATAAATTTCCCATTAATCCTCCCCAACAACTCTATGAGCAAGGTACATTTATTCCTCAACTTCATCAAGGAAACTGAAGTTCAGAGAGGTGAGTACCTTGCTCAGGGTAATAGAATTAGAAGTGATGGAGTTGAGATACAAACCCAAAGCTCTAAGATTCTAAGCTTTAAAAATCTCTGCCAGAATTTTTCAAACTTGCCTGATCCCATGGGTCACCTGTAGTGCCTATTGAAAATCCTGAGTTGCAGGTTCCTCCTGTAGAAATTCTACTTCTCAGATCTGGGTCTAGAAATACATTCTTTTAAGAAACAAAGTGAAGTGAAGTGAAGTTGCTCAGTTGTGTCTGACTCTTTGCGACCCCATGGACTGTAGCCTACCAGGCTCCTCTGTCCATGGGATTTTCCAGGCAATAGTACTGGAGTGGATTGCCATTTCCTTCTCCAGGGGATCTTCCCGACCCAGGGATCGAACCCGGGTCTCCCGCATTGTAGACAGACACTTAACCGTCTGAGCCACCAGGGAAGTCTTAGGTAATATTCATAATGTGGAGGTTGGGGTTGTCAACTATTCAGCAGGGGTTGACAAAGATTTTTCTTAAGGGGCCAGACAGTGGATGTTTTAGAGTTTGTGGACCTTGTCATTTCTGTAGCTACTTTGTCATTGCAGCACAAAATCATAAATAGGATGAGCGTGAATGAGTGTGGCTGTGTCCAGATAAGACTATTCACAAAATCAGATTGGACGTAGCCTGTGGGCTAAGTTTGACACCGCTTGCTGTGTATCTTAATTTTCTTTAGAGGAATCATTCGTAATTTCCTTAAGATCATGTGAATATATTCCAAGATTTTCTCCAAAATGAATTTGAATTTTAGGGTACAGTTTTAGCCCATCTTCCCTTATTTGTCCCTGAGAACCTGCCTCTTAAGGAACTCCGAGGACATATTCTGGTCCATGGAACTTCATTCTCTGGTTAGCCAGAGTCCCACACAATCATTTTCTGTGTAGCCCACAAGCTGTATATTTTCATCTTTGTCCTTGTTACGATGTCTAACATATAATTAGTGCATAATAAGTATTTACTATATTTAATTTAGTGAATATTTGCTAAGCACTAAATGCATCATGCTAGGTACCATGGTGGCCCAGATTTTCAGGTAGAGAATTGGAAACGCATGTCTGGATTTGAAAAAGAAAATGAGAGATGCAGATTTAAGGTCATGGTGGGATAGCACAGCAAGTTAGAAGAGAAGAGAGTAGCGGATGGAATGCTGAGGGGGGCAAAGTCAAGGCCAATCTATGCTAAAGCCTGAAATGGGAAGGTCAGAAAGGAAGACAACACTTACTGGATGACAGAAACTAAGGGATGAGGGAATTGCAAGAAAAAAACAGGTGGTTCACTACAGTCAACTATAAAGAAGTCTAGTAGGATAAGCACCAGCTATTAGGAAGAAGGACATTCATTCATCTTCAAGAAATTTCTTTAGAAAAATATAGTCATAAGCCAGCCTGCTAAAATAATCACTTAGGCTTCCCTGGTGGCTCATATGGTAAGGAGTCCACCTGCGATGTGTGAGACCAGGGTTTGATCCCTGGGTTGGGATGATCCCCTGGAGAAGGAAAGGATGACCCACTCCAGTATTCTTGCTTGGAGACTTGCGTGGGAGAGGCGTCTGGCATGCTATAGTCCGTGGGGGCACAAAGAATCAGACTCTGTTGAAGCAATTGAGCATGCATGCCTGCATGCAGCCAATGGAAGGGATGAGAAGAACACTTGTGATCTAATTACCATGGTTCTTTTAGAAGATAGAAAAGTATCTGGAGATCAGAGGGAGAAAATGAGGAAAATATAACACCAGACCACATATTAGACTTCAGATGATAGGCTTCTGTTAAATACTAAGTCAAAACAGGGACTAGAAATGGTGGCTCTATGTAAAAATGTCACTTGGACCTGGGCTTCCACTAAAAGTTTCTGAGCCTGGAAAGCTTATGGTGAATTTCTTTAATTTGCCTCACCCCCACCTGAGTATCTAACTCAATTAACTGACCCCTTCCAATGCTTTTTTTTTTTTTTTTTTTTTTTAAGCTAAAAGAAAAGAACAGGTTAAGGGCAACAACAGCAGAAAAACAACATCCATTTCTGGAGACTCCAGTTCCTCGTTTTTCCTAGGGAGATATTATCTGTTGGTCTCTTTTATAATATGAATCTTACTGCTTGAAGGGGAATCCAAGAAATTGGAAAGACACTACCATGAGCAACCTTGTATGGCTGAGCATCAGATGGTGTACTTTGTTCAGTAAGGTCAAGGATGGGAGTCACCTGTAGAAGGGCTAAACACCTTGAGAGAATCTGAGGGAGCTATGGAATGTCAGATTGTAATAGCTCCTAGAGATAGGAGGTCAGCATAGAAATTATCCCGATGAGCAACTGAACCACATATATTCTATTTATAATCTGTCTTCCTATATCTACCTATCTATCTACCTATCTATATCTATCTATCCTCTATCATTTATCAGTCTACTACTACTTATGTGTATAGAGGGGACTGTAGCCAGCTATTAGCAGCCAGGTGGTAGGTGAGGGTGGATGAACCAATCACAAACAAGGCATCAGGTAAGAGAATTGGATGGAAAGAGGAGGACCCTGAGTTGTGCTGGCAGCTCTAATAATTGCTTGCAACTGCACATATTGGTGCTACACCCACTGATTTCTGCATCAAGCTCTAGATATGCTGCTTCCGTTCTAAGAAGTCATCATGGTGGGGGCTGAAGTGGCCTGGCAGGTGAGGACATCTTGCCAGAGGTTGCTTAGGCATTTTAGATACTGAACACCAGCAAACACAGCCCAGCAAAGAACGCCTTCGCAGCTCTAACACTTAGTTTCTTAGGATCTCTGCTGAGAATTTTAGCTTCCCAGCAGATAAGATGGAATCCCATAAGTTCAGTCGCTCAGTCGTGTCCGACTCTTTTCAACCCCATGAATCGCAGCACGCCAGGCCTCCCTGCTCATCACCATCTCTTGGAGTTCACTCAGACTCATATCCATCAAGTCAGTGATGCCATCCAGCCATCTCATCCTCGGTCGTCCCCTTCTCCTCCTGCCCCCAATCCCTCCCAGCATCAGAGTCTTTTCCAATGAGTCAACTCTTCGCATGAGGTGGCCAAAGTACTGGAGTTTCAGCTTTAGCATCATTCCTTCCAAAGAAATCCCAGGGTTGATCTCCTTCAGAATGGACTGGTTGGATCTCCTTGCAGTCCAAGGGACTCTCAAGAGTCTTCTCCAACACCACACTTCAAAAGCATCAATTCTTCGGTGCTCAGCCTTCTTCACAGTCCAACTCTCACATCCATACATGACCACAGGAAATACCATAGCCTTGACTAGACGGACCTACTTTTACTAAAATCAGAGTAGTTAAAACTCATTTCTAAAGGTTTTTGGGTTTCATTTTTGGCCTAGGATCTTCATTTTCTACCCTCATTCCTTGTGCAATTTAATAAAAATAGGTTGTCACCCTTTTGCCCAAAATCAGTTTTCATACACCAAAACTAAATCATCCATCTTCCCCACCTCTGTGATTAATCCTCTTATTATTCTTGTTTTCTAACTTTAGATTAATCTCTCCTTCATCTAACTAACAACATTTAATACTTGGGAGAGTGAGAAATAGAACACCTTTTTCTGCTCTTGAAGGTCAACCCAATACTTGATGTACAGATTCTTGGTGCACACAAAAAAGGCATAAACACACAAAAACTTGAACACATGGAAAATCAATGTAGCTGCATCAAAGTGATTAGCTCAATCAAAAAGTATTTGTTTGCTTGTATTCAGAGGGAGTGAAAGAACGCAGGACATTTGGACCTGAGTAGACTTACAGGTCGGAGAAGGCAATGGCAAGCCACTCCAGTACTCTTGCCTGGAAAATCCCATGGATGGAGGAGCCTGGTAGGCTGTAGTCCATGGGGTCGCTAGAAGTCGGATGCGACTGAGCGACTTCACTTACACTTTTCGCTTTCACACAATGGAGAAGGAAATGGCAACCCACTCCAGTGTTCTTGCCTGGAGAATCCCAGGGACGAGGGAGCCTGTTGGGCTCCTGTCTATGGGGTCGCACAGAGTCGGACACGACTGAAGCGACTTAGCAGTAGCAGTAGCAGACTTACAGGTGTGAGCCTCTGTAAAGGGGGAGCCTTGAGCAGGATTCTCTGTAAGGTGGAAACATGAGCTGTGAGGCTGGATGCCTGCATGGGCCATGTCCAGGGTGGCTGCCCCGGGTGGGTTTCAGAATGTGTAAAGGAATTTTAGTTCTAGTAGCTATTATAATTTTTCAAGGGTTAGTTGCTCAGTTGTGTCTGGCTCTTTGTGACCCCATTGACTGTAGCCCATGAAGCTTCTCTGTCCAGGTAATTCTCCAGGCAAGAATACTGGAGTGGGTTGCCATTCCTTCCTCCAGGGGATCTGCCCGACCCAGGATCTTGCATTGCAGGTGGATTCTTTACTGTCTGAGCCATCAGGGAAGCCCATAATTTTTCAAACAGAGGTTTTGATTAATTTAAGTTATTTACATAGGCAATCAACGAAATATGTAAATACAAGTCTTGAGCAAATATATCTAATTTGTTCTCATGATCTTTAAAACTATCATTTAATTCCTTACAAATTGCAGTTTGTTTGTTTGTTTGTTTTTCCATCTTCTAGGTATTCTTGCCTTATATTTTTAGGTGAACATTTCAAGCTTCCTGTTGTTCCCAAATGGTTGAGAAAACTTTTGTGGGGTTCATATGTTGCAGCTATGGCTTTTCCCCTCTCATGGCCTGTGTACATTCCCTTCTCTCCTGAGCTTTCACAAGGTGAATGAAATGAGCATCTCTTCCATAGAGGAGTCCTTTCAGGGTAAATCTTTTCTTATCAGCTCCTTGTCTCTCTCTGGCCCGCACACTGCCTGGTACTTAGCAAGTACTCCTGGTGCACAGATGGCCGATTGTAGTTGCCTTTCCTGATGTTACAGGGCAGGGCCAAATGAGGACTTTATGCTCTTAGGTTGAGCAGATCATAGATTCATCCTGTTTACGGAAACAGTTGGTGCTAAGTTTTCTTTGAGGGTTTGAAGATGAATATACACACTGTAAATTGAAGTATAAAGTTTGATCAACTCTATCTCAACGCTGGCAGTCGCATAAGTTGTTATTATCAGTCCTGCAATTTTTAAAGCACGGCATTGAGGTACAACTGTTTGATTTCCATTGACTTCCAGCTATTGTACATTCACATAATGGAAGCAGTTTGTCCACATGAATAAAACATCAATAAGATGTATGTATAAGTACCATTTAAAAAAAAAATAAAGTAAAGCATACTTATATATATAAAACAGGAAGGCAAAGGGACCAATTTTCTGGTTAACAAAAAGTTCTCACCTAAATGGATGTCTCAACGCACCCCCCTAGATAAGATTCAGGTAGAAACACAGTCACCCACATGCCTCAGGAAAAGCAGAACTACCCTTGTAAGAACTGAGATCACCTAGACAATATTTTTTCCTACACTGGGTTTTTCACTTTTTGCTCTTTTTAATTTGATTTTAAAGAAGGTCATGGCTGTGGGAACCTCAGGACTACTTCTTTAAGCTCCTTGAGCTGGAGTTAAAAGCTGGCAGCCCCAGCTGGCTTTCCTTCGTCCCAAACAACTCTTTCTGAAATTAATGTGGCTCAAACCGGGACTAAGGCTGCCAGTTGTCCAAAGACAAATCATTGGTTTTAAGAAAAATCCCCCTTTTAATGATTCACAGTTGAATTTGGATTTAAACTCAGCTCAACAAGCAAACAAAGCAGAGAGCTCTTGGAGAAGTTGGGCTTGAAGCTGCCAGTGTGCTGGAAGTCACGTGGGGCTTTCGGCGCCAGGACACTAGGGTGTGTGGAACCAAGGAGGCAGCGGGGACTACGGGTGACCCTGTGGATCACAAGTGGGTGTGTAATGCTCTTGCCTTGGAAGGTCCAGGTTTCATTTCCCATCTCAATGTACTCCACAGAGTCTGTGTTAAACATGGGGCATGCTGCCAGTTGCTAAGCAGGAAATACACACACACACGTAAAGGACAACTTCTGCCCCCAGGAACTTAATATCTACCTAGGAAAATCAGGCCTATACACACGAGAAGAAAGACAAATTTAAATCCTGACTCTCAGACTGAAAGCCAGATTCTCAGACCTGGCTGCATCAGATTCACCTGGTAAGCTTGATAGTCAGAAACACACATGGATGTGTACATCTGTGTACACACACACACACACACACACACACACACACACCAGCACAAATAATGACAACCCCAAAATAAGTCCCAGGCCTCACCCAGACCTCCTATTGAATCAGAATATCTGGAGATGAGGTTGGAAAATTTGGACGTTTATTCCTGTTCATGGTCATCTTCATAGTTTAGAAGATTCCTATTCATAGTCATCTTCATAGTTTAGAAGATTCCTATTCATAGTTAGGTATGAAAACCACTAACTCAGATGGCAGATGGGTTTGGGTAAGAGATATGGGTAATTCATGCTTAAGGAGAAGTCACTGGGTTTCACTGGTGAGGGAATGTTCCTAGGAGAGATAGGAGAAGACTCACATATGCATCTGCTCAGTCCTGTAACCTCAGAGCGTATCAATGTGTCCTGGACTTGGACCCAGGTGGGACTCCCCAAAGCAGGTAAAATATGTACCTTCGCATCCTGTTGTCTTATGCGAGAGCTGGAGCTGGAAACACTCACCATCCATATTCCCCTCTTTTTGGCAGTTTCCCCTGTCAGCTGGGCACCTACTTCTACCCAAGTTAGTTAATTCCCCACCATCCTTTTGAATTCAGCTCAACAAAGAAGGAAATGGCAACCCACTCCAGTGTTCTTGCCTGGAGAATCCCAAGGATGGGGGAGCCTGGTGGGCTGCCGTCTATGGGGTTGCAGAGTCAGACACTACTGAAGCAACTTAGCAGCAGCAGCAGTAAAAACAAAGAAGACTTTCCTCAGCCCTTGGAATGGGTCTAGTTACCCAGTTACTCTCATAGCATTCTGCTTACTCTTTTATTGTAATGGGAAAGATGATCAAATCAGCAGTTTAATATTTATGTTTCCTGCTAGAATGGAAACTCTAAGAAGGTAAAGACCAGATCTAGTGTGGTACCTGCCCATGGTACGTGGTCTGTATTGCTGACTGAATGCACTCTTGTATTGAGACTCCTAGAGGGTTGGGATAGCCACAAAAGCCTGGGGCAGAATCTATACAGTCAGCACGGGGAACACACATCCTGTGTGACTGGCAGGAACCCAGCTCTCAGGACTCTTTACAAATTATGTGCTGCTTCTCAAACTCCCCTCTCTCAGGTTTTGATAGGTCTTTTTATAATCTCATTCAGCTGCTTTGGTCTCTCTCAGACATCAGCCTTCTTTGGGCTCCATCTTTTGCTTTTCTCCATGAGCTGTAATAGGCGGGACCATAAGCTCATGGGGTTCCCAGTGCAAGACCATCCTCCAGCCTCCCAGAATCTAAGATTCATTCCTGAACCTCTCTGCTACCTTTGATGACCTTAAGAAGGATCAACTAGCATAATGAGAAATTGTCTCCCTAATAGAGCTGGTTGTTCTCATTGTTGCTGTTGTTTAGTCATTCAGTCATGTCTGACTCTCTTGAGACCCTATGGACTGTAGCCCGCCAGGCTCCTCAGTCCGTGGGATTTCCCAGGCAAGAATATTGCAGTGGGTTGTCATTTTCTTCTCCAGGGGATCTTCCTAACCCAGGGATTGAACCTGCATCTCCTGCAATGCAAGCATATTCTTTACCACTGAGCCACTGGGGAAGCCCAACAGGGCTGGTACCAAATCTTAAACAAAGATGTTCTTATTTTAAGTATTCTTTTATTAAGAAAGAAAGTGAAGTCGCTCAGTCGTGTCTGACTGTTTGCGACCCCATGGACTGTAGCCTGCCAGGCTCCTCCATCCATGGGATTTTCCAGGCAAGAATACTTGAGTGGGTTGCCGTTTCCTTCTCCAGGGGATCCTCCCCATCCAGGGATTGAACCCAGGTCTACCCGCATTATAGGCAGATGCTTTACTGTCTGAGCCACCGTCTTTTATTAAGGAGAAGTCAAAATACATGAAATGCCTCAGAGAGGATAGCAACAATTTATATTAATTTCTGTAGTAAATATTAATCTCTTCATTGTACAGCTAGCACAAAATACTTGTAACTCCACAAATGTCCTTTAGCAACTTTTAAAAACATCTAGAATGCAATTATGAAAAAATGAAGTTGAATTCCTAACATATCATAGCTCAAGATAAATTCAAGATGGAGCAAAAATTTAAATAAAACAGGAAAAACAAATAACTGTATAAACCAGAAGCTATAAAGAAAAGCAAACCTGATTATAAAATTTTTAACAATTTCTATATAGATTATTGGAGAAGGCAATGGCACCCCACTCCAGTAAGAAATTCACAGAAAAGAGAAGATAAATAACAAGGGATATAAAATATATGCCCATAAACAGAGTTTAGAGACTGAGATATTCTTTTGGAAAACACAAAAGCTTTAAAAATGTTTGGTATTAGAGAGGGTGTGGAGACTCAAGCACACTTCGGCTTTTTGGTGGGAGTTTAAATTGGTATATATTTTGGGAGAACAATTTAGCAATTGATACGTGTGTGATAAGTTGCTTCGGTTGCGTCTGACTCTGTGACTGTCTGGACTGTAGCCCGCCAGGCTGCTCTGTCCACGGGGTTCTCCACGCAAGAATACTGGAGTGGGTTGCCATGCCCTCCTTCAGGGGATCTTCCCGGCCCAGTAGTCAAACCCACATCTCTTATGTCTCCTGTGTTGGCAGGAGGGTTCTTTACTACTAGCACTACCTGGGTAGCCCATAGCAATTGATATGTATATACAAAAACTTAAAATTCACATGTCTTTACCAGCAATTCCACTTCCAGGAATTTCTTGGGAGATATACTCACAGCCAGGCACAGAAATGGAGAAGGCAATGGTACCCCACTCCAGTGCTCTTGCCTGGAAAATTCCATGGCCGGAGAAGCCTGGTAGGCTGCAGTCCATGGGGTCGCGAAGAGTCGGACACCACTGAGCGACTTCACTTTCACTTTTCACTTTCACGCGTTGAAGAAGGAAATGGCAACCCGCTCCAGTGTTCTTGCCTGAAGAATCCCAGGGATGGGGGAGCCTGGTGGGCTGCCGTCTATGGGGTCGCACAGAGTCGGATACGACTGAAGCGACTTAGCAGCAGCAGCAGCAGTAGCAACAGGCACAGAAATGCATAATAAAACATTTGCTGCAGAGTTATTTGTATATCAGAAATAGCAAAAAAAGGAAAAAGCAAAATATCACTTCTGGAGAATCAAATAGATAATGCAGCCTATGACTTTAAACTAGAAAATAAATAACAGGCAGCCATTAAAAAATAATGAGGTATATATTGACTTAAAAAGATATCCACAATATGTTAAGTGGAGATAGATCAGTGTATCTATGGTATGATTTAACTTACGTAACGAAAATAAATGGAAATAAATATTTGAATATGAATAGAAAATACTTTTTAAAAGTAAAATTTCTTGTTCCTTTCATTAGCACCATGTTTCAGAGGAGCTTCTGGGCTGGTATATGGTCTTCCAGATATTTTCTATTCATATTCAAATATTAATAGTAAATATATATTAGTTTGTATTTTTAAAAATAAAATTATGCTTTTTCCTCCAAAGATAACCCTATCTTTTATATAAAAAATTAACAAAAACAACAAAAACCAGATATAAGTTATAAGCTTGTAAAGAGCAGGGATACTGTACTATTCATTCAATAGTTTACTTCATCATTTTTGAATGAACACTACTTATAAGTAGAATAACAACAACACAATAAGCCATGGCTCCCACTCTCATGGAACCCACTGCCCAGTAGCTGCATATTTCTCTAACACTAAAAAGTACAATAATAAGGGAGTCCTGGATATCAACCCTGAATACTCATTGAAAGGATTGATGCTGAAGCTCCAATACTTTGGCCACCTGAGTAAAGAGCCAACTCTTTGGAAAAGACCCTGATGCTGGGCAAGATGGAGGGCAGGAGGAGAAGGGGATTGTCAGAGGATGAGATGGTTGGATGGCATCATTGATTCAATGGACATGAATTTGAGCACACTCTGGGAGATAGTGAAGGACAGGGAAGCCTGGTACACTCCGGTCCATGGGACTGCAGAGTCAGACACGACTGAACTACTGAACAACAACCGCAAAGGGAGTCCACTGTGCATGCTGGTGCTATAAAGGATGAAGTGATGAGCTCCGCTTGAGAAAGTCAGAGTTTTACACAGTACATTCTTGCCCTGAGTGTAAAAGAAGAGTATCAGTTCTGGGACTTGATTTTACCCTTCTTGAACTCTAACAATTTAATGTAATACTGCTTCATGGTTATCAAAAGAAGACATGAGACTCCTGGGTCAGAGAGAGAGGACTTCATTATTCACTCAAGAGGTAGCAGCATGGGTATCATCATGGACATCCATTTCCCTTGCCTCCCAAGTCCACTGGGGCAATGCCTCAGGTTATGCTTTGCTGTCGCACATCTGACCCCTTTAGGTATTCCTCCCTGGTCATAGTTATGATTACTTCTGGATTCACTTCACACACTTCCCAGCATTTGTCTGAATGTTCTGTTTAAAATATTGCTCTGTACATAAGAGCATTGTGTTTTGGGGAGGGAGTGAAAGTCGCTCAGTCATGTCCAACTCTTTGCAACCCCATGGGCTATATATAGTCCATGGAATTCTCCAGACCAGATTACTGGAGTGGATAGCCTTTCCCTTCTCTAGGATACCTTCCCAACTCAGGGATCATATCCAGGTCTCCCATGATACGGGCGGATTCTTTACCAACTGAGCTATCAGGGAAGCCCTAGGGGAGGGAGGCTAAGAGATACAACCCAACCCTGCCAAAGTCAGTGCACCAACACCATTGGTGATCTTAAGGTGCTTTTCCTGTAGTTGATGCCTCACTAGGAAGGGCGGCAAACTGTTACTCCTTCACTGTTGATTCCTTTGCAGCGAGATGAAAATGGAGGGCTTAGGGCTGAGTAAAAACAAAGCACATAACCTAAGGCAAGTTACGAAGAGGCAATTTCAGAGTCGTAGAAATTGTAGCTGAGGCCAAAAGAGATGATTTCTAAGGCTTAGGACTGTTATTGGTCTCTTGCGATGTTAATAGCATGCTTAAAAGCCAGGACCAAGAAAGGGGGTAATGTCGCTTTAACCGGAGGAGTAAAGGAGGCTCCCAGGCTTAGCGTTGGCCAAGTGTAAAGCAGAAAGCCTAGCAGAAAATAATTGAAGCCCCTGCGAAATATTTCAATTTTTTTATTGATTGAAGGCAATTATCCCTTAATTGCATATTTAAATGAGGTATTAGGAGGTTTAACTAAGCAATGCCTCTTAATTGCTGCTGCACACTAGGTGTCACAGATTGTGTTTATTTCATATGTTAATTAAAGAGAAAGGGGTATTTTATTTTATTGACTACAAGGTTCTCTAAGGCTGTGTTGTTTAGGACAAAGTACGTCTCAGGTGTTTATCACACGCTGGGTATTAATATCATCATTAGCGAGAGGTTAAAGTTTTTAATGAAGAGGTGCGTCTCCATTTGATGTGTTTTCAGCCAGTGAGGCATCTCTTAAGTGGGGGAGGGGGAAAGGCCCCAAATCCCATGGAAACAATTATCTTTATCAAAGAAATATTGAGCCCCTTCCTAGGCAATGGTAAAACAAAGGGCAAGTCCTGATACAAGCAGGGAAAACAACACCAAATTATTGAAGAATTAGGGCTGTTACATGAAGCCCTAATGGCTGTAGGGGCTGTTTGTGTCACCAGCAGTGGTCCGTATATTCTGCAAGTTGCTGCATGATTCTGTGATAGTGAAATGTATTATTGCATGTTGACAGCAGAAAAAGGTAGAGATCTTTTATTAAAAACTTGCATTTCCCCCCTTGAAACAATATTTGAAATTCCTAATGAGAAAGGTATTTGTAGACCTGAACATTTAGGTGAGGTTTGATATCCTATCGTACTGGGTAGGGCAGAAAGAAAGGTTTAAGCATCATTTTCTACTTTGCTTCCTTTCTTCACAGTGTGATACAATGATCACAATTTTTAAAAAAATGTTTGTTATCTAAAGTTCTCTTAGACTGACCCAGGTGCCTCCTCAGAAGATAAAATGCAGAATGCACCAAATAAAAGTGGGTGGATTAGGAGGACCCTACTGTAGGAACTCCTTGAAACTTCAAAATCTATGAATGAATAAATGCATAGATAAATGACTCAGGAATAGCAATATTACATGTCATTTTTTTTTGGATCTCTTGTTCTGAGATGGAAAAAATTAATTAAATTATATTTTTGCCATTGTTTTCTATTAACTTTTGCATTTATTAATTCACAGGACACATATTTATTGACCCTCTAGGATGTGGTCTGCAGTGGGAATTTGATGATGGGCAAGAAGCATAATACCGCTGTTGATGAAGCTTGCAGTTTTGTCAGAGGACAGGGACATAAGACAACCACCCAGATAATGTGATTGTTCCAAACAGTAAAAGGTCAGTGTGGGGTACCAGAAGGTTGGCCTCCTCTGGAAGGGTGGGCAGGTAAAAAGAAGTGATATTCCTACGTTTAGGCTGAGACTGAAACACTTGGAGGTTATTGGTGGATTGTTAGAACATCTTGACACCGTGCAAACATTTCTGAATAAAGTTGTTGTCTCTCCCCAAAAAACCTCAATGACAATTATATTATTTATTTAAGCTTTATATAGGCAATAAGCTATAGATAATGTGTGTATCTTTCTGTCGTATATAGTCTATGAACAAACAAAATTCAAGCAGTTGAGAGGTTTAAGCAGTTGAAGAGAAGAAAATTCTGCAAGAGAAAACTCCTGCCTTGCCTTTAAGAAAAATTTTTGGATGGGTAGAATGCTTTGTGTTGTGAAGAATAGTTCCAATTTATGGGCTCATGAGCTTATGAGTGGAATTTGCTTCAATCCTTATCTTTATGTTACAGCAATGGCACCCACGTATGATAAGTCTCCACTGGCAGAATTTTGAAAAAGTAATTCCAAAGCAGTGAATATAAAAAAGTGCTATCAAGGAAAAATATTTTTTCTTCCCTGGAATAGAAACCATTATTTAAACTGTTAGATGCCTCAGGGTTCTATTCATACAAAATCCATCCCTGCAGTCAAAACCTATTCTTTCCCAGAGATTTCATATATATGTGTATGTGTGTGTGTTTGTTATATTTCTGTGACCCAGACCAAATGCTCATAAGAGGAAATAATTAAATAATCATTTTACTTCAGTACAGGTCTTGGGAGGGCCACAGATTCTCAGATAAAAATAACTACAATGATTTTTAGTATTTTTGAAGTGGATAATTTTGCACTCAAAAACTAATTTTGGGCTGAGCAGCTGGCAGTGTCTCTATGCAGATTTTTAACCCCCAACAGAATGCTACATACCCACAAAGAAAAAACTAAAGCTCAGAAGAGAACCACAGAGAATAATCTGTCAGCCTCTCTTGCTTTGTAAAGAACAGACATGAATGGGTTTGGTTAAAAACAAGAACGAGAAAAGGGCTAAAGTGAATCGGAAAATAAAGCAGGTAGCTCTCCCCACCTGAAAGAAATTATGTTAGATAATCTATCTGTTAGATAATCGGCGTGCTGCAGTCCATGGGGTTGCAAAGAGTTGGACACAACTGAACAACTGAACTGAACTGATTTGTTAGATGGTGAGAAACAGATCAATATCAAAGTTTTCTAAATTTCATCTTTGGTTTACAAACATAGGTTTTAAGTATACAGGTTGAACCTGTAGAACTTATTTTAAATTTTTATAATTTGGGGGGCTTTGTATGAAAATAAAATAGATCGTGAAAGCATTAGTTGCTTAGTCATACCTGACTCTTTGTGACCCCATGAACTAGAATGGGTAGCCATTCCCTTCTCCAGGAGAAGGAGATCCTCCTGACCCAGGGATCAAAATAGTTTAATTTTGTAAAATTTGCTAAAAATGTATATGCTTTTGTTAGCATGTTGCTCGGAGCCTCCGGGGGCCCTGGAAGAAGATGTAGGTGAGGGGCCTCCTGAAGCCAAGCATCACGGCTTTTTTGGTAAGTCCACTTCTGCCTTGCTTATCTCTGTAGACATACTCCTCTTGTTACACCAAAGTCCTCTAACACACTTGGTGTACAGTGGTTTACATTTTCAACATCTAAAATTAGGCAAGGTTTCCTAGGGAAATAAAATAAAGTTGCTAAAGTGTGTATCACAGGAGATTAGAATGCTATAATATAGAACTGGACCCTTTAGTCTTTACTAAGATTTTTATATTATAACTTGGAATGGCAATAACATTAATCTTGCAAAGGTGACTGATTCAAATGCGTATGATGACTGACTTCTACATTTTAAGATGTTCTTTGATAATCAGTAAAGGAAAAAAGACATTTTGAATATATTGTACTTTGTACACTCCATTCTAAAAGTATCTTGGGTATTGCCAACAAATACTGGTCTCTGTGAAATTTTGGGATCTAAGTAATACTGAACTAAGCTTTTGTACAATTAATCCATGGTATCAAGGATCTTCTTAATAGAAATGGCTGGAAGGAGAATCCTGACTTGGCAGGGTAGTGGGAAAAGGGTGATATATTCAAGGAAAAGAGTTAAACATTAACCCACTAGCAATTTGGAAATTTGGAAAAAGATATGTGTTGTCCCCGATGTTGATAAGCCTACAGGGATTCTCAGTTGTCAACTGATATGGCCACAGAAAAAGTATACAGGTAGCCAACTTGCTTTATATTCTTGCTTTATAACTTTCATTCTCAAGGGAAGGGGCATGTTCTGAATTAAGAGGTCAGTTTTCCATCTAAATTTTTCATGGCCCAATGAGTGAATGAAAACATACATTCACTCATCCACTGGGAATGCCGTGCTGAGCAAAACTGATAAGGTTCCTACCTGTATGCAGGTCAAGAAGCGATGGTTAGAACTGGACATGGAACAACAGACTGGTTCCAAATCGGGAAAGGAGTACGTTAAGGCTGTATATTGTCACCCTGCTTATTTAACTTATATGCAGAGTGCATCATGTGAAATGCTGGGTTGGATGAAGCACAAGCTGGAATCAAGATTTCCAGGAGAAATATCAGTAACCTCAGATAGGCAGATGACACCACCCTTATGGCAGAAAGCAAAGAAGAACTAAAGAGCCTCTTGATGAAAATGAAAGAGGAAAATGAAAAAGTTGATTTAAAATTCAACATTCAGAAAACTAAGATTATGGCATCCAGCCTCATCACTTCATGGCAAATAGATGGGAGACAATGGAAACAGTGACAGACTTTATTTCTTTGGGGGGGGGGCTCCCAAACCTGCATTTTCTTATGGCTTCCCTGGTGGCTCAGAGGATAAAGCGTCTACCTGCAATGCAGGAGACCCGGGTTTGATCCCTGGGTTGGGAAGATCCCCTGGAGAAGGAAATGGCAACCCACTCTAGTATTCTTGCCTGGAGAACCCCCTGGACAGAGGAGCCTGGAAGGCTACAGTCCACGGGGTTGCAAAGAGTCAGACACGACTGAGCGACTTCACACACACTCACACACATGAACCTGCAGATGGTGACTGCAGCCATCAAAGTAAAAGACGCTTGCTCCTTGGAAGAAAAGCTATGACCAACCTAGAGAGCATATTAAAAAGCAGAGACATTACTTTGCCAACAAAAGTCCATCTAGTCAAAGCTATGGTTTTTCCAGTAGTCATGCATGGATGTGAGAGTTGGACTGTAAAGAAAGCTGAGCACCAAAGAATTGATGCTTTTGAACTATGGTGTTGGAGAAGACTCTTCAAAGTCCCTTGGACCTCAAGGAGATCCAACCAGTCCATCTTAAAGGAAATCCGTCCTGATTGTTCATTGGAAGGACTGATGCTGAAGCTGAAACTCCAATACTTTGGCCACCTGATGTGAAGAACTGACTCATTGGAAAAGACCCTGATGCTGGGAACAGTTCAAAGCATGTGGAGAAGGGGCCGACAGAGGATGAGATGGTTGGATGACGTCACTGACGCAATGGACATGAGTTTGAGTAGGCCCTGGGAGTTGGTGATAGACAGGGAGGCCTGGTATGCTCCAGTCCATGCGGTTGCAAAGAGTCTGACATGACTGAGCGATTGAACTGAGAACTGAGACTACCTTTATGTATCAAATACAAACACTAATGAATATTGAGTAATAAGCTGTGATGAACAGCATGAGAGAAAATTTCTGAGTGCTATGAGAGTGTTTAAAAGGGACGCCTAATTGAATCTAGGGGTTAGGGGTTAAGATTTTGTGTTTGGCCTTTCCAGAAAGTTTCACTTTTAAGTGTCTTCTCCCATGAGCCATCAAAAAAGGTAGCAGATTTGAGGTCCCTATGGTCATGCTCAATTTATGCCTGGAGAACATGAGCACACTTAGAGACTTGAGCTTGAAATGTCCTGGGAATTGAGGCTTTTATAGACATTTCGAGCAGTTTGAGGTTTAGCTATATCAGAACTACCCTAGGCTAGCTATCTGGGAGCTTTGCAAGAGGGAGGAAGGCGAATGGCAGTTAGAGGAATTGATCCCAAGGGACCAGGCATGTTCTAGAAGTCAGGTATTTCCAGTCGGAAAGCAGGTGTGTGTGGAAAATGCCAGTTAGAGAAATACATCCTGTCTATGTTTTCACTCCTCAGACAACTTTCAGCTAGCAATTGGGGCCATGATCTGGACAGTGTGAATGAGTTTTATTTCTATTTTTCTATTTTTTGTTTTTGTTTTTTTTACCTCTGTGGACATTAGCTCTTGAAAGCAAGCTCAGAGAATTAGAAGTAGGAAAACCCTTGCCACTGAAAGTGAATTGCTTTGGGGCCTTGAGCCGTTCACACTCATTTAAATGGGTTTCTTTCTGTTTTAAAGCTCCGCGGTCCTCAGTGTACTGGCGTTTGTTCTCAGAGGGGCATCATGACCTCACATAGCAGCAGCCAAGAGAAGTTTGATGAAAAGTTACTCATTATAATATGTGTTCCTTGAAGGCAGGACTTTGGAGGTTGGATTCCTTCCTGTATGTCCTCTGTGCCTGAAATAGTGCCTGGTCTCGGTGGGTGTGTGCATGCTTGCATGCTAAGTTGCTTCTGTCATGTCCGACTCTACGGGACCCCATGGACTATAGCCCGCCAGGCTCCTCTGTCCATGGGCAATACTGGAATGGGTTTCCATGCCCTCCTCCAGGGGATC
Organism: Cephalophus harveyi; assembly: GCA_006410635.1. Classification (NCBI taxonomy): domain Eukaryota; kingdom Metazoa; phylum Chordata; class Mammalia; order Artiodactyla; family Bovidae; genus Cephalophus; species Cephalophus harveyi. The sequence goes on from SJYT01053611.1 coordinate 80,747, forward strand.
TTTTCGACTCAGGGATCGAACCCATGTCTCTTACGTCTCCTGCATTGGCAGACGGGTTCTTTACCACCAGTGCCACCTGGAAAGCAGCTCCTGGTGGGGACTTAATATTTATTTGTGGAGTGAATACATTACTCTTTGGTTTGATGCTATTTCATTTTGCAACAAAACATTTAGAATTTCAAGATCTGTAGCTCTTCTTGGCCAAGAGCCATATTGTGACTCTAATGATGTAGTCCTTTCCCAGCTCTAGGGGGGAAAAAACCTTTCTCAGCGACGTGATTAGGACAATATTGCTTACAATACATGCTACTTCCTGAGGCTTTTCAAAATTGTTATTTATTTAAGAAAGTATTATATAAGCAAAGGAAAGATTGATATTTATCAAGGATCAACAACAATGATATGTATAACTTCAATTAAAAATGAGTAACAAAACAGGAAAAAAAAATACAGTGTTCTAAAATATAGTCACGTGAGTCTGAGTGAACTCCGAGAGATGGTAATGAACAGGGAGGCCTGGCGTGCTGCGATTCATGGGGTCGCAAAGAGTCGGACACGACTGAGCGACTGAACTGAACTGAAAATATAGTCTATTGTGGAGTAGCTTCAGTGAATGAGCTAGAAATTTTAATCAAATGTCTGCCTTAATTAATAGAATTAACTTGGTGGTTAAGAATATAGACCCCATTTTAAGAGACCAAATGATCCATAGATTCTTTAAAATGTTTCAGAAAAGAGTTCAGGCATGGGGTGGGTCAGCTTTATTGCATTTAAAATTTACAGTTTTCAAGGTCACAGCTACATTACACTTTCTTTCCCTTTTTAAGCTTAAAAGAACTTCATACAGTTCTGGAGGTCAGAAAAGAGTCTTAAGAGGGTCAAAGAAGTTGTCAGGACTGCTTTCCTTTTGGAGGCTACAGAGGAGATCCCATCACATGCCTTTTCCAGCTCTTCGAGTCTGTTCATATTCCTCGGCTCCTGGTCCCCTTCCAGCAATGGTGTCACCCCTACTATTTTGGTCATCTTCTCTGACTCTTCTGTCTTCCTCTTCTAAGGACCGTTGCTGCTGCTAAGTCGCTTCAGTCGTGTCCGACTCTGTGCGACCCCATAGACGGCAGCCCACCAGGCTCTGCCATCCCTGGGATTCTCCAGGCAAGAACACTGGAGTGGGTTGCCACTTCCTTCTCCAATGCATGAAAGTGAAAAGTGAAAGTGAAGTCGCTCAGTCGTGTCCGACTCTTAGCGACCCCATGGACTGCAGCCTTTCAGGCTCCTCCGTCCATGGGATTTTCCAGGCAAGAGTGCTGGAGTGGGGTGCCATTGCCTTCTTATCCAGGACAATATTCTCATCTCAGATCCTTACTCAGGTCTATAATCCACCTGCCAATGCAGGAGATGTGGATCTGATCCCTGTGTGGGAAGATCCCTTGGAGTAGAAAATGGCAACCCACTTCAGCATTCTTACCTGGAAAATTCCATGGATAGAGGAGTCTGGTGGGTTACAATCCATGGAGTCACAAAGAGCTGGACACAACTGAGCAACTGAGCATGCACACATAATTGCCACCACAGTGTTAGCTAATGCCTTCATCAGTCCTATAATGTTCATTTCTTTTTTGTGGTGAGAACATTTAAGAATTACTCTCTTAGCAACTTTCAGGTATATAGTACAGTAGTATTGTCTATTATCATGATGCTGTGCATTATATCCCCAGATATTCATCTTCTAATTAGAAATTTACAGTCTTTGACCAACATCTCATCATTCACCATTCCCTTCCCCCGGCCTCTGGTAACCACCATTCTACTTTCTGTTTCTGTGAGTTTGGTTTTTTAAGATTCCGCATATAGGTAATATCATATCAGTATTTATCTTTCCTATCTGACTTATCTCACTTAGCATAATGTCCTCAAGTTTCTTCCATGTTGTTGAAAATGACAAAATGTCCTGCTTGTTCATGGCTGAATACGATTAATCTGCCTATCTATCTCAAGTTTATTTTATCCATTCATCCAAAGACAGATACTTAGGCTGTTTCCATACCTTGGTGGTTGTGAGTTATGCTATAATAGATATGGGGATGTCAGAGAAGGCAATGGCAACCCACTAGAGTACTCTTGCCTGGAGAATCCCAGGAACAGGGGAGCCTGGTGGGCTGCTGTCTATGGGGTCGCACAGAGTCGGACACGACTGAAGAGACTTAGCAGCAGCAGCAGCAGATATGGGGGTGTAGATATCTCAACATCCTGTTTTCATTTCCTTTGGATATACGCACAGAAGTGAAATTGCTGGGTCATGTTGTATGCATATTTAGTTATGTCTGACTCTTTATGACCCCATGGACTGTAGCCTGCCAGACTTCTCTATCCATGGAATTTTCCAGGTAAGAATATGGAATTGGGTTACCATTCCCTACTCCAGTTGCTGAATCATATGGTAGTTCTATTTTCAACTTTTTAGAAACATCTATGCTATTTTCCATAGTGACTATGTCAATTTGCATTCCCACTACAGTGCAGTTTCCCTTTTCTTTACATCCCTGCCAACCTGCCAACCACTTGTTATCTATTGTCTTTTTGATAATAGCCATTCTAATAAGTGATATCTCATTGTGGTTTGGTTTGTATTTCCTTGATGATTAGCCATGGTGAGCATATTTTCATATACTGGTTGGCTATTTGTACACCTTCTTTGGAAAAATGGATGAATGAAAAACCAAGACCTAACTATACAATGCCTACAAGAGACTCACTTAATCTTTAAGGACACTTATAGGCTCAAAGTGAAGAGATGGCAGAAGATATTTCACACAAGGGAAACCAAAAGGGAGAAGAGGTAGCTATGCTTATGTAAGTCAAAATAAACTTTAAATCAAGAATAGTAACAAGACACAGATAAGGCAATTATATAATAATAAAGAGTCAACACATCAAGAAGACAACAATCACAAATATATATGTATTCAACATCAGAGCACCTAAATATGTTAAGCAAATATTAACTTATAATGGAGCGAGAAATAAATAGCACTATAATAATTGTTGGAACTTCAATACTATACCTTCAGCATTAGATTGAATATCCAGAAAGAAAATCAAGGAACAAGGGAACAATGAACTTGACCCATACTTTAGAACTAATTGAACTAACAGACATATAGGAGATTTTATCCAATAACAGAATATGCGTTCTTCTCAAGCATACATGGAACATTCTCCTGGATACATCAAATGATAGGCCACAAAACAGGTCTTAGCAAATTTAAGAAGATTGAAATAATATCATGTACCTTTTCTGATCACTGCTGCTGCTGCTGCTAAGTCGCTTCAGTCGTGTCCGACTCTGTGCGACCCCATAGACGGCAGCCCACCAGGCTCCCCCGTCCCTGGGATTCTCCAGGCAAGAACACTGGAGTGGGTTGCCGTTTCCTTCTCCATTGTGTGAAAGCGAAAAGTGAAAGTGAAGTCGCTCACTCGCGACCGACTCCTAGCGACCCCATGGACTGCAGCCTACCAGGCTCCTCCATCCATGGGATTTTCTAGGCAAGAGTACTGGAGTGGCTTGCTATTGCCTTCTCCGTTTCTGATCACAGTAGTATAAAAATACAAATCAATCATGAGAAAACTGGAAAATCTATAAATATGTAGAAAATAAACAACACACTCCTGGACAATCAGTGGGCAAAGAAGTAAAAAGGGAAGTAAAAACATGTCTTGATATAATTACACTTCTAAATAGAATGGTTGCTTAGCTTTTACTTTGTGACTTCATGCATTTTATCAGAGAACTGGAGTGCTCTTCTGTGTGCAAATGAAATTAGCTATCTTTCATGTTTTGTTCACTGAAAATAAAGATTAATATTTAATTTGTATTAATAAGCTATTTTATTGATGTTAATCAAATAGCTATTTAGCTTTTAAGAGATGTTGAATAATTAGGGGAATGCAAATCAAAACCAAAATGAGATTATCACTTCATGTACAACAGAATGGCTAAAATTTAAAAAAGACAAATAATAAAAAAGCACTGGAGAGGATAAAAGAAATTGAAGCCTTTGGATAGTCCTGCTAGTGAGAATGTCAAATGTGTAACCACTCTGGAAAATGTTGGCACATCTTTAAAATGTTAAACATAGGTCCATAAAAGCAAACACACGTCCATACAAAAACTTGTGTAAGTATTCATAGCAGCGCTATTCTCAATAGCTAAAAATGTCACAACCTCAGTGTCCGTCAGCTGATGAATGGATAACTGAAATTTGGTATATCCATACAATGGAGTATTAGTTGGCCATAAAAAGAATGAAGTATTGATGTGAACTACAAAATGGATGATCCCTGAAAGCATGATAAGTAAAAGAAGCAAACATCAAAAACCACATATTGTATGATTCACCTAGTATGAAATGTCTAGAATAGGCAAACCTACAGATATAAAAAAGTAGATTAGTGTTTATCAGAGGCTGGGGGCAATATGAATGTAATGGCTGTGTGTTTCTTTTTCAGGTAATGAAAATATTCTAAAATTAGCTAGTGATGCTGGTTGCATGGCTCTGTAAATATACTACAAATCATTAAATTATGTACTTTCAAAGAGTGAGCTATATAGTATGTGAAATATATCTTGATAAAGCTATCATAAAAAAAGATGATGGAAATTCTTATCTGTTTCTAGAGTGCAAATTGGTCTTAAAAAGACTATAGAGACTTCTATCCCCACTTTTCTCTTCACTGCCTACTCAGTACCTCATTCCTTAGCTCTGCTGTCTGTATCCCACAGTTCACAGGGAAAAAGAGAAGACGGAAAACTAAGGAAGGAGAAAATATAGAGCTCTTCTAAACAATATCTTTTTTGCCTCAAAAGGAAGTGGATGAAATTATAAAACAGCAGAAATGAACTAAAGACATGTTTCAAAAACTGAGTATGATAGCTTCCTTTAAAGTAGAGAAATATATCAGAACTAAACAGATCAAAATGAATACAATTTAAGCTTCACACCATCCGGAAGTACTCAAGTAATCAAGTGAAAGTCGCTCAGTCGTGACTCTTTGTGACCCTGTGGACTATACAGTCATGGAATTCTCTGGGCCATAATACTGGAGTGGGTAGCCTTTTCCTTCCGGAGAAGGCACTGGTGACCCACTCCAGTACTCTTGCCTGGAAAATCCCATGGGCGGAGGAGCCTGGTAGGCTGCAGTCCATGCGGTCGCAAAGAGTCGGACACGACTGAGCGACTTCACTTTCACTTTTAACTTTCATGCATTGGAGAAGGAAATGGCAACCCACTCCAGTGTTCTTGCCTGGAGAATCCCAGGGACAGGGGAGCCTGGTGGGCTGCCGTCTATGGGGTCACACAGAGTCAGACACGACTGAAGCAACTTAGCAGCAGCAGCAGCCTTTCCCTTCTCCAGGGGGATCTTCCCAACCCAGGGATCAAACCCAGGTCTCCTGCATTGCAGGTGGATTCTTTACCAGTTTAGCCACAAAGGAAGCCCAAGAATACTGGAGTGGGTAGCCTATCCTTTCTCCAGTGAATCTTCCCAATCCAGGAATCAAACCAGACTCTCCTGCATTTCAGATGGATTGTTTACCAATTGAGCTACTACTTACATAAACTTTATAAATAAACATATATATGTCAGGGGCCCCTGCTTACAAACTTTTTCTTCATGAAGGTATGCAATCAAAAAAGTTAAAAGTTTGGAGACCACAAACTAGTCCATGGTACTCTAAGAAACAGTAGCTTTTCAAGGTTAAACACATAGATTTGGTCAGGCAACCTGAGTTCAAACCAGCCTATGCTCTTTAAATCACTTGCTTACTTAGATGTATCTGTCAATATTTGTTCATAAAAAGACCAGGTATTTAAATAGAGGGCATTTAATTTGGGGAAGTAAGTGCAAAGGTGTTTGAAGGACTAAAAATTTCAAGACGAAATAGTGAGGTTAGGATTTGTAATACCAGAAAGTTGCTGACTTCTGTTGGGCCTAGAGAAACAAAGGAGGGGAAAGGTGTTAATGGAGACTAGGATGCAGTGGGACAGAGGACCCAGAAGGGAAGGGCTGTCCAGCCAGAGCAAGAACCATTCAGAAGCAGCCCCCCTGGGAGAGAGGGTACCACAAACGGAGGGAGACAGTGCTGCCACGGGCTGAACCCCTGCAGAGGAGTCTGGGAAGCTTAATTTACAGGGATTAGTCTTCCTACAAAACCAAGTGAAGCCAAGGAAGGGCAGAGAATGAACATGTGGTTTTATCCTTTTTAAGAGAAGAACAGTGTGGACTTCACAGGATTATTGTGTCACTAAGTGAGATTATGGAAAACCCTTAGTACAGTCTGACACATGCTAGTTCAGTTCAGTTCAGTCGCTCAGTCGTGTCCGACTCTTTGTGACCCCATGAATCGCAGCACGCCAGGCCTCCCTGTCCATCACCAACTCCCGAAGTTCACTCAGACTCACGTCCATCGAGTCCGTGATGCCATCCAGCCATCTCATCCTCGGTCGTCCTCTTCTCCTCCTGCCCCCAATCCCTCCCAGCATCAGATCAGCACTCAGCTTTCTTCACAGTCCAACTCTCACATCCATACATGACCACAGGAAAAACCATAGCCTTGACTAGACGGACCTTTGCTGGCAAAGTAATGTCTCTGCTTTTGAATATACTATCTAGGTTGGTCATAACTTTTCTTCCAAGGAGTAAGTGTCTTTTAATTTCATGGCTGCTAAGTGCTCAACAAATATTAACTAATATTTCACAGTTTGAACTTAAATAAGAACACTCTGTATACTTGAAATTGACATCTTTGGGATTCTAACATATCACCAATTCATTATAAGAAATATTAGTGCTGTAATTAGACTAGTGGGATTCTTCAGTAAAACTGATGTTGAAAGATAGTTGAACACCAATGTTATAGGCTGATTGTGGTATAATGGCAGAAAACGATAACTGAGACAAGTAAGTGGCAGAGTGCAGACGAGGGGACCAGAAGACCAGGATGCACAACCTAGCTCACGGTTACTCAGTTGTTGACTTTAGACTTAGGGCCTCAGAGATTTCACTGGTGAAATTAGTAGCCTGGACTAGATGACCTCTAATTTCTTCCCTTCGTTGCTATCCTCAGAAGGAACAGTACAGAGCACAGAAGCCCATTATTAAATTTGTTGATGAGAATGCCAACTACTCTTTTGGTTTTATTCTTTTTTCTTTTATTGTTGTTTTTCACTCAGTTAAGGGAAGATTTCATTGTAAACTCAAGCTGGCTTTCTTTGTCATGAATAAAAAGATCAAGAAATAGATTTCTTTATCTATATATTTATATATATGCAAGGAATCTATCATTAAAAGGCCATACAATAGTGTATCAGTTGCAGCAAACTTAAAGTAGTTAGAATCAATTTCATTCATGTCCAACTCAGTAAACACAAATTGCTTATCCAATAGCAAATAATTTAGATTCTGAAGAGAAAAGATCACCCCATATGCCTATTAACTGTCTTCAGAATTGATGTTAATCATTATGATCATCAGTAAGTCATGATCAATGCACAGTGTTTAATCCTGTGCAGCAGATGCTGTGTGCCGGGCCCAGAACAAAGCTTGGCTTCTGCTTTTTCAAGCTGAAGGGTTTACATGCCAGCAACTTACCAAAGTCACAACCGTTGAGCTGTAAATTACCCCCTTGGACTTTCTTTTCAGGATAGTTCCTTAAGAGAGATAGTCCCACGTTTGCATCAGTAGATTCAAGGAAAATATTCTTTTACATTTAGTGAAACTAAGTGCAATTTATATATTATGCCTCCTGTACAATAAAAAGTAATTGCTTTGAGGACGTTAAACAAATTCAAGCTCTAATTGTAGGTAGCTGATCATTAACATTTATATGCAAAAATATAAAAGCAATATTATATTGGTATTTTTAATATCTCATTTCACAAAAATTCTCAATTATTTCTTTAATTTCGCTTTTCTTCTTTCTCCTTTTATCCTTTCCACCTGACCCTGGAATTATCTGTAGTGTATACCAGCAATTTCTTTTCTGGGTCTGGTTTTCTCACTTTGTGATTCCTTATTTCTTATTGTTCTTATTGTCAAATTGGAAGTTGGAAATATGGATGTTCCAATTTCTGTCCAATTGGGAGCATTTCAGTTGCAAAGTCCATGCTACACCCAGGGCCATAGTGTTATGCTGTGTTCCATCATGTCTGACTCTTTGAGAGCCCATGGACTGTAGCTCACCAAGCTCCTCTGTCTGTGGGATTCTCCAGGTAAGAATACTGGAGTAGGTTGCCATTTCCTTCTTCAGAGGATCTTCCTGATCCAGGGATCAAACTTGCGTCTCCTGCATTGGCAGGAAGTTTCTTTACCACTAGGCCATAGTGTCCGTTACTAAATCTTGGATAAAGAGGATATGCTTACATGAGAGGGGAGGAGAGGAGGAAAACCAATGTGGAAAAACAACAGAAGCTGCTTTGTGGCAGGAGAGGAGGGTAAGCAATTGTCCCTATGTCTGGATTTGTGTCATTGGGCAAAATACAAAGAGTGACAACTGAAGTCACTTAAAAACGGGGAAGAGATAAACTTGTTAAAAGAAAAAGGAAAACTGGCCTGCTAAACTTAGTCTAACCAGCTTACCATTCTTTTTATTGCCCCTTCCCCCAGCTTGGTAAGTTTCTGCCTCACCTGGGAGCCAAATAAGTTCTCATATTTTTGTTGTTGTTATTGTTTGTGTGTGTCCTAAGCTGTTTCAGTTGTGTCCAACTCTGTGCAACCCTATGGAGTGTAGCCCACCAGGCTTCTCTGTCCATAGGATTCTCCAGTCAAGAATACTGGAGTGGGTTGCCATGCTCTTCTCCAGGGGATCTTCCTGAGCCAGGGATTGAACCCATGTCCCTTACATAGACTGCATAGGCAGGCGGGTTCTTACCACTAGCATTTTGTTTTGTTTTTTGCTTTGTAGATGCTGCTTGGAGTAGAAAATATTCTTTGAACCAAGAGTAAAGAAGGCTTGACCTGTCCTTTGGGAAAAACATGTGGTCCCAATCACCGTAATTATGTTTGCAGAGGAGAAATATGGGAAACAAATCACCTGGGTGGATGGACGCTGTCCTGAGAATGAGGAGCTCTTATAACGCCCAAGACTCTCAGCTCTATGACTGAGGTTTCAACTGCCGAGGGCACAGGTAGCTACTGGGGATCTTCCACTATGGGAATTCCTACTGACTCCTAGAACCACCCAAAAAGATGCATTGAGGTTGAGAGTGAGGCTTGGGAATTGAGAAGCTGAATCTAAAATGGGATTTCTGAACTGGTCCAAGATCCACATTTTTAGAACAATTCCCCAGTAGCTACTTTGAAAGACGGCCTTTAGTATGAAGCCTAGGATATGCGTACTCCATTATCGGCACAGTCTAGGCAGTCAATTCTGACAATGATCTTGTTTATTATGGTGGTAACCCATGGACGAAGGGGCCTGGCAGGCTGCAGTCCATGGGGTTGCTAAGAGTCAGGCACGACTGAACGACTTCACTTTCACTTTTCACTTTCATGCATTGGAGAAGGAAATGGCAACCCACTCCAGTGTTCTTGCCTGGAGAATCCCAGGGATGGAGGAGCCTGGTAGGCTGCCGTCTATGGGGTCACACAGTGTCGGACACGACTGAAGCGACTTAGCAGCAGTAGCAGCAGCAGGTGACTAGCTCTCAGATGGGAGCTGCCTCAGGGCAGCAGAGAGTAACAATAGCTGTGGGCTGCTTTTCCATCCATTGACTCATAGGCAGAAAGAATCTGTCCTTTCCATTCTCGTTTAGCAACTCAGAACCTGGAGCTTTTGTACTTCTGCAGCCTAGCTGCATCGGTCTCCTCTCTCTCCTCCAGTGAACCCCTGCCCTCCTCTCACTGAACGGTCATGTTTACAATCTCCCTTTTTTCTCCATTCATTTTATACTTTGTGTTATATATTTATTAATTTATTAATTGCTTCCAGACTTCAGCTTTATTGTTATTAACTATTGTGCATTTTAATGGTATTTAGTTCCCTCATTGCTGGTATTTATTGCTTTGCCATCAACTCCCTATTCCCAGCTGTTGTTTTGAACTAGTGTTATATATTATTATGTTTCTTCATTGCCTCTTCTCTCTGTCACAGCTGACTGCTTTTTTACCTCTCCCTCTGCAGACTTCCCTACTGTTCTCCGAGTTGCTCCGAATACTCTGTTGTGCCTTCCTCCATTCACTGCCCTTCCAATAAAATGCACCATATTCTTCGATTCCCCTTTACTTCTTCTCTAATAGCTTTCTCTGTTGCCTTGGGAGCATTTTATGGTGCGTTTATTCCCTAGAGCACGGCCAGAGTCCCTCTCCTCCGGTCTCCCCGACCTTTCTGATTCAATTCCAGTCTCCGCCACAACCTTCTCATCAACAGTTCCCAGCTCGCCCTCTCCCTGGGCTGCCATTGCAGCCTTCTCCCTTCTGCTCTGGACTCGGGTTTCTGCTCTGGTTTTCACCTCACCGATTGCCATCCCTTCCACATTTTCTGAACTTATCGATCTTCATTAAAGTGCTTCATCCAGCCTAGGCTTGTATTCTAAATACATAATATTGCTTCCCCCTAAACAAAAACTAAAGCTCCAATGCTTTAGCCTTCTGATGTGAAGAGTCAACTCTTTGGAAAAGACCCTAATCCTGGGAAAGATTGAGGGCAGAAGAAAGGGGTGACAGAGGATGAGATGGTTGAATGGCATCACCGACTCGATGGACATGAGTTTGAGCAAACTCCAGGAGATAGTGGAGGACAGGGAGGCGTGGCGTGCTGCAGTCCGTGCAGTCTCAAAGAGTCAAACAGGACTTAGCAACTGAATGACAACAACAAACAAAAAAATTCCCTACACGTATTTTTCCCTCTAGAATTATATACTGATATTTGTTGAGGATTAAAGACAAATGTGATATCTCTTTTAATTTCAGCAAGGACAACAGTAGCTCTGTGAGGGAGGTGTTACTCCTGATGCAGAACCTGAGCCTGAGGAGGTGAAATATTTGTCCTCTCCTGTGTGTTAGCAAGTGGTGGCTGCAGTGTCCACCAGCTCTGACTCCAGAACACGAGCTCTCCACCAGCCTCTGCCGTGCCCACCATGATAGCTGTCTGGATTGAGTGAAGCCAGCCTCTCCATTTCCCGGGACCCATCACTAGCAACTTCCCTGTCCTAATGAAGGAGTCGAACTCTCATTTTCTATAGCACGTTAGCTGGCATTTTCTCTCTTTACGCTGCTCTGTTAAGAATATCCCATCTGTTCTTTCTCCTCCGCGGGGAGGAGGGCTGTCTGGCAGTAGACAATAGGTGCAGATGCAGGCGGCAGGTGGCCCAGGGAGTCTATCACGAGCAGCAGGAAGACACAGGCTGGCGATCAGGCACGTCTATGAAAGGACCTAGGGATACGAAGACCCGGTCCCGAAGGATCTGGGGCACCAGGCTGGGAGCTAAAGGGGAAAGTCAGGCAGTGGATAAGACATTGATGTTGATATTAGAACTCGGGCACCAGGTGGCTTTATACACAAAGGTTGAGGCAAAGCCCAGGAACATGGACTCAGTCCAAGGGCAGGCTGACCTGAGGTGGAGCTGTCATCTGGGACTGGCTCTGTCCCAGAGTCGGGGGCAGGTAAGGCTCTCCTGGAGGTTGTGACCCTGGTGTGGTGTGATGAGGCCTCGGAAGGTGGTATCAGGCAGGGAGAAGTGGGTTTGGATATGTTGTTTTTGTATAGTTGCTAAGTCATGTCTGACTCTTTTATGACCCCATGGGCTATAACTCGCCAGGCTCCTCTGTCCATGGGATTTTCCAGGCAAGAGCTGGAATGGGTTGCCATATCCTTCTCCAGGGGATCTTCCCAACCCAGGGATCAAACCTGGATCTCCTGAATTGTAGGAAGATTCTTTACCAACCAAGCTGCCTGGAAAGCTTGGTTTGGATATGAGAGATGCTCTAAAAATTGGACATGACACGATAAATAAATGTATCTTACATCATTCCCGAGGAATCCCTGATTGGACTCAAAGTTTTATCTTTACTTTCCTATCAATGAGCCAAAAGCTCAAATTGGTTTATTTAAAGACCTGTTAAAAGTGTTGGTTTGGATCAACCCATATTCTTGCTTGAGGTATGTAATGAGTTTTAAATACCTAGATAGCTTCTAAGAGTGGTACTCCATCAACAGGTTAAATAACCAGGCTCTTGGGTGCCTATTACAGAAAACATTTAGTTTCTTGACATGGCAGAAATCATTTTCCAGTAGTGGTGAAAAATTACACTCTATGGTTCATGCTTCTTATGGTTCCCTTTGGTCAAGTGCCTGCTAGAATTCGATATTTAGTCTGTGGCCGTGAGACTCAAACCCTTCTTGATCCATGCACCTTGATAAGGTTTTTCTTTTTTTCCCCCCTGATTTACCACAGTACTTTTTTTTCTCAAATATGGTGGAGTGAAAGTGAAAGTGAAGTCGCTCAGTCATGTCCGACTCTTTGCGACCCGTGGACTATAGCCCACCAAGCTCCTCCATCCATGGGATTCTCCAGGCAAGAATACTGGAGTGGGTTGCCATTTCCTTCATCCAGGGGATCTTCCCGACCCAGGGATCGAATCCAGGTCTCCCACATTGCAGGCAGACGCTTTTAACCTCTGCACCACCAGGCAAGCCCTTGAGTATGGTGGAAGTTAACAGCAAATATCGACAGAAAACGGCCTTCCAAGTGGTGCAGCGGTAAAGAATCCATCTATCAATGTAGGTGACACAGGTTCAATCCCTGGGTAAGGAAGATCCCCTGGAGGGGGGCATGGCAACCCACTCCAGTATTCTTGCCTGAAGAATCCCACAGACAGAGGAGCCTGCTGGGTTACAGTCCATAGCATTGCAAAGAGTCAGACACGACTGAAACGACTGAGCATACACCCACAGGAAATGGATGCTGTTAGGTCCTGTGTCCACGACCAGGGGTCCAGCCCGCCCCTTCCTGCTGCAGAGTTGGCTGCTAACAGCTGCTGTCTCCCTTTTGGAAGAGTTGCGTGTGTTCCCTCCTCAGTCTCCATGCACCCTGCAGCCAAAGACTGACTGGTAAGGGGCATAGAAGACTTGAGATGGCACTAATCTGTAGCTCAAGTCCTGCCCCAGACCTCCCTGTGGGATTAGACTTCCCTCCATGCACTTTCCCCGGAAGGTTCTCTGCCTGTCAACCGTGAGCAATTCACATCCCCACCTCCATTTTTTTTGCTTTGAAAACTCAAGGCAGTTGGACAGAAATGGTAGAGGCAGGAGAATTTGCATGCCAACCTCTCTAGAGATCTCAATTTGTCCAAGTTCATGCCAAAGTCACACAAACCTGACTTGAAGTCACTATGGCTTGATCTGAGGTCCCTTCAGGCGGGTAGATTGAAATTTATTCACTCTTAGTTCCATCAGTTTAAGTTTTGAAAAGACTTGATAAATAGTGATTATTTTACAAGGAGGGCTAATAAAGAAGTGATAAGAATAACAGCTATCATCATTAAGAACCTAATGTGTATGGGTGCCAGGCAGTGCGTTAGGCAATTTATCTCCATTGTTGGTGGTGGTTGTTTTAACTGCTAAGTCGTGTCTGACTCTTTTGTGACCCCATGGACTGTAGCCCAAGAGGCTCCTCTGTCCATGGAATTCTCCAGGGAAGAATACTGGAGTGGGTTACCATTTCCTCCTCCAGGAGATCTTGCTGATCCAGGGATCAAACCAGCGACTCCTGCTTGGCAGGTGGATTCTCTACCACTGAGCCGCTAGAGAAGCCAATCTAGCTCCATAATTCCTTTAACTCCTAAAATAACCTTGCTAGGTAAGTGTGCTGGGGGCTGCTGCTATCCCACCAGGATGCCCAGCCTACTAGGCACAGTTACAGAATTAGAATGAAGCATCCAGTGAATGACCACATTTCCCAACCTCCTTCCAGGTGAGTGGGACCTGATGCTAATGTTCATCTCATGCTGGCTCTTCCCTTTCTGCAAGGAAGCCCCCCATGAAGATGAAGATAATGCTCTAGGGAATCACAGAGAACCATGCTGGGGAGAATCTCACTTTCTGCTCTATGTGTTTGAGGAACAGTATTTTTTAATATAAGATGAAGTTTAAACCATGTGATTTGGGGATTTCTTTATTACAGTAGTTTGCTCTTACTCTCTAACTGATAGAGTAAATGTTATTATCTCCAGTTAATAAACTAAGATACTGAGGCACAGAGAAGACAGATAAGTTTCCCCTACAGCAATATCACCAAAGTGGAGATTTGAACCCAAGTGTTTCTGCTCAAGGGCTTCCGTGGTGGCTCAGACAGTTATCAATCTGCCTGCAATGCAGGAGACCTGGGTTCCATCCCTGAATCAGGAGGATCCCCTGGAGAAGGAAATGGCAACCTACTCCAGTACTCTTGCTGGAGAATTTCATGCATCGAGGAGCCTGGCAGGCTAAGAGGCCATTGAGAATTAGTTTGTCCCACAGTTTCAGTTTCCTAGTAAATGAAGCCTAGAAAGTCTAGTAAGGCAAAGGGCCAGAGAAAGTCTTAAATGAAGGTGATCTCACTGGGAGATTCTGAGAAGCTGGGTGACAGGGCTCTATGACCCTGAGGCATTGCCTTGGGCTGGGTGCCCAGAGTGAGCACTGGGGTTACTTGGGGAGGAGGGACTTTCTGTACAGAGTGTAGCCTGTAAGACACTCTGAAGCAGCACTTCTCAAACCCTGAAGGGCCTATCAGTCACTGCAGGGCTTTGTTGAAATGCAGACTCCAATGCAGGAGGCCTGGGCTGAGGCCTGAGACTCTGTTCTCATATGCTGTCAGGGATGCCCATGCCGCTGCTCTGGACACTACACTTTGAGTAATGACCATTTGTGAGGTTTTCTGTTTCAAGACTGAGCACCTTAGAGTTGAAAAGGAAATGGTAACATGCTCCAGTACTCTTGCCTGGAAAACTCCATGAATAGAGGAGCCTGGCAGGCTAGAGTCCATGGGGTCTCAGAGTCAGACACGAGTGAGCACACATATATCATCATCATTTTGGAGTTCAAAGATCAGTTTCCCAAGAGAGCTCCTGGTATTTAAATTCACCTGCCCTCTCTATTACTGCTTCCCTGGTTGCTCAGTGGTAAAGTGCAATGCAGGAGACATGGGTTCAATCCCTGGTTTGGGAAGATCCCCTGGAGAAAGAAATGGCTAACCACTCCAGTATTCTTGCCTGGGAAATCCCATGGGCTGAGGAGCCCAGCAGACTACAGTCTGTGGGGTCGCAAAGAGTTGGACACAGCTTAGCAACTGAGCATGTATGAGCACGTCTATTAACACTTTAAATTACAAAACTCCAATTCCCAGAGTACCTTTCAGAGAAGTGCCTGACCATTAGGATGCCTGGATTGTACCTTCTGTCCAATTCAAATCACTGGCTATGTGGAGTTTGCCAGTACGGGTCTGCCGGTGATAGGATTTTATAGTCATGAGATGCCGTGGTATGCTATAGATCAAAATATTTTTCACTTGTTTGACTCTAATCTATGGGGAAGGGGTGAAATGGCCAATTGATTATAATTCAGAATATAAAAAGATCAAAGTCTTACAGCACATAGCAACAATGCTGTCCACAGAAAAGGAGCAAGAACTCACGGGAAAATGTTCATGTAATATATGAGGCATTAAAAATTCTGTTACATTATTCTTGCCACCAAGATTGTAATGAAAATGGGAAACAGCACCAACTTAACCCATTCTCATTACAATCGTTAGATTGTAATCTCATGTTCTCCCCTCAAGAGAATGCTAAATGAGATTTTAAACAAAAGAGAGGACAGAGAAGTATGGAGAATAAAGAGCAAATAGAAATTGGAAAGTTAAAAAAAAGTGATGCAAGATAGACTTCCCTGTGTTCGTTTGAGGCTTTCTCTTTACTTTAGAAACAAGAACAGAGCATTGCAGAGACCAATTTAAGCCTATGTGGAAAATCCATAACAGCCCAAATCCAGTAACTATTTAGAACAAAGAGGAAGATTACAGGCACAAATTTGCTCTTACCATTTAATAGCTGAGTTCACTTTAGAGAAAAAACAAAGAAACATAAAATTACCAAAAGAGAGAGAGAGAGAACACAAAAAAAGATAACAGCTACAAAACTATGAGAGAACGAACCTTATTAATGTAATCATCTGCATATAGCTGCATTTTGGACGCTCTCTTCACGAGGAATGTGAGCATGCTTAGATCATATTTATATACTTGCTTTACCTGCTTTTGTGTTGCTTATGGGAATGAAGGCTCTTTGAAAGTAACATGTGAAAATGTATATAGTATGCATGGAAAACAGTATGAAAGTCACACCTTTTAGGATTTATGGAAAACCTTGGTATTCTGGATATACTGGTGAATTTTTCAGAGAAAGCAATATATACCAATTAACTCTACAAACATTTTTTGAGTACTTTTTAAGTCAGAAATGTTATGATGGTTAATATAAGGGGTCTAGTCATTCATTACTTAATGTATAAAATATTTGTATATCAACTACTATGGCCCAGACACTGGAGCTGAGGAAAGAGTGAGAAAGAAGATTCCTTTATTATATCTAATTGAGTGGTAGAGTGAGACATTATACAAATAAACAAGTAAATTGATGTAGAGCCGCAAGCTGTTGTAAGAAATGGAAATGAAAATGACAAGGTGATAGGACAGAGTGGGAAGATCTAATTAAAGCGAGTAGGAAGGAAAGGTTTCTCTAAGAAAGTGACCTTTAAGGAGGAGTTAGCAAGCCAAGTGAGAGTGGAAAGAAGAGTGTTCTTGGTTATCGCTGTTTAGTCTCTAATTGTGTCCAGCTCTTCGTGACTCCATTGTCTGTAGCCTGCCAGGCTCCTCTGTGCACGGAATTCTCCAGGTAAGAATCCTGGAGTGGGTTGCCATTTCCTTCTCCAGTGTTCCTGGTGGAGAAGAATGACCAGTTATCAGTCTCCTCCGTAGAGGAGATAGATGGGTGGACCACAAGGTCTCTTAGGAAACGGGGTCTACTCCAGGTGTTCCCAAACAGGGAACTTCACCTGAGAAGTGGGTTTCAAGTATTTGGAAGCATTAGGAAACCTTAGAGGCAATGGGGCTTCAACCCCTAGGTTCACCGCTTTCATCTCTGGGACGGGGGCATTATAGGGGGAGTAGTAATCCTGGAGCTATTCTTGGGAGAACTGAGGGGAAGTCATCTAGGTGGGGGCAGAAGCCCTCAGGGCGGCTGGGTCACTGCTGCCAATGCCACATGAAAGCAGGAAGGGACAGAGGGGAGATATCCTGGCCTTTCTCTCGTTTCTTCTCTCTGCGCTTCAGCAAGTGCCTCTCCCTGGCCAAACTTTGCTGGCAGTCAGTTGGCAGTGGGAACAAAGCAAATGTAGCTTGCAAAGGGGAGGAGAGGTGGGGAGTGAATCTGTGAAGTAAATACCAAAACCCTCTCAATATGCAATATGTAAAGCGGTGATAACCACTATGAAAAAATGTACAGCAGGTAAAAGGGGATGGAGAAAGGCTGGGTGTTGGTGGACCCAGTTTTGCACACAGAAGACTTGGAGACCACTCGGAGCTGGAGAACAGGTATGGAAGAGAACTGAGTGAACGCAGGGACTGGGGGAGCCATGCTTCTATCTGGGAGAAGGTTTTCTAGGCAGAGAGAAATGAAGGCAGTAACCCTGAAGCAGGCGCTTGCTGGTGAGTTTGAGGAAGAGCAGAGTAGGCAGTGTGGCTGAAGCCTTGTGAGCCATGGGGTAAGAAGACAACATGAGAAAAAAACAGGAGAGTAAGGCTGGGCAGATCGCATGGGACTGTTGAAGTATGGTGAGAATTTTATTCATTTTTAACTGAGTGAAGTGGAAAGCCACTTGGAGATTTTTGAGCAGAGGAATGTCTTGACCCGATTCAAGTTTTTAAAGAATTGACTTGGCTGTGACACGGCAGAGCAGGAGAAGCAGGAAGAACAATTAGGAGCAGCAGTATGTTGGCAAATACTTAACAACTGGTCCCCCTACCCCGTACCCTCCCCCCAAAAAAACACCAAGTAGATCAAATATCATTCCAAATTATTGCAAGAGATGGAAAGGAAAAAATCCAGGAAATAAGAGAAAGACAAAGAGGGGAAATCTATTGCGGGCAGGTGGGAGGGAGAGGCCTCTCAGTGGACTTGACATTTAAAGAGAGACCGGACAAGCCAGGTGCACATCACAGGTCATCAAGTCTCTTTCCCTGGGTTCGAGTGGGACCATCTGTCAGCAAGTCCAGATGTTGGAGAAAATGTACTTAAGAAAATAAACAAACATCCACTAGGGAGAATGTATTCCTCTGTTTTCTTTGGTAACATATTCCAGTGTTTACTATGTTCTCAGAGGATTTATCTTTGTGTCTAACTGGAATCTACCCTCCTGTACTTGAAGCCGTTTCCTTATTCCGAGTGGAGGACGGAGAGTAGTTCACTAAGCCCTGAATTTGGTCTCATTAAGTTGTCCACACGCAGTGCTTGGGGCTGAGCCTTGGTGTAGCTGAACTGTTCTCCCTGCCACGTTAGTCCTTGATGACTGATCCCTTGTTCTGGCGAAGTTAGGAAGAATATTGACAAACCTGAATGATGTTGCGAGTCACGTGAGCTATTGCACCCGCCTGTTCAGAATTACTGATAGCCTCTGGATACCAGCACTAAATAAGATGCAGAATGAGACACAAAGGGACCTGCCCTGAGGGTTTTGCAATTCCCACTGTCGAAGCCCAAGGATTCCTGAAGCGAATGGAAGGAAATGAGAAGAAAAAGCAGCTGAAACAGTTCATTGAACCTGTTCTGAGTTTATATGTTGTGTTGTTTTGACAGCTTTTATAAGCGTGTTGCATGGATATGGTAATGGAGAAACAAGATGGAAATTGAACAGGCACATAAATACAGAAAAATTACCAACACAATACATATACACGCAATTATACAATTATATCAATGCAATGTTGTATTTCAGGAACACTTCTGCTCTATTTACTGTTTTTCAGGTAAAGAATACGGTTTTACATGAGAGAGACTTTGAAGGGATAATGAGTAAATCTAGGAGGAGAATGCTAATGTTGAGAGCATGTGGTGGTAATTCATAAGAAAGGAGAAAGGTCTAGGCCAATAATATAAATGTGTAACACTGGTAATGCAAGTGTGGCACTAGGCCAGAAAAGGGGAAAAAAAGAATTCAGAAAGAACAGCCTTGGGAAATGATCAAGGTTGTGAATAGAGAAACAATAATACTGAGTTTCAGTCCCTGGGTCAGCAAGATTCCCTGGAGAAGGAATGGCAACCCATTCCTGTATTCTTGCCTGGAGAATCCCGTGGACAGAGGAGCCTGGTGGACTACAGTCCACGGAGTTGAAATGAACTGGACATGACTGAGCAACTAACAACAATGCTTGGTAGTGCTAGATGGCTTTACTACAGAGATATTTTGTGGACGGCAATTGGTTTGTGCCCATTTTACAGGTCCAAACAAGAACTTACTATTTATTAACTATCTCATTGTCTTATTTCTTGGTCCTGTGTCATATATGTATTTATGTATATGTGTATATATATATATACATATTCATATATATGTTTTTTGAATGTTGACTTTCTAGTATTACTAACAAAGACCAGTACAGAAACTGGGCAAATGCTCCAGGGTAACTTTTTACACTTGTGATGCACTATAATATCATCTATCCTAGAGGAGAGAGAAGGAAAGTTTACTAACGGTCTTTAACATTATACTGAAGACTTTTATACAAAGAGTGGTGATTATATTTTGTTTAAGTACACATAACAATATTATTGAAGACACAGCCACACACAAACTCTTAATAAATGTGCTGCATCAAAATATTATTGGCATTATGGGTAGTTCAGTCTTGGAGTAGACTACTAAAGAAGGCTGTGGAAAGAGTTTTTGGAGATCTTCAGATGTGATTCCAAAATTGAGTATGAAAATAAGACAGATATGTAGAAGAAGTAAGGTTTTTTACTCCTTAGACATGAATTTTTTTGACCTTGACAACAAACCAGACTCTTCAGTTTCTATGAGTTATTCCTTTCTCATCAGTATCTTTTTTTTTTTTTGCCCGAAGATCCCCAAGCAGTCATTTTATTTTTATAAACAAAGCAGCTTTTTGAAAATGCAAGCCTCCATTTGTACACTCAGGTATGTCTCTCCATATGCTGAGCCCATTCCAGTGCCAGCATGCTTGGTAGTTACCATGTGCCCTAATTACGTGTCTCCTACCAACTCTTTATCCCTTAGGTCTCAGATCAACTGTCACTTCCTCAGGGAAGTCTTTCTGTTAATTAGATGCTCCCTACCCCAATCCCCATTATACTTTTTCAGAAAATCCACTGTTTTGTTTTTTTTTTTAAACTTCTACTGCATGTTTATTTTTTGTGTTTATTTGTTTATCATCTTTCTCCCCCACAGACTGTGAGATACATTAGAATAGACGCCATGGGGCTTCCCAGGTGACACTCTTGATAAAGAATCCGCCTGCCAATATAGGAGATGCGGGTTTGATCCTTGGGTTGGGAAAATGCCCTAGAGTAGGAAGTGGCAACCCACTCCAGTATTCTTGCCTGGAAAATTTCATGGACAGAGGAGACTAGTGGGCTTTAATCCGTGGGGTCGCAAAGTTTCCGACACGGCTGAGCACACTCAACACCTTCAAACACACACACTTGTCTCTTACGCCCCTGCCACATAGTACATGCTTAAGAATGAGGCCAGACTTGTATCAGACACTCAATAAATATTTGTTGAATGACTGAATATAACTATTGTTGATATTAATGAGAATAACTGGTGCTATAAGGAAGACCAAAGATAGAAGTGTTGACTCAATCCCTTCTTGCTGTTTAGTCACTAAGTCATCTGACTCTTTGTGACCCCATGGACTACGGCATGGCAAGACTCCCTGTCCCTCGCTATCTTCCAGAGTTTGCCCAAGTTCATGTCCTTTGAGTTGGTCATTAGGTCATACCTGAATGGCCTAGTGGTTTTCCCTACTTTCTTTAGTTTAAGCCTGAATTTTGCAATAAGGAGCTGATGATCTGAGCCACAATCAGCTCCTGGTCTTGTTTTTGCTGACTGTACAGAGCTTCTCCATCTTCGGCTGCAAAGAGTGTAATCAATCTGATTTCGGTACTGTTTGATGATGTCCATGTGTAGAGCTGTCACTTGTGTTGTTGGAAAAGGGTGTTTGCTACGACCAGTGTGTTCTCTTGGAAAAACTCCATTAGCCTTTGCCTTGCTTCATTTTGTACTTCAAGGTCAAATTTGCCTGTTACTCCAGGTATTTCTTGCCTTCCTACCTTTGCATTCCAATCCTCTATGATGAAAAGGACAACTCTTTTTTTGGTGCTAGTTTTAGAAGATCTTGTGGGTCTTCATAAAACTGGTCAACTTCAGCTTCTTCGGCATCAGTGGTTGGGGCATAGACTTGGATTATTGTGATGTTGAATGGTTTCCCTTGGAAATGAACTGAGATCATTCTGTCATTTTTGAGATTGCACCCAAGTACTGCATTTTGGACTCTCTTGTTGATTATGAGGGCTACTCCATTTCTTCTAAGGGATTCTTGCCTACAGTAGTAGATATCATGGTCATCTGAAATTAAATGTACCCATTCCCATCCATTTTAGTCCACTGATTCCTAAGATGTTGATATTTACTTTTGCCATCTCCTGCTTGACCACATCCAATTTACCTTGATTCATGGACGTAACATTCCAGGTTCCTATGCAATATCGTTCTTTATAGCATCATATTTTACAGGCACATCCACACCTGAGCATCATTTCCACTTTGGTCCAGCCACTTCATTCTTTCTGGAGCTATTATTTATTGCCCTCTAGTTTTCCCCAGTAGCACATGGGACACCTTACAATCTGGAGGGGTTCATCTTTCGGTGTCATATCTTTTTGCCTTTTTATACTGTTCAAGGGGTTCTCACAGCAAGAATAGTGGAATGGTTTACCATTCGCTCCTCCAGTGGACCACATTTTGTCAGAACTCTCCACTCTGACCTATCCATTCTTGAGTGGCCCGGTACAGCTTGGCTCATAGCTTTGCTGAGTTACACAAGCTCCTTTGCCATGACAAGGCAGTAATACATGAAGGGGGACTCAAGCCCTAAAACCCCTTGAATGCAAGAGTAAGGACCTTTACATACAATTTGCTAGAAAAAAATAATAATACCTTTTCATAAACATAAAATTACTTATCTAAATATTATGCTCGAGAGCCATATGAGGACTGAATTCACATTCTTAAGGCAGTGAATTTTTCTCAAATCAGTTTTCCTTTCTCCCGTTTTTCTTTGAGTTTGGTTGCCTAGGCTGTGATATAACTGAAAAACTCAATCTGGCAGATCTAGTAATTTACAATGTCTTTTTTCCTACTCTGTATTTTCCATTCACTTTATTGCCCAAGATGAATTGTTATTTGTTCTTTTATTTGGACAGTTCGAAGTGGCCACCCTTACTAGCTCCTGAAGATTATTTAATGTAGCCATTCCACACTATCTTATTACCCTATGGAGTCTTTGGTTCACCTTTCATTCTTCAAGGTTGGCGAGCAATGCATGGGTGTGGAGGGCTTGTAGACTTGACTAGTGGATTCTGTTCTAGTTGTTGAGTAACAGAAGCCTCTCTGCTCTCAGATGCTCTTTATTTAGATGAGTGAGTCCAAGAGGCTGCCTTCAGGCCTGGAGTATTGTTATTCTGAGGATTGAGGTTTTAGGGCTCTACGCAAAGATTGAGGAAGAAGGGAGGAGTGCACCTTGTACTTCATGCTTCTGACAATACCCTAGAAACCTCTTCATATTTCTCTGTGATTCCGATTAAAAGGAATGACAAGCAAAGCAAATAGGAGTGGTTGTGTGTATGTTTGTGTTTGAGGTGCAGAGGTCTTCTGAAGATTGGAGGTGATGAGGGGCTCTGTGGTCAACAGCCTAATATTGGCATTAGACACCTTTCTGGGTGAACTTCTTGGTCCTTATTAGAGGACCTGCTATATAAATGGCTGCCCCATAAACTATTATTGAAAGAATAAGTGACAATAGGTCTATGATCATGAAAGTTGTAGAACCAGAGGCACCATGGTTGGAAAAGATGTTGGAAATAGTCTAAACCAGAACATAAAGAGATTTGATCTCAGAGAGATTAAAGTTGACCATAGTTAACAGTTAGTTATGTGCAGAATTCTGATTAAATAATAGAGTTGGAATTTTTAAGGAAAGATTTGAGAAATCATTCAGCAAGTTTGAGCAATTTAAGATGGGGGATTCTGACCACATGAACTCTCTCCTTTCTAGTCTCCCTTTGCTCACACTTGTAAATTGTTTGTTCTAAATTACTTAGAAACTGTTTCAACATCCATCTCACATGTTTGTGTAGACATATCCGTAAAGACTTATATAAACAGTATTATTATCATAACTATTCTTATCATTGGCTGTTTCATTTCTTATCATCTTCCTTGTGGTTCATTGAGGGTCTTCCGAGGGCTATAATAGAGCTTGAAAAAAATAAGAATTGTACTTGTAGATATTTATTTTCATTGTATTATTTAGAACTCTATCCCAGGGAATCCTGCTAATTCCCAGTTCACTAATCCACAAAAAACCTTAAATTCTCACCCTGCTCCTCTGTAAGCTTTAATAGCAACAAGATGGAGTGAAGAATCTTATTACTAAAACTTCATTACTCGTATAAAATATTCGTGAGCTCTCCTATGCTGTGGTGTATGATCATAAATAATTAAAGCGGAGCTACACTTGTCAGAAGAACTGAAGCAAAGATGTATGCCTCTGTTTGCAGACACTGTATAGGCAATGACTTCCTCATTAATGCAGCAATTCACTAAGGATTGCCGTAGTTAATGGGAATTAGCAAAGTGCTAGTATGCCCATATTCATCTTTCGAGAGGCTATCCAATATTCAAAGTAATAGGCCTTTTGAATGATACTTACTGAAATTATCCCATTCTTAAGTTCCTTTTCAAATTAAAACCTCAGGAGTCACATTTTCCAAGGTGTCACTAGGAAGTTCTATAACTTCCTATAGGGGTTAAACAATTTTAGAGGATATAAGAGTTTTTGAGTCCAGTTTTCCCCGGATTCCTTGCCTTCTTTCACTCTTATGAAGAGTGATGATCGTTATAAAATTACTTCAGTTTTGCACTGCTCTTTAGACTAAGAGGCTGCTTACCAGTTCACATAACTGTACTCTGCTAAAAAACCCAGAAGATGTTTATTAAAATTTGATCAAACTAAGCAGAGTGGGTGAGCACTTGTACAACAGAAAAAAATAGTGATCAGTATTCTTCAAATTAAATCAAAATGATGACCCATTTCTAGAAAGTTTACTTCATTCATTCATTCACTCAACAAATATCCATTGAATATTTACTCTGTGCTAGGAAGACACAGAGTAACTGTGTAAGACACTGTAGGCCAGGTTCCTACTCTGAAGGAATTTACAGTTTAGCAGATACAAGTATTATCTTCAACTTCTTTTATTTTACTGTTATTAAGTTACAAGGCAATTTCATGCATTTCAACCTAATACAAAGAAAACACCTTACAGGAATCCATAGTAAGAAAGTGAATATAGTTTCAGGATCAGACAACTGGCCCCTTGAGGAAATGATATTTGAGTTGGTAGGAGTAGGAATAAGTAGATGAAGCAGGAAATGACCCAGTGGTGGCAATAGGATGTGTTAAAGCTCAGAAGGAAGTGAGAACCCGACTGTGTTGGAAACACTAGTTTGGAGTACAGACAGGAGAAGGAATGAGAGGAGTGTGGAGAGAGAGGCAAGGTCAGATGGAGGAGGGATGTGTAAGTCATGTTGTTCAAAATGCATTATGAGCCAGGAAACAGTTTGGAGCAAGAAAGAAACCTGATCAGATATGCACTGTTGAAAGTCACTCTTCAGTTCAGTCACTCAGTTGTGTCCAACTCTTTGTGACCCCATGGACTGTAGTTTGCCAGGCTTCCCTGTCCATCACCAACTCATAGAGCTTGCTCAAACTTAAGTCCATTGAGTTGGTGATGCCATCCAACCATCTCATCTTCTGTAGTCCCCTTCTCCTCCTGCCTTCAGTCATTCCTAGCATCAGGATCTTTTCTAAGGAGTCAGTTCTTTGCATCAGGTGGCCAAAGTATTTGAGTTTCAGCTTCAGCATCAGTCCTTCCAATGAATATTCAAGTCTGATTTCCTTTAGGATTGACTGGTTTGACCTCCTTGTGAACTCCATGAGGACCCCGTGAACAGTATGAAGTCACTCTTACTGCAGTTTAAAAAGGGATGAGAGAAAGGCAGGTTTGGAGGAAGTGTGAGTAGATAAGGGGCTGGATGATGGTGCAAGTTTAGTCAAAACTGGTCACAGTGAGGATGGAGAGAGCAAAGAATATTTGAGAGATAGAATTGACAGGACCTGGTCACCCAGTGAGCATGCACAGTAAAAGTAAGGAGTAAGGAGTTGAGGAGGAACCATGGGTTCCTGGTTTAATGGTGATGCCATTTATGGAGATAAGGAACTCGGAAGGAGGAGTAGCTGGGGGGCATGATTGAGATGTTGAATACAGATTTGAAAGTTTTAAACATTATTTAATTCTCGGGGCTTCTTGGGAGACACCGAAGTAGTGAAGTCTAGTAGCATTAGTTACATAGGTTTGGAACTCAGGAAAAGAGAATGGTCTGGACAGGAGGTGAAGATTTAAGAGTCAGCTATAACTAGATGGCAATTGAAGCTAGGAGAGCCGATCAGACTTCCCAGTGGGAATATAAAATGTGAGCAGAGAAGGAACAGATGGAAGAAAAAGAGGCTATCTTTGGGGAAGGAGAGAAACTGGGGTGGAGTAGAGGCAGGAATTTGGTGTCAGAAAACAGATGAAATTCAGCAGTTTGAAATATAAAAGCTAAAGCTGCCAAGAGCTTATGAAAATAAGGACTGATATTATAAATTATAATATTTAGTAGTAGAGTTAGATATGAAATGTGTGGCTGACTCAGAGAAAAAGAAATTCATTAGAACCCAATTCTGATTATAGGTCAACAAAAATGTTACGATAGATTTAATTTTGACAATTTTCCAATTTCTCTTACCATTTTTTTTTTTATTAATATCTAAGTCCTGAGTCATATAATTGACTGGATGATAACAAATCATGCAGCCAGAAATCATTCACTACCTATGTTTGCTTTCCAGTCAATGCTGTCTTCAGTTTGGTAGGCTGTAGAATGACCATGGATGTCTGGTTGACCTGGAACAATCCCATCATATTACCCAACTGTATTTATTAATTAATATGTGATATCCTTTTACTGTAAAACATGTCCCAGTTTTGACAATGAACAAAATGTTATTCCAAGTCACACATGCACACACACACACACACATAATATATATATATGTATAGTGCTTCTATATCTTTCCAAAATTTAGTTCTCACTGCTCAGGTCAGAGGTGTTCAACTAATCTTATTTTGTTATGTGCTCCATGGCTAATTCTGGAGTAGGAAATGGCAACCCATTCCAGTATTCTTGCCAGGAAAATTCCATGGACAGAGGAGCCTGGCTGCTGCAGTCCATGGGGTCGATAAGAGTCAGACACTAGTGAGTGACAGAGCACGCACCGTGGCTAATTATGAGAAAATCATAGGAGACACATTCATAGATCTTTTATTTTAAATGAAAACACAGTCATAAGTAATGTATAAAGCAAAAGGCCATTTTCAGTTTTGAATGAATAATGTTCAATCCAGAATAATCAATATTTATTGAACATCTATTATAGGTTAGGCACCACATTCAGATTCTCAAGTTTCTTGCTCATACGAGCACTTATTTTTCAGCGCTTTGATTCAGTCTCTCATAGTTGGTCCTGATTTTTATTGGTCTCTATATTTTTAGATTTTCTTCCCCTTCCCTCCTTTTATTATTAGAAATAGAATCTACCTTATTAAGTATGAACATCAGTATTCTACTCGAATTCTATTTATGCTATCAAGCAGAAGACAATTTGATGTCTAGCCTATGATACATCATTTTAAAGATGTTTGCATCTATAAAATCTCTGAAAGAGAGAACTTCTAGAATAGAAAAAGGGACATTCCCTTCAGCATATTGAAAGCAATGAATGGATTCATAAAATGGGTGGAGGACTTAGGGGAAATTAGTAGGAGCACAGAAATCGAGGGCAAATCTGTGCTCCTAGCAGACTTCCCCACCCTGTGCACCAAGCCACAGCTGGTGATCAGAAGCCAAGGTCCAAGGGAGCCCTGGTAGGTCTATTGCAGGCGCAGAAAGAACATTGAGAGTCAAAAGCCTTTTAGTCTTGTAAAGAGGCAACAACTTAATAACAGAATTGTCCATGGGCCCAGTAAAGAAGGACTTTATAGGAATTTGGTCTAGAATGAAGGCAAAGACAAACAATAAAGTGCTAAAGAATGGAGCTAGCAGCAAGTCAGATGGTCCCTGGGCACCTGGATGGAGGAACAGGACTAGGCTCCACCCAAAATTGCGAGACCAAGGGCACAAGTTTCAGATCTTTAGGATCTTGTCCCATCAGTACAATTGTTTGATATCACATATGCTCAAATACATATATATTTATTTGTTTATAAGTTATGTGTCTGTATAATAGTAATTAGCAAATAAAATTTAAAAATACACAAATGTAAAATTTTGGAAAAGAGATGAACTAAATGTAAAAATTTTAGTATTTTACTAAATGTAAAAGATCTTAGTATTTTCCTCTCATATCCCCATGGATTATCTTGGAAACCGACCAGTCCATTAGGAGAGGCAGAGAGACCAGATTAGAAGTGTTAGTCCCTTTGTCATGTTGGGCTCTTTGCAACCCCATCATGGAATATAGCCCACCATGCTCCTCTGCCCATGGATTCTCCAGGCAAGAATACTGGAGTGGGTTGCCATTTCCTTCTCCAGGGGATCTTCCTGACCCAGGGATCAAACCCTGGTCTCCTGTACTGCAGGTAGATTCTTTACCATCTGAGCAATCAGGGAAGCCCAGAAGAGGGCCAGGTACTACCCTTAGGGAGCTCTTGAGGATTTTCAGGAGAAGCCCTGTTTGGCTCGGTCCTTGAAGAGGCAACAGCAATTTCTATTTCCAATTCCTGTTTATCTCTTATGAGTCTGGCTGGTTGGTTTTAATACAACTCTTCCCAGTTGACAGTCTTTGGGAGCTATGAAGGCTGGGCTAGTTAATAGGGGATCAACACCATAAGTGATTTGTGTTAGAAAGCATGGAAGGTGAAGGGAATTGGAGTGAGTGAATTAAAGATGATTCATGGAACACAAAAGAATCTAATGGAGCCTTGTGGTCTCATGAGGAAGTATGTTGTGAAGTAGCAAGGTCTCGTCCTCTTCTCCTTGTTGCCATGAGGACTGAAAGGAGTGGGGTGCTCATGTTCTTTTTGTCAGTTCAGTTCAGTTCAGTCACTCAGTCATGTCCAACTCTTTGCGACCCCATGAATCACAGCACGTCAGGCCTCCCTGTTCATCACCATCTCCCGGAGTTCACTCAGACTCACATCCATTGAGTCCGTGATGCCATCCAGCCATCTCATCCTCGGTTGTCCCCTTCTCCTCCTGCCCCCAGTCCCTCCCAGCATCAGAGTCTTTTCCAATGAGTCAACTCTTCGCATGAGGTGGCCAAAGTACTGGAGTTTCAGCTTTAGCATCATTCCTTCCAAAGAAACCCCAGGGTTGATCTCCTTCAGAATGGACTGGTTGGATCTCCTTGCAGTCCAAGTGATCACATCATCATGATTATCTGGGTCGTGAAGATCTTTTTTGTACAGTTCTTCTGTGTATTCTTGCCACCTCTTCTTAATATCTTCTGCTTCTGTTAGGTCCAGACCATTTCTGTCCTTTATCGAGCCCATCCTTGCATGAAATGTTCCCTTGGTATCTCTAATTTTCTTGAAGAGATCTCTAGTCTTTCCCATTCTGTTCTTTTCCTCTATTTCTTTGCATTGATCGCTGAAGAAGGCTTTCTTATCTCTTCTTGCTATTCTTTGGAACTCTGCATTCAGTTACTTATACCTTTCCTTTTCTCCTTTGCTTTTTGCCTCTCTTCTTTTCACAGCTATTTGTAAGGCCTCCCCAGACAGCCATTTTGCTTTTTTGCATTTCTTTTCCATGGGGATGGTCTTGATCCCTGTCTCCTGTACAATGTCACGAACCTCGTTCCACAGTTCATCAGGCACTCTATCTATCAGATCTAGGCCCTTAAATCTATTTCTCAGTTCCACTGCATAATCATAAGGGATTTGATTTAGGTCATACCTGAATGGTTCTTTTTGAACTTCTAGAAAATAATTAAAGATAAAGAACTCTTTTAATAGAGTCAGTTGAAGAGGCAAATAATAGCCTTTTGTCACCGGCTTTCATTGGTGTCTATCTGAGATCCAGGCTGTGGCCATCTCATAAATAGAAGAGCTAGGATGACCAGATAGAAGTTTTCTTCCTGTAGAGTCCTAATGTATCTCTACTATGGCCTTTTCAAAGAAAAGCCTACTTTCAACTTCAGGATTGTTGGTTAGTTTTTCTTCCAGAACATGGTTTAATCTCATACCTTTTGCCACTCTCTTGTCTTCACGTAATTTTTCATTCAAATACATGCTTGTTCACTCCATTCATTCCTTTACATATTTATTCATTTTATTTTTTCACTCAGCATCTGTGGAAAGCTTACTATATTCTAGGAACTGGGACTATCCATGAGTGTCTAAGTAGGAAGGAAGCTGTGTCATTCTAAGTGTAAAGCCTTGTGAAGTGTCTTTCCAACTGGAGAGAATATTTCTAGAAACACCCTACTAATCAACTTAGTTTTCTTCCTGTTGGATTTTGAACTTAAGACTTGGATAAAAACAAATTTGCACCAAATTATTTACTGTATTTACTATTGTTCTCATTTTGGACCTCAGGTACAAAAGGTTCATGCAAGACTGCTCTTTCTTTACTATTTTTCACCTTTATTTCTTTACTTGATTTCCTTCCCATCCCCCTCTTTGCTGTAGGCATTGACTCTAATATGTTTGATATATACCCTTGAATGTGTGAATATGCATAATATAAAATATGTGCTGTTACTTGTTTTTCATTTACATAAACATTGTTAGAGACTTTGCCCTTTTAAATATTTTTCATTCAATTCTTTGTTACTGTTTTTTGCTCTTTTTTTTTTTTTTACATCTTTTTGGGTTTCTGTATGTATATCTAGTTTGTTGCTTCCAGATGTTTCATTGAATTCTATAGTTGTAACCACCATATTTTGCTTATGATTCTCTCTATTAACACAGACCAAGTTTATTGGTAGTCTCTATTACTATGGGCTTCCCTGGTGGCTCAGACGGTAAAGAATCCACCTGCAATGCAGGAGACCTGGGTTTGATCCCTGAGCTGGGAAGATCCCCTGGAGAAGGGAACAGCTACCCACTCCAGTATTCTGGCCTGGAGAATTCCATGGACTGTATAGTCCATGGGGTCTCAGAGAGTTGGACACGACTGGATGACTTCCACTTTCACTTCACTTTCTGTTACATCAAACAACACTGAGGTGAGTATCCTTGTTCATGTAACTTCACAGACCTGTGTGAGAGTTTTTATGGGATTACTGTGTCATGAGGTATACATTTACTTAAATTTGTTAAGTATGAAAAATTGTTTGCATAAAATCTATTCTTATTTATATTTCTATCAGCAATATACAGTGGTTCCTTTTTGCCTCGGCCAATCTGATGGCTGTAGAAAAGCGAAAGTATTAATTGCTTAGTTGTGCCCAACTCTTTGGGACCCCATAGACTATAGCTTGCCAGGCTCCTCTGTCTATGGGAGATTCTCTAGGCAAGAATACTGGAGTGGGTTTTCATACCCTTCTCCAGGGGATCTTCTTGACCCAGGGATTGGACCCAGGTCTCCTGAATGGCAGGCAGATTCTTTCCTGTCTGAGCCACCAGGAAAGCCCCTGTGTGGCTATAAGAGGTAACTGGTTGTTTACATTTGTATTTGTCTGATTATTAGTGAGTATATATATCTTTTTCTGCACTTGCATCATGGATGCGGTGATGGTATTTCCCAGGTCCTCCTTCAGGAATGGACTTATTCCTCCCTCTGGGAAATCTCCTGACTGATGGCTCTCAGCTGTCACCTTCTCTAGGAATTACACTTGGGAGAAGAGAGCTGCCTTGTTCAAGTTCACAGGCATTTTTCAGAAGTAGCCTATATCCAGTAACTGTTTTATTTGAGGGTATAGGCCCAGCTGCTAACATGGGACAATTCAGAAGGACCAGCCAACCTACAGAGTTCTCTGTGGGCTCAGATGAAGCCTTTTGCTGAGACTGCATTGCAGTTCATTTTCTCCCTTTGTACAATCCTGCTTCCTTCTTTTCTTTCACATATGTTGATATTGAGAACAGTCTCAAATAATCTTTCTTCATGCTAACCTCCATCTGGAATCTGTTTTCTTGGCAATACAATCTGCCACAGTAGGTGCCAAGTATGGGGTGGTCTGAGAAAGTACAGGCTAAGAGAGGAAACTAGGAGATGGATCACTCTCCAGTCAACTGGCAACAAGGACCTCACATTGCTAATAAGTAGATCAGGGCTAGCCTGGTTCTGCAAAAGGTAGCAGTGAAATTCTTAACATTTTCATCAGTCACCAACTAAGGCGGTGTACTAATGAAAAGAAATGCATAGTGGGTGCAATGTAATCAACATTTAATAAATACGGGGCAAATGATCATATGAACAATGAAATCAGATGGCTATTGCTAGAGGAAATTGGTGCTTTAGGAAAAACATAGGGAAAGGTTGAGACTTATTAATCAACAACTAAAGCCTAGGTATGAAAACAAGAAGACCGTTTTGGCTGCTGGAGAGCAGAAAAATGCCAAAATATATACAAAGTATATCTCAACTGTACAAAGCTAAAGGCACATTAATATACATGTTTGCATTTCCATAGAATATCTCTAGAGTGATAATTAAGAAACAGACAAGAGTGGTTGCCTCTGGGAAGGACAGCTGGGAACTGAGGATAGAGTGGGAGGAAGACTTTCTTTACATTCTAGATCCCTTTAAACTGTTTGATTAGTTTTTTAATGATATGTACATATTAGTTTTAAAATAAATTAATTGAAACTATTCTAGAACTTGGTTTATCTTCTCACATACATTGTAGAATGTTATTCCATATTAAGGAGGTTTTGCTGTGTTTAGATTTTGACCTAAAGGCTATATCCTCTCAGTCTATTACATGGTCTTATGTTCCTTTCTGTCCACTCAGCTATTACTAGCAGGAGAAATGTTTTTCTAGTAAAACTTGGAGAAAAAAAATAGGATGATTTTAAAGTCTGCGGCAATGGTAACTTCCCCTGTTTAAGACGTAAGGGCCTGGAAGGGTTTCACTGCATCTGAATAACGTTGAAGTAAAATCTTTCTTAACAGACATGTTGTGGGGCTAAACTGTGATACCCCCAATTCATATGTTGAAGTCTGAGCCCCTGAAACATCAGAAAGGGATTATATCCTAAGACAGGGTTTTCGAAGAGGTAATTAAGTTAAAATGTACTCATTAGGGTGGGCCTTAATCCAACCTGACTGGTGTCCTTATAAGAAGAGGAAATTAGACATACAGGTACAGAAGGGAGATCAGGTGAGGACGCAGCAATAAGACGACCACTGCAAGCCAAGGAGAGGCTTCAGAGGAAACCCAGCCTGCCCGTCCTGACCTTGGGCTTCCCATCTCCAGAACTGTGACAAAATAAATTTCTGATGTTCAAGCTGCCAAGCCTAAGGTACTTTGTTATGACAGCCCTAGCAAACTGTTAAGTGAAAGTGAAGCCGCTCAGTTGTGTCCGACTCTTTGCGACCCCATAGACTACGCCTACCAGGCTCCTCCAACCATGGGATTCTCCAGGCAAGAGTACTGGAGTGGGTTGCCATTTCCTTCTCCAGAGAATCTTCCCGACCCAGGGATCGCACCTGGGTCTCCCACATTGTAGGCAGACGCTTTACGGTCTGAGCCACCAGGGAAGCCTGTTACATGATAATAATTCAAAGTAATTATGTAATGTAAGACCCTGATGCTGGGAAAGATAGAAGGCAGGAGGAGAAGGGGATGACAGAGGGTGAGATGGCTGGATGGCATCACTGACTCAATGGACATGAGTTTGAGCAAACTCCAGGAGTTGGTGATGGACAGGGAGGCCTGGTGTGCTGCAGTCCATGGAGTTGCAAAGAGTCAGAAATGACTGAGCAACTGAAAAACAACAACCTATGTAATGGAAAAAGAGAAATGACATAAAATATTTACTAGATGAAGTTTTCTAAGGTGCTGGGTTTGGACTGTTTCAAATGGACCGACCTTAACCAGTCCTTGTGATCTTTTTCAGAGGATAAGAGGAGAAATTCCAATAATTAGCATTTTGAATTCAAGTGAAATGAAAGCAGAGAGAAGGTCAAAGTTGGTGAAACCAGTAGAAATGAGTGTTGTATGGATGTATGGGTTTCTCAAGTGGCACTAGTGGTAAAGAACCCGCCTGCCAGTGCAGGAGACATAAGAGACATAGGTTTGATCCCTGGGTTGGGAAGATGCTGGAGGAATGCATGGCAACGCACTTCAGTATTCTTGCCTGGAAAATCCCATGGACACAGGAGCCTGGCGGGCTGTGGTCCACAGCATTGCAAAGAGTCAGACATGACTGAAGCAACTTAGCATGCACACAGCGTGGATGTATTCTCTAAATCTAGGACTACTGGAAATAGGGGAATCTTTTTAATCTTGCAAGTGATGCTTTAAGACAAGTAACAGAAGAGCTAGTTTACACATTAGGTAGATGAATGAGCACAGGTGTCTGCATTTTTCTCTTCTAAGCTGTTATAGAAAACACTTTAAGCTATTTATACTCATTCCAAAAAACAGGAGTAAGAACTATCTGTGGACTAAAGAAAAAAGAGGCACTCCAAAAAGACGGCGGTTGATGGGCAGCTCTTACTTCCTGGCCCAGTCAGATATTGCTGCTAAAGTCCTGGGGTTGATGTCACTGCTCAAGGTTACTCTGTCAGGTTACTTCTGCAGAAAGTTTACTCTGTCAGGAATTATCACAACCCAGAATACATAGTGGAAACTTCTTCCACGTACAAGTACTTGCAGCTGAACTTTGATGCCACCTCTTACTTTTGGCTACATCAGCCTTGTAGAGTTTCATGCGTGTCTGGACACACACTGAACAGTCTAACCTTAGGTGCATGTCTTCTCTGCTTTGCATCTCAGGCCTGTCCCTAAAACCAAGGGA
Source organism: Cephalophus harveyi (assembly GCA_006410635.1). NCBI lineage: Eukaryota > Metazoa > Chordata > Mammalia > Artiodactyla > Bovidae > Cephalophus > Cephalophus harveyi. The sequence goes on from SJYT01053611.1 coordinate 115,142, forward strand.
ACTTCTTTGGTCCAGAGGCAAATACAGTCCAAAAGTAGGAGGGAGTGAACACTCTCAAGGGCAGCCCTCAACTAATGGGATGGAAATCCTTTTGCAGACAGTTCTGAGAGTGCTGGACATGCTTCTCAGAGGTCCTGTGTGAACTGAGCAGTCTCTGATTGCGCCCTTATATTTGGCTTTTCCTGCTTACCTAGATCACCCTCATCATTCCTTGACCTATGCTTCTTAAGATTCCTTTTAAATAAACTACTTGCACCACTTTCTCAGGCTCTCTTTTGAGGAAATCAAAAATTAAGACAGTGGATAACCAAGAATTACCCAAAATCTGAGGAGGGACAACACAATGGAAGAGAAATACTAATACCACAAACAGAAACATTTTAGACCCAAAGAATGTGAATATAAACAATTCAAAATGGCTTTAAGAATATTTAATTTCACCAGAGAGATAAAGGAGCTTTTTGCAAACATGATATATGAACAGGAAATTATTAAACTACAAGAGGTACTTAGGAAACAAGATCTGGCAGTTACAACTTCTTGGAAATGAAAAACGTGATTGTTGAAATAAAAAATTCATTAAGTAGGTTGAGGGGCAATACTGGGTACACCAATGATGAATCAGTGAGTATAAGTGAGGGGAGGTATTTTCTATGAACATAGCCCAATGACATTAAAATTTGGAAGATATAAAATTTGAGGGCTATGGAGGGGAGAGCTGGAGGTTTGACCATTCATTGGGTAGGACTTGCAGGAGAACTAGAATTGGGATTGTAAAGGAAAGTCAATATGGGAAGAAATAGTTCTAAGGATTTCCACAACTGAAGAAAGACTTCAAATGGAGAGTCTATCAAGTGCCACGCAGAATAAAATAATAAGAAACTGCATGCATGTATGAATGAATGTATCAGGGACATAATTTTGAGCAGGTTGGTTTGATTCATTATAGTATCATTTATGTTCTTATGGTTGGGTAGTTTTGGATGATACAGACTTTGTTTTTATTTTTGAGAAAAGACTCTGTAGATAGCAGTAGAGGCAAATTGAGCTGCATGTTTAAGTAATCACCAGGTTAAATGAAGTTTTAGGGGCAACCTGATTAATTCTGGCCAGGAGCAGTCCTTATCTTATCCTCTTTATTAAAGAATTGGACAATAAACATATCTGCGTATTAAGAAGGATCTGATCCTCTAAATGGACGAAAAGCAATTTTCAGAAGGATCGCTGCTGGTCATCTTACTGAGTTGGACCTTGCCAAGATTCATGAAGCCAGCTGTATGGAGCAGACTGGCCATTGGAATCCATGCTGCTGGTAATATCATTTGCTCCCTACATCAATCTCATTTCCCCCCCTTCAGTTTATGAAATGAAGAGTGGTGGTCTATATCACTGACACACAATGACTTGTCTTCACGTGCCAGTTATTGACATGGTGGCTGTGCTGACATGATACCAAGACTGTTGTCCACTCCAGTTACAAAGAGAAAGTAAACACATGGGTTAGGTGATGTAGACAAAACATTTGTGCGTGTTGAATTTTTCACCCTTCAATGGGTTGATTTGATACTGTGCAGACACAGCCTGTACTTGGCATTGAGGCGCTGCTGTTTCCATGAGGCCTGCTGGGTGGGCTGTTTTCTCTTTGTGTAGACTGATCTATTCACTGTACTGGTCTTTTGACACCTGGCAGCTTTGTCTTTCTCATAGCTAAGTACTGAAGAAGAGCAAATCCATATCTCCCCATAGTCTTAAACCCTTCTTGCCACGTTTAGCAGCTCCTGCCTGAATCTGGAGGAAAGCATTCCATGAACTTTGTAGAGCTGAGAGACCAAAGGTAGTACACACGTTTCATCATATCTTAAGGGAAGCAGCAGTTTGTCGGTGATGCTTGATGGCTTTCTTTATCTTAACACAAAGATCTCTGGGGCACACTATGGTCTCTCAACATGTCCCAATTTAACTATGCTTCTTACTTTTAGCTGGTTGGGCTCAGCTAACCAAATGGTGGCAGAGATGTGTATAGGCGATCTTAAATCATTCTGATTTTCCCAAGTCCCTCTGCAGTTTTCGGATGGAACATATGGCAATGTTATGTCTATTTGAAAAAGCCTTTGCATCATATGTTTATACAACTGCTCGCTATCCCAAGACAAAAATTCTTTTCCTGTTATTGCCCATTTGCTGACTAAAGAAATTATCCTCTTTATGTATTCTGGTACTTTACCTTGATATCTTACATGTTTAATTATGTAGCCCTCAGTCCATAATCTGTATCTTCATCATCTAGGGCCATATTGCTTCTGTGAATCCAAAGCTTAATGATAGGTTGGGAGATAATGGAGACATATTTTAAAATGTCTTCTACTATTACTCTAAGATTGTTTGTTTGGTTTTTTTTTTTTTTAATCAGACTCACAAGTAACAGGGTTAATAAGGAAAGACCAGTAGATTCTCAGATGTTTCTTATACATTCCTAATTATGTCGTGTTCCTAAAAACAATACCTTAAACCTGAACACCAAATAATCCAACTTTGACATCATAGATTATATATAATATCATGGGAATATTTCTACTTACCCTACAAGTGTAGTCACCCCAAGTTGCAGAGTAGAGCGTTGTGATCATTTGACTCATCTCAGCATCAGTCTCCACAGAAAAGAAGGCAATAAGAGCCTGGAAAATCCACCTGAACCTAATTTGTAGACAATAAAATAGACTTATAGAACAATAGCGAGGATCAACACTCACGGAGATTTCAGAATCTAATGTGTGTTAGAGAATAGCTTATGAAATCTGTTGGAGGTTTTCCTAAAAGTGAGATTTACAACTTGCCCCCCTCACTCTAATTTAAAGCGTTTTAACCATTTCCAGGAATAAATTTTCTGCTTGGAGCTCCTTTGTTCTGTTTGCCTTTTATCATGTCACAGCTGAGCAAGTGATTCTAACCTGAAATTATTTCCTGTTCCTATGATATGAACTTGTTTCTGTGATACTAATGGAACCAACCGTCAATTTTGGCCCATGAGCTTCATGAGAGCTTATTAGGAGTGTTGAGATGGGGGCAATACAACCTTTAAATATTTTAAGTTTTAAATCAACAATTACATGACCATTCAGCACTTTGCAAATGTTTTGCTGAGACCTCAAGTCAAAGTGTATTTGCAATGCGAAGGTTAAGCTGGTTGACCTGGGAACTTCTTGGAAAAAGTTCTATTACATTAGCTAATGCAGTACAAAGTCTAACGTGAATTGGGCATCACGTTTTGCATGTAAACCAAAGGTATCGAATTTGTGGCTTTTGCTAGCTTTACAGAAAAGGTTTTTTAAAAATACATTTCTTGATAGTGCAAAACTAGCAAAAGCCACAAATGGAATGGGTTTGCTTTTCATGGAAAACCTTTTGCATCCTGGAGCTCTGGTAAGCCCCTACAGTACTTTGCGGTTTGCATCTCCAATATCAGAACAGGTCTCTTATCATCTTAGCTCCTTGGGAAGCTGCACAAGTTCCATGTAGACCACCAGAGTGGTCTATGGGATACTGCCCATCTCACCAGCAAGCTAATGGTTCTCCATCTGTTTCCAGCCTCATAACAGTAGGACCAAGAATCATTCTCAGGAAAGTAATTTGTTGGCCCCAGATAAGTAGATGGTGGGGATATCGGACATCAGTGTGTCTAAAGATGGACTGTATGGTAAAACAAAATGGATCATTTAAGCTGAGAGAAAAGAAAGTGGCAGCTATTAGAGGACATGGTCATAATACTTGAAAATCCACACAACATCCACTATACTTGGACAAAAAGGGAATAAATTATATAAAAATATTGACAACTTATCTTTCAGATTACCTACCTACTTTATATCTTCTTATATGTCTATCTATCTGGAGAATAAATCAAGGGGCTCTAGATTATTTAGAGACAAGGAGGAAAAAAAATCCCTAAATTTTCTTCTATTCCATGCTATCTAAAGCCAAGATCTCAAATCTTGGGAGTTTTGTTTGATTATATTACATTGACCTGACTACTGGTATTCACTTTTTGTCTCTTTCCTCCACTATATCATGCCCCCAGTCTGAGGATCCTATTTTTCTACTCTTTACTGGTAGTGACCATTTCAATGTTTGTTTGGAGAGTTTATAATGAGTTGGGAATAAAGAGAGAAAGAAAACACAGGAGAGTTAGTTTTGCCCTTTTATTTAACTTGTAATTTGATGGTGATTTAACTTGTATTGTATTGTATATTGTATTGATTTAACTTGTATATTGATTGATGATAAGATAGAGGACTAAAACTCTTAGTTAAAAGCTAGTCTTTATCTGTGGATTTACTGATTTCTGTATCTTTACACACACGATTGAAAATTGGCCATATGTACAGCATACAGGTGTCTGTTGCATTCTAGTCTGTGTTTATTGTTTAAGACATTAATCAAAGAATGACTAACTCAAATGGTGCAAAATTATACCTGTGTAAGTGGTAACAAGATGATGTCATGCTTAGAGAGCATGTGATAGGAAGCCATCAGATAAGACAACCCTAAAGAAGTGATTACTGGGCTAGAAACTGCAGAAAGAGCAGAAGTTAACTGGATAAAGCTAAGAATGGAAGAATGTTCCGGTCAGAAGAAATAGCATGTGGAGGTGATGGAATTCAAATTGAGCTGTTTAAAATCCTGAAAGATGATGCTGTGAAAGTGCTGCACTCAATCTGCCAGCAAATTTGGAAAACTCAGCAGTGGCCACAGGACTGGAAAAGGTCAGTTTTCATTCCAATTCCAAAGAAAGGCAATGCAAAAGAATGCTCCAACTACCACACAATTGCACTCATCTCACATGCTAGTAAAGTAATGCTCAAAATTCTCCAAGCCATGCTTCAGCAATATGTGAACCGTGAACTCCCTGATGTTCAAGCTGGTTTTAGAAAAGGCAGAGGAACCAGAGATCAAATTGCCAACATCCGCTGGATCATGGAAAAAGCAAGAGAGTTCCAGAAAAACATCTATTTCTGCTTTATTGACTATGCCAAAGCCTTTGACTGTGTGGATCACAAAAAATTGTGGAAAATTCTGAAAGAGATGGGAATACCAGACCACCT